>OY856367.1:9418463-10018463 GCA_963693475.1 Ectropis crepuscularia
CATTCATGCTATTTTTCTTTTTTGCTCCACTCCAATTAATAGTGCCATGTATATACTATAGGCTATTTCTCAATAAATATAATAGACTACCCAATAAAAAAAGATTCGTTCAATTCAAATCAATTTAGTTCCAGAGATTGGAACATTCAAACAAACAAAGTGTTTAGCTTCATAATATTAGCATAGATTTATTTACATCTTTACTTCGGAAAACAGAGAGAGGGGCAGCCGGAATTCGAACCTACTCACGATTGCGAGTTAGACGTATTTTCCACTACGCCATAGTGGTTTTATTATATTTACCTACTGTAAACTACTGGTGAACGACTGTGCCTATTTCTTTTGTAGGTTTTCTAATACTTTCGTCAAATGGTCTTACGGAAAAAACAAATTATCCAAGTTGGGTAAGAAAATAAGTTTCAAAATTTTGAAAAATACAAATTCTGAACAAATTAGCGCAATAGCAAGGCTTTAGGTAAATGCTTACTTGTATTCTTAGTCCTCCTTGAGTAATAAAACACAAACAGAGTGATAATTACGATAAGAAACAAGATAAAAATGCGAAAATAAAATAGGAAAGCTAACCTTTCAAGATTATAAGCCGGGTATTTCGAAGGACACTCAAGAGGATGTCATTCCACTTACCCGCATTATACTTATGTGAATGTTTTTTGTTTTATTTGCTTATAAATCGTAATTGAGCTCAATTATCATACATTTAAAATTATTTTAAATTCAGTATCTGTCGATTTCGGGAAATTAAATTTATATTTATAAGTTGACATTGACAGATTGACACTATACCGTTCTATACCAAAACATACCAAACAGCTGATAGGTGACATAACTAGCCCGAATCACAATGACGTGAAGTGAAGCTCAGTACAAAATTCCTTGACACTGAGCGCATTGAAGACCAAACGAAATAATTATTTAAAAGCATTTTTTTCCGACACTTCTTGCTACAATTCAGTTTTGCCAAGTGTAGTGCCAATATTATTTCATTTTCTGATATTTCTCTTACAAAATAAAACATTGCCTTCCCTATAGTAAACTTGCGAACCATCTCTGACGGGTATATTTTCATCTTCTTTATATTTTTAGTTCTTTCACCCTAGGAGGGATCCAGCTCTGGCTCCAGGGGGTAACCCCTGTTCTCCAGGGGGGTCACATAGTCGTAGACAACTCAAAAACTGTGCGATAAATACATACATAGATACTTTTTTAGTGGTTCACCTTGATACTGAAACCAGCCCAGAGGGAGGAAGCCCATGACCCATGATACCCGCACCCCTCTCCTGGATCCATCCTTGCTTCCACCTCCTTTTTTGTCTGTTTTACAAGAAGTGATAGGTTTCAGACACTCAGACAGTAGTCCATTGCCATGAATTCAGCCTTTAGCGCAAAGGGCAACTACCTCGTGGTCACGGATTTCTGCTGTTATGAAATTTATCAGCCTCTTATGGTTTTCAGTCCTTGAAGTATCATGTTTATCGCTTGGAAAGGTACTATGACAGAATTTCTCTTTGGAGTGGACGTCGTTTTTAGGTTTCTGATGGAGGTGCATGGAGGGGCGCAATATTTTGCATGTGTTGCGTATTGTCTGCTGCGTCATTGCGTCATACATTCGTCGTTCTAAATGGTGATGAAGAATATTTTTCAAAACGCTGCGTTACGGATCGCAATAGCTCAGTGGCTCAGTTGTCAGTATTTCAATCAATGTCACAGTCTCAGTTGACAGTACCATTTCAATCGAAGTCTCCGAAGTGCACTCAAAAACTTGTTAAAAAAATTCCTTTGTTTTTGTTAATCCCGAAAGGACAATGCCCACGTCCCATACATTGAAAAACCTGGCCAACTTTTTTTGATACTGAAAGTGTATAGAGATGAATAGTATCTAATTAGGATTGTTAATGCTTCTATAAACGTCTGCTGTTGGTGTTTTTCATTTCCTAAATACCAAAAATGAGTTACAGTTAAACCTAAAGTAAGGTTATGTTTACTGTCAAAATATTTTAGAATTATTTTTTCTTTTAGATTAGAACAGAAAAGAAAAGAAAGAACTATGGTATTGTCTTTCAAAACATATTTCTTATCAGAATAAATAGGAATAATAGTACTTCTCACTACCAACTGATTACCATAAAATAGTTCTCGGATGGAATTATCATAGGGTAAACAAGCCTTAAACTAACTGAGTGCAGGGCTAGGTCTGATGATGTAGACTTGTCTTCTTGTTCTAATAATTTATGACACAAGACAGTGTGTCTTGTTAAAGGCAAGCATGTTTTCTTGCTTACCATCAGGCACATGTTTCGCTCATCCTATCATCGTTTCCTGAAAAAATACTTAAATCAGTGTAGATAATACTGTTCACCGATATCTTTCTACTGAATCTATATTCAAACCAATGCAAGAGAGGATAAATAAAATATATTGTTTGCTATCATATAATTATATTTACATTTAATAATAACTTTATATATTTAATAGCCCAAAACTACTACATAGCCAAAATACTCTGCTCGTGGATTTATGTGGTCCTGGTGTCTGGCCATCCTAGAAATCTCACGAAGAACTCTGCAATTCAAGTACAGCAGTACTGAAAGATGGCTTCTGCTGGTTGTCCCTATCATTTTCAACTAAAATATACATATTATATCTATTTTATTTGCTTCAGCTTGTGTCTGTCTTCTAAAAGCAACTCAGGGTTTTAAAATTGGTAATTGCATAGGTTTTGTAGCAACTTAGCGCTATCCCCGTATTTCCTGTAGAGTATGAACACTTCATTTGCATAGAAATATTGTCACAGAAAGGAATATCTTAATTGTGATATAAATATTTCATTATTTTGGTATTCGAGACAGTGGTCTTAGAAGGTTCATAACAATCGAGGGTTTCTATCAGAAAACACAAGCAAGCCATCACAACAATATAAGGTTTTATGTAATTATTACCACAATTATGTAAGTAATAAAGAGCACTGAATCACATAATTCCCAGTTTTGTTAAAACCAATTTAAACAAGAAGAAAACCAAAGTTAGGAATAAAACCATGCGTTTTGCTTGTTTACTTTTTTTTGATTTGTCAATTTGACATTGATCTTTGACCAATTTGGATTTGGTGAAAATTGCATGCCACCTTTTTCCTCGTTTACATTACCAAAAAAAGCTTTGATAGTTTCTTTGTCGCCGTATTTATATATATCGTTATTTAAATATGTTAAAGTAGTAAATAAACGACATTGTGAAAGAAATTGATATAATATATCAATTTCTATATTTTATATATTTTATAATTATAATATCCATTTTCAATTTCAATCTAACGCGGATCACTAAAACGAAACGCAGGTACCGTTTCGTTATTGCAATATTTTACAAGTCAGCTTTGTTGGTAAATGGTAGGTTTAATTTAAACAAATGCAAATTATTTTATTTTGGAATGTTAGAAAGTTATATAACTTCGCACACGAGTACAACAAAAAATCACCAATTTTTTAATATATAACTCATATGTCTACACGACAACTATTTTAGCGGGTCAAAAATGGGCATTGTCCTTTAATCTAAATGATCACTAGCATAACAGTTATGTATTTTTATTTAAATAATGTTATAAACTGACTCATTAATCCTTTTTTTACAGTAAATAAAAATACGCTTCTAATGACATTTTCAGGATCTCTCTACCTACTTAGTCTGTGATATTTTCTAAACCTCATTCTCATTTCTCATATTCATTATTCATGTTTTCGAAGTCGAACGCACTAACAGTCTAGAATAATCGCTGTCCGGCGGAGTGAGATCTCGCTTTTTGAAGCGAAAATAAATATTTTCTTTCACCAGATTTGTCATCAACACAAACTAGCTGTTTATCAATATAAACAACAAAAAGAAAGATGACCGAAACAAACGGATCTGTACCTGTTGAGGTAAGTGTACTGAATTCATATGTTACAAGAATAGATACCTACCTATATTTTTATCAATTTTGCGAATAGGTACCTACGAAAGTGTTTACAAAAAATAATCAAATAATGTACTCCGTTTTAACCTTTTTATGGCCTCCGAGAAGCCCAGGCATATAATATAGTGGAACCATTGTTCTGTTGTTATTATTTAGTTCAACCACAAAAGTTAATTCAGTGTTATAGCTTAGCCAATGGAGGTAAAAGTAAAATTCAAGAGGTGCATGTCTAATTATATGTATGTATTTATTAAGCAAATAATCGCTAAAAATATTAAGTAGAAATAATGCTGTATATTTGTACAAGCAAAGAAAATATGTTAATAAAAAGGATATTGATTTGCTTGAAAGTGCGCTAAGAAAAGCAACAACATTGCCTATGCCCTTGGATATAAATTATACACAGACAGGTTAAAAGCCCTGCACCTCACTATATTGAAGGAGAGATGGTTGTGTCAAGACTCAACAGATATTATAAACTCGCTCGCATAAGGAACCTGCAGGTCTACTACGTAAGGTAATTAAATGCTTTCGGAGTAAGGTTTACGACACAAAAACTATCAAATGTATGTCGGTCGGAATTGGAAATGAACGAAACGCCTGATCCGATCAACACAGATCAAAGTACAGATTAAAGGAGCATAAGAGAGACAGTAGCCGTCATAAGTCCCAATTGTACCACTTCATCGCTGATGCCAATTGGAATGCTTAGTGATTTCTTTTGTTTCCAGGCACCAAAACCAAAAATTAAACATGATTGGTACCAGACGGATGCTCAAGTTGTGATCACTATATTATTGAAAAATGCACCAAGTGATAAAGTGAAAGTTCAGTATGGGGTAAGAAATGTAAGTATTACTCATAAATTTATAAATGGATTATTAGCAGCATCCTGTAGTTTTAACCCACTGGGCCTAAAATTCACGTTCGTTCTTGGAAGTGCTGGGCGTCCCTTCTCAGGAGCGTCCGACCCGGCGGCCAAATTTGGCCTCTTCGTACTAGACTGGTTGACTGCAGTTACCATTCCCGTTTTTTCTTGGGATAAAAAGTAGCCTGTGTGGTATTCCAGACCATAATCCAATATTTATTGCTAAATTATCCTGAAAACAGGTATTTGAAGTCATGTGTCTGCTGCTATCTGCTAATGTAATATATGCATATTTTATATCTTTGAGGGCATGGCATAAAGTCCCTTTTTGAGATTTGTGGGGTGGGAGTAGAGTCGTATAAGTGAACGACGCTCTTTATGCTGCTAACTTAAAAATGTTAATTGAAAGAATTTAAAAGGAAACTGCCATTTTCCTAGAATCTTTTGGAGGCATAACTTATACACCAACCATCTAAAAATGCATCAGTATTTCATGCAGCAGATGGCTATGGGACCGTTCAAGTATTACGTAACGCAATTTGGGGGGGAGGGGGTGTCGTGTGAAACGTTACGGTACGTCATAGAGGATTTTTTTTTACTTAAAAATTATAAGGATATGAAAGTCTCCCTAGTTGGCAACAAGTGTGGTGACTTTTAAGTAAAAACAATCACTTGGATGTCTCGTAATGTTTACAGAGCGGGAGAGGAAGGGTGTTAAATATGTTAGGGTGCGTTATGAGGAGGGGAGGGTATACAATCTTTAAAAATTGCGTTACGTAATACTTGAACGCTCCCTATGGTTATGGCCACACCCTCTGGTTTCACTTGTGTTGTTTCCAAAGTGAGCTATCAAATTCCGAGTTACAAGTTGTCACTTCTATCGGCAGTTCCTATGACAGCCAATTTTTTTTATTTATACTAACTGTGCCTATGGTTTCACCTGACCCTTATAACTCTTTTTTATATCACTACTAGCTGACCCGGTGAACTTCGTACCACCATGTATTTTTTCGTCTACATTTTCTAGACTTTCTGCTGTACAAATCTTGTCCCGACAATAACAAACAAAGAATCATCCTATTCGGTGCAGTCATTCAAAAGTTATGAGCGTACATAGGTACATTTCGAAGATCCATTTTTACGGTTCCGTAAAACGTACTAACTGGACCTTCATGGGTTTGTCATGTCTGTCTGTCTGTCCATCCGTATGTCACAACCATTTTTTTCGAAACTATAAGAACTATAATGTTGATACTTGATACAGTTAATAACATTTGATTTCAACGTAAATAAACATTTAAAATCAAGTAATCACTTTATGCAGAATACAGAAGATCGCACCTTGTGGCGTTCATTAGGAGAGGCCTACGTCCAACAGTGGACGAATATTAAATAGGCTGATAATGATGATGAATCCCTTTATTGTTAATAAAGTTATTGCCAAAAATCTGTTTTATTTTCATTGTAGTGCTTTGTGATATACTATGTTTTTTGTTTGATTACCTGGCTCATGAACAAACAAATCTGCTGGTTTTCAAACACGGGAGGGAATATGCAACATACAATTGACCATGTGAGAATCATGGGTTTTCTAGATTAATACCACAAACACTATAACACGCTCAACGCCTTGTGTATCGTTTAGGATACACAATGTCATAAGGAGTGTGTATAGTTTATGATACACATTCCCCATTTCAATTCCAGCAGTATGTATCCGAAATGCGCACGCTTTCTACACATTTTCCCAGTGGTTTTGGGTTGGGAATCGGACAATCAGTTAAGGAGATATTAAGAGAAAAATAAAAATCACCTTGAAATAATTTTATTCAAAAAAATAAAATAACTTAGAAACTAAATAATCAATTTAATAAGTTCAAAATAAATCAGTGAATATTATTGAAACATTTTTGACACAGAAAACTTTCACATAGGTACAGAGCATTTTGTAGTTGTTTGAGCTGCTCTGGAAGTCTTGCCACCAATAACTTTCCTGTCATACTTTTTATAGCACCTCTGCACATCTTCAGCGTACAATTTTCTCTCCAACTTTGTTACTTTTGAGATAATGTTTTCTATTAGACGGTCTTCTTGTCATAATAGGGGCTGATGGCACTTCATCTCCGGCTAACTGAGCAGATCGTTTTAGTAAAACTACAATTATTTGTTCCCTGAATTGAATGATAGTAAGTTTCTTGATATAATATTTAGTTGAATAATAAATGTGCATTCAAGAGAGAAACACAGAGAAATAATATTACGAAATGTGTTTCTTTATTGATACACATGGGCTGGGGAATAGTTTATCTATATATCTTAAAGTATTCCCCAGCCCAAGTGTATCAAAAAATATACACACCGGTAAAAAAGGGATGACGGGGGAGGGGGTGTGATTAGTTTCTATACTTTTTTAACACCTCACAACTCACAACACTAAAAAAACAAAAATTAAAAGTTGTCAAAATTTGGTAGTATTTCCATATAGGGCTTGGCACTGAGCATGTTAAGGTCGCCCCTGGGACTTTCGTTATGATGATAGCAAAAGCAAGCCGCACTGGAAACTGTAGTCGTTAAACTCAAATGGTGCATCAGTCGGAATCATTGGGATGAGTGGTATCAAAACGTCTTCTCCTTTATACTTTCCTTTCAGTATAGTTGCTTCTATCACGTTGTTCAGTATTTTTATAGCTAACCGTGTGCCGTTGCAAAGAAGCGGGTCGTTCATATTTCACAACATTTTAACTACCGATCCAACTTGAAGATTCGGTATGAGGTGGCAATCCTGGAAAATCCAGCGAGTTCAAAAATTCCGGTGGATAGGTAGTTGTTGACGACATCATCTTGAATCGCATCAACTGATTTATAAATCCTCAGTTCGCCTGTAATTTGTTCTTGAATTTTGAAATTTAATTCATTTGCATCTATCTCGTTTACATAATAGGTATTAATATTTATTTATCATGTGGCTGTCTTGTCCCAATATTGGGAAAGGCTTCCATACCCTCCTTCCACTTTTCCCTTTCTATGGCTAATACAGTCCAGTCTTGCCAATATTTGTGGAGGTCGTCTTGCCATCGTTTCTTTGGTCTGCCGCGTCGTCGTTTGCGATCTGGGTTCCTCCGCGTGGTAATTTTGGCCCAATAATCATCCGACATGCAGCAAACATATCCAGCCCGATCCCACTTTCAAATTGGCTGCTTTTTGAGTCACATCGGCTAATCCGGTTTTGGAACGCAGTATAGTGTTTATTCTGTCCGTTAATTTTACTATAAAAATCCTGCACTCCACAGCACAAACGTGTGTATCACAAATTATTTTGCACAGATAGGGATATTAAATCAATAATTCAAAATAATATAAAACACTTTTTTTTTAATTAATGGCTCTATGTGGATTAGTCAATAAACACTTTTGGTAACGCGGTTTGTGTTTGACTGACACTTGATTGATATAATGACGTGAAAACTGACGCATTTTATATCGCGTGCCGAAAGTAAATCAAAATAAATAATATCGTGAAGCCGACCAAATTGAAAATTAGTACTAATGAATCTTACGTTTTGTGATTATTCAATTTGATTTGGTTAGCGATATTATCGCTTTTGTTGAGTTTCTTCTGAGTGGGTTTCGGAACGTGACATTAGATCCTCCTATCCTCCAACTGTTTTGATAGATATGATGGAATTTGAACTTTGTGCAGCGGGAATAAAGTGCAAATTGACTCCTTGACGTTAGGAATACACATATATTGCTTAGACATAAGCGTTGCCTGTTATTTAATTAGTTCATAGCAATAAAGTTCAAATTGCCCTAACATTTTAGTTAGAAAACGTTTGTATGGGAAAATGAAAAGGCCTGTGTTTAGAGTTTCCCCGGCAATTATGACTTTTACGAACATTTAAAAAAAAATTGCGTACTAACCTAACCTAAAGATGCGCTTACCAACACATTTTTAGATTCAGTTTTATATTATAGAAGATTTTAGATTTGCCATAAGCTCCGGGAATTTTTTATCGAAATAGAGTGAAAAACATTAACAAATGAGACGAACTTCTTAGCATTCTATGGATTCACCGTGCGGGTGCCGGGTCCATCGTGTGGCAGAGAGAGAAATCTCGAATAGACCCCAAGACTTGTGACTCGGGCTGTAGGTTTAGCAACCAAGTATTTATAACGTACTAAAAAAAACTGCTCATCAGATCGAGTTCAAACCAATTTTAGTTATTATGTATTTTGTTAAGTTTTATCATTCTCTTATTTAAGAAGCTAGAGGGGGGCAGGGGAACCAAACATATTACCATTTCGGAAGTGTCTGTCGCGCAAATTATTCAGTGTAGACAAAAATTATTTTAGAGACCTCAACATCATTTTTGAAGACCTATCGATAGACACCGATCGATAGACATCGATAGACACGTGTAGGTTTGATGAAAAAAAAATGTTGAGTTTCAGTTCTAAGTATAGGCACCCCTATTTTTATTTCTTTATTTTTGTACAAATCTTAATGCGGTTCACAGAATACAGTATATACTTACCAAGTTTTAACAGTGTAGTTCTCATAGTTTCGGCAAAAAGTGGCTGAGACATACGGACGGACGGACAGACAGACAAACAGACAGACACGACGAATCTATAAGGATTCCGTGTTTACGTTTTATGGAACCCTAAAAAGACTATAATTGATCAGTTATCGAGCGGTATGATAAATGATTAAATTACTAAAATGGCTATTAAAAAATAGGGGTTGGTGATAAAAAGGTAAAAATTAAGGGTTATATGTATTTTTCAACGCCACATTATAAAAAAAAAAAAGAAAAAAAATTGTTCGAAAATTAAAAAAAAAATTTTTGGGGTGAACAACCCTTGTCACTTAGGGGTATGAAAAATAGCTAGTAGCCGATTCTCAGACGTACTAAATATGCATATAAAATTTGGTTAGAATCAGTAAAGCCGTTTCGGAGGAGTACGGAAACAAACACTGTGACACGAGAATTTTATATATAAGATACCTTAATTTTGAACTTGATGAAAAGCTGTTAATTTGATATTACATACAGACACCAATTTTATTTGTTTGTGTAGATTATACGTTCAAATTAAATTTTAGCTCTCGGTATCCAGTCCAATAACCAACTCAGACTCTGAATATAGTTTGGAAATAGAGCTCTCACACGACATAGAGCCAGCCATGTGTACGTATGTCGTCACTCCATCCAAGATCGAGGTCAAACTAAGGAAGAAAGAGGGTCTACGATGGGCCCAATTAGAGGGAGAAGCAGGAGGGGACACGATTAAGCCTATTCCACAAGGTAAGATTGTTACAATCTTTTATTTAAAATTTTCATGTTGTGTTTACAAATCTAACAAATCTATACAAATATTATAAAGCTGAAGACGTTTTTTGAACTATTAGCTATTCGAACGAGCGCTTAAAGATATTATCGAATCTGTGGTTGAATTAGACTTCTTAGCACGATGTATAAGGAGAGAGACGAACTTCTTAGTATTCCATGAATTCACCGTGTGTGTGCCGGATCCATCGTGTGGCAGAGAGAGAAATCCCGAGACTTGTGACACGGGTGTAGGTTTAAGGGGCCCCTTTCCGACGTACATCGACACTCACCTTCACTACTTGCGTTTCTCTCCCTGCCCAGCCAAATCCGAAATGAACCTACTAGTGCAGCTTTAGATACTTGTTCTAGTATAGAACTTACTGCACTTCTGGACAAGCCAAGGTCTTACAGCAGGTTATAGAGAAATTTTGCTGGTATACCTCTCGCTCCTACTTCTACAGCATATAAATTAACCTTTTGACCGCCAGAGTCACCTCTACTTGACAAGCGCGAGTGAGCCCTATGCGCGAACGACGTCTATAGTTGACAAAAAAACGGACTATACCAAAACATTGTGTGTTAGATATCAGCACATATTTTTTTTAATTTTGACTTATTTTGTACGCTTGGCGTCCAGGGCACGGAAATGCAATTTAGACCTGGCGGTCAAAAGGTTAACTACCGTTTTTCGTTAATTTGTTTCGACGGTTGTAATACTTATTTTGTTTCTTATTAACTATGAACTTCTTGTCTGCATACTTTAGTAAGAAAAACACATTTTTATTAATATATTCTTTTATCACAGCTATAATAGATGCATCAGGTCCAGCGACTCAGGAACCGCCCAAACTATTCAGGAAAGACTGGGACAAAATAGAGAAAGACATCAAGAAGATGGTAAGTACCTTATTCACCATTGTATGGTGAATGATGATGCGTTATGAACTTTATGGTATTCAGGGATTAGTTTTTAAGGGGAAAATTGATTGACAAATTTATATTGACATAGAACTTTCTTAGGTTATTTAGTTCTTAAATTTATGAACAACAAATTAAATATTTATTTCATAAACTCTTTATTTTTAGGAAGAAGAAGAGAAACCAGAAGGTGAGGCTGCATTGAATGCTCTCTTCCAGAAGATATACGGTGAAGGGTCCGATGAGGTCCGGCGAGCGATGAACAAGAGTTTTGTAAGTAAAGACTTTGATTTATCATTCAAAATTGAGTTATCATTTAAAATTGATTTATCATTCTAAATTGATTTATCATTCACAAACTGAGTTATCGGAGTTATCATTCACAATTTGAATTATCATTCTCTAATTGATCATTCAAAAATTGATGTATCATTCACAAACTGAGTTATCATTCACAATTTAATTGATCATGCAAAAATTGATTTGTCATTCACAAATTGATTTACTATTCTCAAATTGATTTTTTATTCACAATTTGATTTATCATTCTCTAATTGATCATTCAAAAATTGATGTATCATTCACAAACTGAGTTATCATTCACAATTTAATTGATCATGCAAAAATTGATTTGTCATTCACAAATTGATTTACTATTCTCAAATTGATTTATTATTCACAATTTGATTTATCATTCACAAACTGATTTATCATTCACAAATTTATTTATTATTCAAAAAATTATCAATCATTCGCCAGTTGAAACTGGCATTAGGTATATTAGTAAGATTTGCAGTGCACATTATTCAATTATTATATTTTCTTGTCCACATACTTACAGGTAGAGTCGGGCGGTACCGTGCTAAGTACGAATTGGAACCAAGTCGCCCAAGAGAAGGTCGAGGTGAAACCGCCAGATGGCGCGGAATTCAAGAAATGGGACGCTTAAATAAGACACTACGTTCAATGTATGAGCTAGATGGATACATGCGTTTTGTATTACGAACCTAATCAATACAAAATATGTAATCATGTCTCTAAAATCATTAAAAACATGTTCCAATCGCCGAAGTTTTGAAAGTGTAGTATTTATACTTTACAGTTTGAACTCTTATTGTAAATATTATACAAGATTTTAATTGTTTAATCATTATTGACTTAGTGGGTAGTAACTCTGCCTGCGAAGCCGAGGGTTGTGGGTTCTATTCCCACCCAGTGGAAATATTTGTGTGATGAATTCAAATGTTTGCACTGTGCCTGGGTGTTTCTATGTATAATAATATTTAAAACTATATAAGTATTATATCAGCTATCTGGCCGCCATCACACAAGCTTTGCTTAGTTTGGGGTCAGATAGTGTTGTGTGTGAAAAAAAAACATTATTCAAGACTTTAATAATTATTGTTTAATTACCGTAACTTATCGAATCTTAATGGAAAGTCCATTTAGATTCGATAAGTTACGGTAAAGTACATATGTTAACAATACGAGTACTACACTTTCAAAACTTCGGCGATTGGAACATGTTATTAATGATTCTGGAAACATTATTACATATTTATGTATTATCGTATAATCCGACACACATTAATCAAACTTCAAAATAAATAGGTTATTATCATAATCATGCCAAAAGGCGGTACTAAGCCGTAAGTACCTAAAGGTCGCGTCCTAATCTTAATTATAAAACCTTTTAATAGACTTTAAAAAAAGGAATTTATTGTACTTAGCCAAAAAAGATCCATTTATTTTGAGTTTGTACTCTACTTGTGTTGTGTTAGTATATTAAGATTGTATGTGATTTGAGCTGTTACCCCAAAACAATACGCCATAACCAATATAAGTTGACTTTCGTTTGCAGTATCGCGGCGAGTCTGAGAGGTCAAGTTATATCGGTTTGTGTGTTCGGTTATGGGGAATAGACTCTGGAGTGTTGATGTGACAAGAAATATTATTTGTAAGGTGCTGAACTGAGATTTGTGTTAATAAAATATATTTGAAATATTTTCTTTAGTTTTTATTACTTACATCTTCATCACCCTGTTTACAATTAAAGTTCCGAAAGCTGGCTGCAAATTTTGAGTAGGTATTTGAGGCAGGCTGAAAACTTGTCACATAGCTCTCCTATTATACCCCAACACGGAGGTGCAGACCTGGCTGGCAGCGGGGGAAAATGAAACCATTTTTTATTTTTTGCTTAATGTTTTTGCAATTTTTTCATTGTAATGTTTATAAAAAAATAAGCCAGCGTATTTAGTCGGGGTTTTAACATTGCTAGACGCGTGCAAAAATATTTTGCATAAAACATAAAAAACGTATTTGAGGCAAATGGAAATTTTAATTGGGTATCATTTATGACTAAAACAAAACATATTAATACAATACAGATATTCTCAGAAAATAGGATATTTTCAAAAGTTAGCCTCAAATACCTCCCCTGAAATTGGTGCCAGCTCTTGGAATATTACGAATATCATCAAAAGAAGTAAAACATGGTAATTTTCTCCAAAATTTAATTATGACTAGAAAATGTATCACACAACATTAGAATTACTTCTCTCGTACGAGTAATATCTGGGCACAACATTACAATTCTAGTTTTGTAGTAACAACCCATCTGGGATGTATGAAGCGCGTATCGCACAGCAGAAAATAGCCAAGAAGGTATCTTCGAGTTTAGTAGGTACACAGAATGAAGTAAATTATCTAATAATCTGTTTTCAGTCGAGCAAAAAATAATTCAAAGAAAACTTTTGACGTAATTTTAGTAGGTAGGTACCTACTTAGTAACACCACTAATGTTGCACACAACGTCACCTGTATAACTACAGATAATTATAATGCTTTATATCACTTGTTGGTGACACTAGGCCTACGCCGACTCGCACTTGGCCGTGTTTTTCGAACTGGAGAAACGACGCGATATTTTTGAAGTGAAAACTTCTTTAGGCGCGCCTAGACAGATCGTGGTCTATGAATTGAATTCATACGTCACGCTCGGGTATGATAAGAAAGCTTCGGATATACTCAGAACCATGGCTATTGGCCATCTAGAAATACGTCACCCAATGGGAAATGCTGAAAGGGCGTGGACAGGCCATCATGGCATGGCCGGGTATCCGTTCTTTTGAAAAACTTTTTTTCACAAACCGACATGTGATAACCAACGTTAGACAAACTCACGGGTAGTGAAATGATCATTATATAAAAAAAATATTAACAAATTGGTTATATCTCAAACTAATTATTTGACAAATATTCATTCCATAACGTATTTATATATTTGACAAATGATTCTTTTAATATTTTTGTGAACTACCAAATGCTTAAATACAAAACCAACGTTTGACAAATTTTCATTTTATAATGTGTTGTTTGGGAAACATTTCAATTTATAAAACAAACATTTATTAAATTGCATAAAAACTATATTGTAATTTTTTAATATCTAAGTAACCATACCGGTACGATTAGGTTACTTAGGACTCAAATCCAACTCGGAGCACCCCGACTCCACCTAGTCTTGTCGCTACTACCCCTAGAGTGTATATAAAAATGCGGGAGCCAGAAGCTTAAGGGAGGTCCTGAGTGGAGCGAGCCATGCGAGGCCAAGCGCAGCGAAGGGGGGAGGTGGCGAGCGAAGCGAGCCGGCGACCTCCGTAGTGGGGCGCAGGCCGAGTATGGAGAAGCGACACTCAGGGCTGACCGCAGAGCTTCTGGCGGGAGCCCACCCGGAGTCAAATCTCAGTGATAGACCCTAATCGGAGCGGTAGTCTAAAGTAAATGACAGAACCAAATCAGAATTGATAATTTATATAGACAATGTTTCGGGTACTTTTAAAATATTTGTTATAAATTATATTTTGGTAAATGATAAATTTGTAAAAAGAATAATTTATGAAATGAAAAATGGACAAAAAACAAAATGTCATTCGATACATTGTTTAAGTGAAACGTTTGCCATGCAATTGGTTATAAAATATTGGTTTGTAAAATAAAACATTTGTTGATGTAAGGTATTTTTGAAATAAATATCATGCGAAATGTTGTTTGTAAAATGAAACATTTTTGTGTTGTAAAGTTTTTGCAATGAATATTATACGATTCGTTGGTTTTAAAGTGATGTTTTGTCAAAAAATGTTTGTGAAACATTAGTGAACCGGCATGGCCGTCTAGAAACGCATCAGCCAATGGGAAATGCTGACGTATTTCTAGATGGCGAGGCCACGCCCTCCGGTTACACCCGTGTAGTTTCCAAGGTAAGCTATCAAATAAGTTATAAGTTTTCACTTCTATCGGCAGTCCCTATGACTGCCAATTTTTTTTACCTATATTTATTTATAGGATCGTACTTGACCACCATCTCGCCTGATTTACATATTTTATACTTGTATGTATAGTTTTGTTAACGCTATTGATCGATGCTATCCTCATACATCCCGTATTTTTGCTCAGCCTTAAAATTACTTATTGCTTAGAATACAATAATTATCCGCTACACATCTTTCATCATTTGTGTTAGTTACCGGCAAACATCTTTTATCAACGAAAGTACTTATAGCTCCTTTCACGCGCGAACTATACGTGCTACTTTCACCCCACTACTACAAATCCCGCTGTATTAATTCAACCATGGTATGATATTTGCCGATTACTTAGCGTAAACAGCCCACTAAATGTTCCCATAGCTGGGACTCGGGTCCTTCTCTCGCAAGGAGAGAGTCAAGACTATAATCCACCACGCTGGGACAGTGCGGTTTGGTGAACGATCGCCTAGAAAGATTCTAGGAGGTAGGAATTCACCCGATATGTTCCTAGAATCCTTACGATGAAATGAAAATTTCCTTACGATGTTTTCCTTCATCGTTTTTAGGTTAGCGGCATAACGCACATGACTTCGAAAAAACAGTGGTGTGCGTGGGATTCAAACCGCAGGGCCGGATTTAGAGGTGTGGAGGTTCCGAGGCACAGCTGTTGGAGACGTTGAAATACAACCCCCCCCCTAGATTTCTGAAGCAAACAAAATTCGGAGACTATAAAAGATGTTTACTGTTGAATTTTTTTTCCCGAAGAAGTGTCTGTTGTGGAGGCCCCGGAGCATATGCCTAAATCCGGCGCCCTGACCAGGGGGGAGGAGATGCTCTAAATCGGCAATATGTCAAATAACTGGCATAGGAAATAATAATATACTTATCAAATTTATCTAGCAAAACGAAACAAACAATTTCACCAAAGGTGGCGACACCTTTGGTGAAATTGAAAATTATCTTCAATCTCACGCCACCATTGTCTTTTCGAATTCCTGTGGTAATGCCGCTAACTTAAGAACGGTAAAGAAAAAACATCGTGAGGAAACAGACATATTCCTAGATTATTTCGCACGTGCCAGCGTAGTGGATTATGGACTTAGATCTCTCCTTGCGAGAGATGGGCTTGAGTCCCAGCAGTGGGAACATTTAATGGGCTATGCTATGTTTGTTATATCTCTAATAATACATTTATCTCAAAATGTCTCAATGCATCAAAGGTGACGTTACAATTCGTTTCGTTAGATTTTTAATGAGCATAGGTACCTACGTCATTAACCCTTGGGGTGTCTGGTGGGTCTGACAGACAGACACAAACAGATTGGGTATGCCATTTTTTCACTCATTTACTTATACCTCTCATTTTAAATCCCCCGAGTCCCGGCAATGGGATAAGGAGGATTTTTGATAATACATTCGTTTTTTAATAATATCACTAAGTTTCTTAGATCTACAATGGGGTCTGGCTTCTAGCAAACTAACATTTGTAAAACTTATAATCTACTTATGAGTTTTAATTTTTATTTTAAAGTAATGTCATGGGAAAACCAGGCAGGAACGAAATTTCTTCGGATAATATAGATATAGAAATATAGAAGCAACACAATTTGTCTTAATTTTTTTTTGTCTCAAAATCAAAGATGATTTATACAAATTAAAAAACATGTGACTCCGAAATCTTATGAATTTAATTTCAGCTACTTTGTAATTAGTAAGGCGCGTTCACACAAAAAACAATACTCGTCGACTGGTCGACTTGAGTAGGTAGTACCTTCTCCGTTATCTTCGGAAAAACTGACATTTTCCTTCAGGTGTTGCTAGCTATATTTTTTATTCTCCCTTTCCTTTTACGCAACATTACTTCTAAAGTCGCTAAAGTTATGGAACAATGCGGCGTTTTCCATCAAAGGATATAGTTTTGAATTAAATGTCTCAAAATATTTCTACACACTCGAATAACGTCGAGTTTTTAACTGACGACCTAAGAACCTTCGAGGATGAAAACTTGTATTGGTACTTGACTGTGAAATAAGACACTTCGCTCCAAAATGATTATCATTTTAAATGGGGCGTCTTCAAGATTCAAAAAGATCTGTCAAAAACAGTTCCCAATTTCACCATAGGTGGTGACAGTGTTTTATTTTGTTAGAGTATTGAGATGTATAGAGTATGTATTATGTTTTTATGTTTCTTTTTTTTTTTTTTTTTTTTAATCTTTATTTATTTATTTTAGAGGCTTATGTCGCCTAACGACAATGCCAGCCTCGTGAAAACACAATAATTTTCTACACATAGATATCGCACAACAATTTAAATAGTGTCCTTGCAGTGTCACTCGCAGGTGTACACAGGACACTTTGGATTATACCAATATCACAAAAATTCACACCGTACTGAGTGAGCATGGCTGACCGTACAGACTGTGTTCGTAAACATTCTACTAGAATATGATGCACGTCCTCGATCTGTCCACACATGTCGCAGGAGCTGGATTCTGCTAAGCGCATGAGAAACTTAAATTTATTTAGGGGTATATGTCCAGAGCGGAGTCTATGAGCCATCACTATCCATTGTCTCTTCATTCGACAATTGGTAAACCATGGTATTTTAGGCGGTTGTTGTATAAAAGTATTATACCAGACGCCTTTCTCATTTGCAATTGCGCTATAATGTGCCTTCCACTTTTCATAAATCTTGGTTCTATAGCTACAGAGAATTTCTGAGATTTCTGGCATAACATATATTTCAGACCCAGTAAGTATAGCTTCTTTAGCTCTTTTATCGGCTTCGTCGTTACCTCCGATACCAACATGTGACGGGATCCATTGTAGCCTCAAATCAACATTTTTCGATCTGAGTGATAATATTTTTCGTAAAATATCATATGCTAACATGGCACCTTTAGAATTAAAGGCACACCGAGCAATATGTTGTAATGCACTTTTGCTATCGGAAAATATTACCACTTGAGCAAAATGTAGACTTTCTGCGTACGACACTGCCTCTGAGATTGCAAATAGTTCCACAGACATAATAGAGTTATACTTGGATACAATTTTGTAACCTGCACTAACGTTCTGCCGTAAATCAACATATGCTGCACCAACACCGTTTCGTGTTTTAGATCCGTCTGTATAAAGTTTATACCATCCTGCATATTGAACATTTATCAAGCTTAATGTGTTAACCTTCAGTATAGTTGTATCGTATTTACTTTTTGCATTATCTATCCCTTCTACCTCAGTGTAAATAAAATCAATCATTAGCTTTGCAGGCCAAGTATGAAAACGGAATATGTTAAGAGGATTCTGTACCTTTATTTTTTCCGACTTTGTTTCAGAAAATACTTCTGCTAAAAGAGGTTTTTTTTTCCTAGACCAGTACTCTGTTTCCGTGCAATTTAAAAGTTCGTTTAATGTATCAACTGTAGAGAAGGAAGAACGCTGGGTTTTTAGACAGTACTTTATTGCTAAGTACTGTCTTCGCAAGTGTAATGGATGAATACAGAGCTCATATTCCATTACGTGTATGGGTGTTGATCTTATAAATCCACCAATCACACGCATTGCAACATTCTGAACCTTTTGTAGTTTATATAAATTGGTTTTAGCTGCACTGTCGTATAGAAAACACCCAAAATCAATTTTGCTACGTAATAAAGCAATATATAATTGTCTCAGATGTTTAGGATGTAGACCCCAAGATTGACCTGCTAAAGTTTTTAATAAGTTTATAGACTTTGTTACCTTTTTAACAGTTTTGTCTATATGTGTCTTCCATGTCAATGTTTTGTCTATCCAAATGCCTAAGTACTTTACGCAATCTACTGATGTTATATTATGTCCGTTGAGATTGAGTTTAGGTTGACTAACTCCTCTACACCGCCCTCTCTTAAACTGACAAACATTGGTTTTCGTATGAGAAATTTGCAGTCCCAATAGTTCTAACTCTTGATCTATTTTATTTAAGGCAGTTTGTAAAATCATGTCATTATCCATTATATCTTTGTTTTGAGAGTATAATACTATGTCGTCAGCGTATTGAAGTATATCTACATTTATTAAATCTTTTCCTATTCCATGTGTAACAATATTAAATAAAAGAGGAGCGAAAGGGTCTCCCTGGGCTAAACCTCTACTGGTCCATCTCATCTCATCATCTACACTTTGTTCTGGCTTTATTTTTAGTATTCGTGTATTTAAAAAATTAAATATGTATCTGCACATTTGATAACCTACTCCTAATTTGTCCAATATTTCCACAAGCTTATCAATCAGCACATTATTATAAGCATTTTCAATATCTAAAAATACTGCCAAAGTAGGTGTACGAGTAGTAAACCCTGTCTGAATACTAGATACAAGACGTGCTAAACTGTCCAAACAAGATTGATTTTTTCGAAAACCTGAAGTGTATTGTGGAATAATATTTCTACTTTCCACAAACCATTCTAAACGTTTACACATCATTGAGTGGAAAATTTTACACACACATGAGATCAGTGAAATAGGCCTAAACTTCGTTTCAGTATTGCCGTCAACCTTAGGTTTAGGTACAGGAACAATTTTGATATTTCGCCACTGATGCGGGACACAGCCTGTATTGTAAATTGCGTTGTAAATTTTCAGCAGAATGTGTTTGCCTTCTAGGGGCAGATTAAAAATCATAGAGTATGTGATTTTATCGTCACCAGGTGCTGTGTCTTTCTTTTTTAAACTATGCTCTAATTCAGACAGAGAGAAGTCATTATTTAGTGACGTATTATTAATATTAAGTATTGGTTGGGGTACAGCTACAAAGTCGGGGGCCAAAGATCTTAGCATTTCTTTTTGTTTATCACTTGTTATTTGATGGCTTTGTGGTTTAAAACCTTTGGCCCACCGCATTTTGTGCCACATATCAGAAGTGCTAATTTTTCCATCAACTTCTGTAAGTAGTTGTTTCCAATTAGCAAATTTGTACTGTCTGTGGATTAATTGGGCAGCAGAGGTTTTTTTGGTTAACTCGTCAAGCATGGCAGGGGTAGGATTCCGTCTAAATGCTTTTAAAGCTAGTCTGCGTTCTGCTATAGCTTGTGAAATCTTTGGGTTCCAATAAGGTTTTGGTCTAAAAGTTTGTGTAGGATCCACGCAATTTTTAATAATCGGGATACTTTTATCGGCAGCGAAATTAATCTCACTTATGAAGGTTTCGTAAAAAGATTGAATATTGGAATGCGAAACTACAGGAAGGTGCACTAATCTATCTTTTAAAAGGTTTTGATATATTAACCAGTTAGCTAATTTAAAATTACGACCAGCAACAAAATTACGTGTATCCCGGTATTGCAAAACTATTTTAATAATTAAATGATCGCTGTTTAAGTTCTCGCGTGTTACTTTCCATTTCATGAACGCTGCTAAATCAGTTGACACGAATGTAATGTCCGGGGATGATTTTTGCAACCTGCCACTGACTAGTTTAACGCGTGTAGGTTCTCCATTATTGAGTGATATAAAACCATTATCTATAGAGGCGTCAAATATTTGTTTACCCCTACTATCATCTTTACATGACCAATTTGTATGATGACCGTTGAAGTCTCCTGCTATTATTGTTTTAGAGCTAAATTGTGTAAATAAAGAATCCCAATCACTCTGGACAGTCCTCGAGGTTTGCGGACAATAAATAGCAACTACATTTTCTAAATATGCACAATTCAGTATCTTAACGCATATTAAATCAATATTACCACGGAAGATTCGAATTGGGATTGGATGAGATTTGATGGACTTATGTACGTAAATGGCCACACCTCCGTAACCATCAGCCCTATCACATCTGTATATAGTGTAATTACTAACTCGCAGTAAAATATGTTCGGAGAGCCATGTCTCACTCAGTATAGCGATTCCAATTTTCTCCTGACTCAACAATAACTCGAAATCATATCTTTTCGGCATCAGACTTTGTGAATTCCATTGCGCAATATTAATAAATTGCGCAACGGAACCCCCAGAGCCCGAAGCCGTTGATGCGCAATTTACATGATGATTACTACTATCCATTATTGAGAAGGCCCAACAGTTTATTGAAAACATCTCCACAGTCAACTTTCTTAATAACAAATGAAACTACTTCGTCAAATATTAATTTCAACACTTTTTGGACCTTCTCTTCAAAGCAACTATCGGCTAAAACAATTTCCTTTAACCTATGTAAAAGATGTCTGAAATTATTCTTCTTATTCCTTTTATCTTCAGGTACTTCTTTCTGTCCTACTGATACTCTTGTACTGGCCAAGTTTTTCTTATTTTCTTCTTCCCAGTTGATATCAAATCTCTGTTTTTTGTGATGTTTTTTCTTTTTCTTATCAACAGACGCGGTTTCTTCACTTTCTTCTTCGCTGTAACTTTCACTTTGTTTCCTTGGTATCTGTGTAGACTGTCGTAGTGCAGCGCTATATGACACGCCTACGTGTTCTGACATACGTGAGAATTTTGTATTGTTGTCATCTGGCTCAGCTTGATAGGACATATGGTCCAAGTACATTGATAAAGCCACTTTGTAGGTTATGTTATTCTTCGACATTATATCCCTAATTTTCTTTTCTTTGAGGAAAACAGGGCATAATTTGCTGAAAGCAATATAACGACCTTTACAGTTTACACAGATGAACTGAACGGAATCGCAGTTACTATGTCGTCCACCGCATTTTGGGCATATAATTTTACCATTAGGGCATGTTCGGGTAGTATGTCCATAACGCCAGCAAGAACCACACTGTGAAACCGGAAAAGTATATGGTTCTACCTTGAATCTACAATCATAACCATGTATGTATGCAGGCAGAGTCGGACTTTTAAATCCAAATCTCACGGTTTCACTAGCGACCCACTCACCTTTATCAGAAAGTCGTTTTAATCTTTTAACGGAAACTATTTGGCACTCTGCGTTAAAATTTTTCTTTAACTCGTCATCGGTTAAATCTTCTTCTACATACTTCACGACACCGTAACTTAAATCAACCTCCGTTGAGAAGTAGCAACGGTATCCAAGTTCCCCCAATTTTTTATTATTGACTAACTGCAACGCGTCCTCTCTTTTATCAAAGCTAATAACTGCTTTGTAGCCATTTTTGTATTTAATTTTCGAAGCATTCGTGATGCCTTCACTTTTTAACATTCTTGCTAATCCTATTTGTTTAGGCAGCATCTCATACGAAGATAAACAAACATCGTTTTTATTGAATTCGTTGATAATACTTTTTTGTGTTCGTTTTGTTTTCTTACCAGCCATTATGAAGCCTTCCTTAACTAAAACTCCAATCTCGGCCGGGCGGCCGCTTTCGTCGCTCTCCGTCTCGTGGTGACGTTTCGTTGCGTTAGTGCGAATGCGGGTAGGACTTATAACTGCGGGCGGCGCCTTGTTGCTAAGTGCTTCGTCGTCAATAATTGTGCAATCAGATCGTACCTCATCTTCACTCATGCTGGTTGACGCGGACGAAGGCCTGACGGCCTCGCCCATACACGCGAACACACACAATTACAGACGTATAATAATTTATTTTAAAAAGCGTAGATACACAAACGATTAATACGTGCAGCCGGTGTGACGCTCGGCGCGCGAGTGTTTTATGTTTCACAAAATGTATGCTCCAGTAACTTTATACATTACAGTAAGCGTTAAATCCGGTAGGTCTGATTTTTTGCAGACTTGTTTATGATGTTGGCCTATTGATTGTCCCAAGTTTGTGACCTCGAGCGACGAACGTAACTTTGTCATAAGTTGAAAAAACCGCGAATAAATCGTTTATTTTTCATTGTTATTGATCATTAGGCCAAAATCATAAACAAGTCTGCAAAAAATCAGATCTACCGGATTCAACGCATCCTACTCCATATTTGCAGGCGACAAAGTTACTGGATTACTAACAGTAGTGCCCAACTTGGCAAAATTTGAAACTATCTTTGACAAGTCAATTGTCATCTGGAAAACGGTTCATTGCAATGCCCGATTAGGATACGTTGTGTTACCAATACCAATCTATCTATCCTATAATCCTTTAGATCTGTAGCATAATGAAGCAATAAATTATTGAGTATTGACATAATCCAGTTTACATTGGCATTACATTAAATTTGGATACAAACGAAACTACATTAAAAAATGTTCAATCAAATCATGTCAGATATCAAATAGGTGCCACGAATTATAATTCTTCTAGTAAATTTTTGTCTTGTTTTTAGACAGCTCAAAATACTTTCACTACCGTCATCTACAGGGTTATTGGTAATTAGCCTGCATCCTTTTAAGGGGATGTTAAGTGCGTACGTTAAATAACTTTTGTTCTACAGTTTATAAAAAATGATACATTTTACCCATACGAAATAAAAAAAGTGTATTTGCCCGGTCTAAAAGCATCGAAAACTTCGTAAAAAGAGCGTGCGCGCTTTTTAACGTTCGTTTAATGATGTACCGAAGTGAATAAACACTAAACAGCCGGTAAATAGTGCTAGAGAAGACAACAAACACTATTTTTTTTTGGGATATGTTATGTAAACTCAATAGTTTTGACAAAAATTGTTTGTTTAAATTTAAAAAACCTTTCTTTGTATGTAAAATAGATAAACCTGGTGCCCACGACACAGGTTGCCCTAGTGTGGGCACCAGTGTACAATTGTTTTAAATGCTTTTGTGTATTGTAAATTAAGTAGATACTAACTTGTTTTCTTAAGGACTGTTTGTTCTGAACCAAATAAATAAATCCCATTTCACTTCAAATATACATACAGAACTTGCCTTTAAACGGTTGCAGGCTGATTACCAGTAACCCTGTATATTTTTACTTTGGAACTATGTTTTTCTTGTAGAAACACCTTATTTCTAAGTTACTAAGTAATATTCTAACTATTAACTCCGTTTCTAAGCGCAGCTGCCGTGAACAAGTTGACGGTAGCGTCAGTCGGTACGTAGTTCTGCTCCCTACCCTCATGGATGGTGGATATTTCACCAGAGCTCTGGTGGAGGCCGTTGCGTACTGGGGGGACTTTCTTCCCGTTTGTGGGTGGGTTCGATAGAGGGTCTGGTGGGTCTGTGGATAAAAAATAAGTATTTGAAGTAATTTAACACAAATTTGTTAAATAAAAATAAATAAATACTTGCATAATGTAAAAAAAAACATTAAAAGCCCTTTTTGGTGTTTTTTTGAAGTGAAAACTTCTTTCGGCACATAATCAATCATGTTTTATTACTATTAAGCGACTAAGTTCGGTAGGCAATAGATGCCACTTGAGTTGAGGCCGACGACTCCCAATATAAGTCCTATATAAGAGTTCCAATGTACCTAATATTATTTGTCCAAATTAACTGACAATATAATAGGTATTTTGAAAAACAACAATTAATTGACTTAAAAAAGACGTTTTGTGTTGGAGTATTTGATTGAAAACGTGAAAACATTAGTTCACTTTATTTTCCCTCTGGCTTCTCTCACAAAGTGAATCGAAGCTATAATACACCTCGCTGGATAAGGGTGGATTGGCGGATGATACACGTCCTCAAAAGCTATCTGTCTTGGGACACGCCGATTTCCCCACGATATTTTCCTTCAATCAAGAAATAAGAAAAAGAAAAATACTCAAGCGGCTGGATTACTGATTACGTATTGTTTTACTTCACTCCTAATAGCACTTGTCACTACTTACCATCTTCATCCAAATTCTTCGACTTCCTCATCATACTGATGACACACGGTCCCTTCGCCAACGACCAAGATGGCACCGGCACATCTCTTCGTATAGGCTCCAACAAGGTCCTTCGAGACCTCACTATACTCGGCAATTCACTTTTTTTACCCTCTCCATTCTCCAAATTCTCCCCATTTAATAGATTGCTTTTCTCTACTGGCAACTTTTCGCTTAGTAATTTATTCCTAACTGGCAGCTTTATTTCTTTTTTATTCGATTCAATTTTCGAAATTTGAGATTCTACGGTAAAGATTTCCTTATCATTAGCGAGTGAAGGTCGAATTTCGTCTGAGTGGTTAGTTTCTGTGCTGTCTTGCTGAGCTAAACGAGCTCTAGGGGAAATTGAATCTAATCTCTTGGGGATACCGTTCAATTTTGGAGTATCGTTTTCGAGGGACAGCGGTGGTGCTGTGGCCATGTATTCTCGATACATATTGCCAATTAGCTCTTCTGTGCGTCTGTAAATGTAAAAAAAAATTTAAAAAATGCCTTTCAACTGAAAGTTTATCATTTCGTTGATTGATTTAGTGATTTATAACTTAAAGTTACTTATTTTCGGTTAATGGATTAAGAAAGTTGTTAGCAGTATGCAGTATGTGAGCGTTATGCTACTAAACACGGCCTAAAATACAACGTCAGCGCTAAAACAGAACTCTTAGTATTCCGAAATGGAAGAGGTCCGGCGACGGTACCAGATGTTTTCCTGACGGGTTTGCCAGTGAAGGTGGTTGGGCAGTTCAAATATCTTGGCCACATGATGACGGAAGATATGACGGACAACCTTGACATGGAGCGGGAGAGAAGGAGCTTGTCCATCAGGTGTAACATGCTCGGGCGACGTTTTGCAAAATGTTCGGATGAAGTTAAGCTGACCCTGTTCAGGGCTTACTGTATGTGCCTATATACATGTCAGCTTTGGACGGGGTACACTAGAGCAGCATATGGTACCATAAGGATCCAATATAATGATGCATTTCGGATCCTTATGAAAAAACCGAGATATTGCAGCGCCTCGGCCATGTTCGCGGATGCACGGGTTCCTGATTTCTTTGCTGTTGTTCGGGCGCGGATCGCATCCTTTTGGGACAGGATACGCGCATCGAACAACAGCATAATACGTACCATGTCCAAGGATTTATACAGTCCTACATATAGATCTTGGATTGCTGTCCACCAGAACAAAAATCGCAAATAGTATTTAAAGTGATATTTAGATAATTAGATTTAATAATATAAGAGTGCTTAAGTAACTATCTGTTCTTCTTTAAAATTGTATGTTTTCTATATGGGTTATTTGCCTGCAATAAACGTTTATTATTATTATTATTTTACCTTGTCAGCGGAATTATAACAGTTTGAGCAGCGCCATTCGTCGGATGGTAAGCATTAGGCCCGAAACCATCTATAGCTGCGTTATTTGTTACCTGGAAAATAAACAAAAACAATAAGATTATTTTCAAAATTAATTTACCTTATATCTCCGGGTGAAGAGCGCAGTGCAGTGCTAGGTAATGATTTGGATTCTTCAGGTTCCAATAGCTGCGTGTCACTGTGCTGTTATGGTCTGCCCCTCATTATGGTCTGGGTTGCTTCCCATCAAGCACATGTCCTGCTCAGCTTGTCATTTTGTACTATAAAAACATTAGAGCTGACTCTGAACGCAACGAACGGGAATGACAATCCCTGTCTCAGTCATTCTGAACAGATAAGACAAAGACAGACCGAGAGTTGAGGTTCCGTGATCCGACTGGGTTCAGAATCGCTACGCTGATATGCTCTTGCGCTATCGCAGGGGTTGCCAACGTTTCAGAAGCCATGAGCCACAAGATGAAAAAAGTAGATAAAAGCGGGCCGCACTTCTAGTTCATTTGCTACGAGCAGTCAGATAGAAAAAGGGCAAGGTGGTTTTAGATCATATAAATATATCACCACGCCCCATCGTAGACCGCATCGTCGCTTAACATCAGGCGAGATGGCGGTCAAGTGTACCTAAGCCTATAAAAAAAATTGGCAGTCATAGGAACTGCCGATAGAAGTGAAAACTTGCTGTTGCTCTGGTACTGGCACCTAGGGGCAAACGCAACTCTTTTATATTTCTGTTGTCCTGGTATCTAGAGATAAACGCTGGGCTGTTGGAGGTAGGTAATCGAAACTCTTTACTGTTTCTGTTGCCCTGGTACCTACCTGGCCGTTTTTACCGAGTTTACCCGAAGATTTCATATCCGATCCGATCCATTATCATATCCAAGCGTGACGATTGATGAATCCATTTCACAGCCCACGAAAATTCTGTCTATAGCGCGCCTAAAGAAGTTTTCACTTCAAAAATTGGCAGTCATAGGAACTGCCGATAGAAGTGAAAACTAATATTATCAGAATTTGATAGCTTACCTTGGAAACTACACGGGTGTAACCGGAGGGCGTGGCCTCGCCATCTTGGCATGGCCATCTAGATTCTAGAAATGCGGCAGCATTTCCTATTGGCTGATGCGTTTCTAGATGGCCATGCCATGATGGCCTGTCCACGCCCTTTCAGCATTTCCCATTGGCTGACGTATTTTTAGATGGCCAATAGCCATGGTCCCGAGTTTACCCGAAGCTTTCTTATCATACCCGAGCGTGACGAATGAATTCAATTCACAGCCCACGAAAAATCTGTCTAGGTAAAGTAGTTTTCACTTCAACAATTTCCTTACCTCCATAACACCAATTTGCGTCGTCCGCACGTGGTAAGGGAAATTTTTGTTTGCAAATACTGGTAACGTCAAAAGCTGAAAAAAATAGGCACAATTAATTAAGAATAGGTACTTGGACACAGACTTTAATTTAGACTAAGCGTTGTTTCAACTTCGTCAGATTATAAAATATGTAAGCTAGTTCGGACGAAGAAATTTGACTCTACTTATTGCGATAAGAACTTTTGTGGAATGCATTGCCCGAGTGGCTTTTTCCTGATGGTTACAATCTTGGTGTCTTCAAATCGAGAATGAATCGGTTTCTTCTAGGTAAGCACGCTCCATCGTGAACCGCAACGTCACTCAACATCAGGCGAGATAGCGGTCAAGCGGGGTAGGTCCCATTTGA
Organism: Ectropis crepuscularia; assembly: GCA_963693475.1. Classification (NCBI taxonomy): domain Eukaryota; kingdom Metazoa; phylum Arthropoda; class Insecta; order Lepidoptera; family Geometridae; genus Ectropis; species Ectropis crepuscularia. Next base: position 9,446,672 of record OY856367.1, read on the forward strand.
TCTATGGAACATGACGTCATAGAACAATTTGAGAAAATATTGTCCCTATTTGTACTATAGAACAGTTTGTAATTTTTGTCTCAAATTGTTCCATAGAACAAACTAAGTACATAGGTATATAAACTTCTTGAACTTTTATTATAACGTCAGTGATTAATGTCATTCACGTCTTATACATCATGGAAGGTTTTAGGAAAAACCTTAGAGTAAGGAATACAATAGGAAAAACTGATTCTCATTTTGTTCTATGACATAAAACTCGGGTGAAAAGGTAGTACCTATGTAGTTCCATGGAAAAAATAGGGACGAAAATGTGTCATTTTGTACTATGACGTCATGTTCCATAGAACAAATGGGACCTACCCGTCAAGCGTAAACCAACAAAATTAATAATAGTCATTAACATCAGGCGAGACGGTGGTCAAATACAAACTAAATAGGAAATTTTAAACCGTAATTTTTTATGGTAATTTTGTTGTGCTCATTTTGATTGATAAAAATTTTGATTTAAATTTGAAGATAAAACATTATATGAACCTTACCAAAAACATGATGTGTCCACTGAATGTAATAAATAGAAGAACAGCCGTGACCACACTCTCTCGCACCCACTTATCTGAAACCACAACAAGTCGTACTAAGTACTTAATATTATGAATGTGAAAATTGTGATGTTTGTTCCTCATCGTAAGAATTAAATCACATTGTAAAGCTGCCTATACACACTGGGCCAGTGCAGGCCAACGCCAGTGTGTGGAGGGTTGTTTTGTGATCACTCGCGTCGGTCGCCTAGCTGGCCGAGTGACGGCAAGTGGCCAGTGTGTATAGGGCTGTTTTGTCTCGACTCGTCTCTCGTGACCGGTGTCGGTTTTTGTGCACAAAATAAAGGCGCTCGGCGAGTAGCGTCCTGTCCTATTGGCCTACCTCGCTTTTGCCTGCGCTGGGCCAGTGTGTGGATGCTACGTTTTGTCTCGTGCCGTTTTGTCGGCGCTCGCGTTGGCCTACGCTGGGCCAGTGTGTGGATGCTACGTTTTGTCTCGTGCCGTTTTGTCGACACTCGCGTTGGCCTGCACTGGCCCAGTGTGTATAGGCAGCTTAAGAGTTAAAATTCGAAAATTAGATTAGATATACTTACTACATTTCACCGCGAAAAATGTTGAGTTATTCTGGCAATAAATAACCTTTTTTTTTAAGTTTACGCGTACAAAGTCGTGATCCTTGCCTTTGCGCTTGTACTTGGCTTTGGCCTTTTCTACTCGGATATACCCTTGCCCATGGATGTATAAAAAATATATAATTTAAAAACTCAAAAACCCGACTGCGTAAAAAGTGAACCAAACTACGTTCTAGCATACTAAAAAAAACTGAAAAGAATAAAACAAGCATTTAGATTTCTGGTGGTCTAGAATTTTATAATATGTTATTGTATTAATACTATTGAAATATATACAATATTTTCTAACAAAAGAACATTACAACTGAAGAGTCGGGATCCATTATTATTCGACATACAATGTAATTGTTCAATGGATCCCGACTGTTCAGTTGTAATGTTCTTTTGTTAGAAAATATTGTATATATTTCAATAGTATTAATACAATAACATATTATAAAATTCTAGACCACCAGAAATCTAAATGCTTGTTTTATTCTTTTCAGTTTTTTTTAGTATGCTAGAACGTAGTTTGGTTCACTTTTTACGCAGTCGGGTTTTTGAGTTTTTAAATTATATATTTTTTTAATACTTTTTAGTTATGAACAATGTTGTGAATGTTAATATGCTCAATAATATGCATCTTTTGGTTGTTGACCAAATGTCTTCGTTTCTACTGATATAATATGTAGGATTTTCTACTGCATGTAATTCATATTTATAGTTTTGTGTTAGTATAGGTTTTCGATTGACGTTGAGTACCTACTAAATCGTTTGAAGTTGGAGATGGGCGACCGAGGCGGAGCAATTCGAGAGCGGTTCCGTGTTTCCACTATCAGCGGCAGAGTTGAAACCCCATAGAGGTTTATTAGTAGATAGGGGCACCATATCCATACATGATATAGAGTGCAACATAACGCGGCTGTGTCTCCCGGGCGGGGCAGTAGGGTATGCGTAAATACATTTCCTGCACGTACGAAAAAAAGGTAGTCCAATATACCTACTAGCATAGATCGTAGAACGCAAGATGGGCCCCATCCCAAACTTCACGGCGCACGCAATCATGTCAACGTTGGGAAGAGTGACCTCACTCTTTCCATTCTAGTCGGTTGCAGGACGCGGTAGACGCCCGTTTTTACCTATCATTATTCGGTGTCCACAACCAAAATAAGTAGAACCACAGCAAATCTCGCCGCTAGCGATTATAGGGGTCAAGTAGATTGGTTGTTTGTAAACCACTTACGATACATACAGAGACCCAGTTTATTACCAATTTCAAGGTGCTCAGGGCACATCTATTAATTTATATCGATGCCTACTAGATACATTAGTATATAATGTCCATCCAAATTCACACGTATAGTTAGTTATACGAAGTTTTCTGCTACCTAAAAACCTATAAATGTGAGAATGGTTGTTACTCAACTTTAAATCGATATACATCCTAAACGGTCAGTCGAATCGAAAAACATTGAGAGAAAGCTAAACATTATTTTGAAATACCTATTCAACGATACCCCTCTTGACATATTTTGGTGATTTTCATTTTTTTAATTTGGACAATATGGCGTCCTGAAGCCGCCATATTGGACTTGTACTAATGTCATGTCTTTAGTGTCACTCGCCAGATTAAGAGGAATCGATTGACGTGTGAATCATAAAAATCGGCCCAGGCGTTTGGTCTGTATAGTGCCTCAAAGGAACATACAAACATACATACATACATATATACATACATACATACATAGACTGTTAAACACATTACCACTCCTTTGCGTCGCGCAGTCGGGTAAAAAAGTCGGGCGTAATGTCGCTAAAACAAAAACTGTGTCACTAGAGTCGGCCTCATTTTCACGTGTGCGTTGTCAGGTTGGCACTGATAGGCTGACACGCACACATATACACAAGTTTGCGCGTGTAATGACCCACTGATGTGTGTATGTAGCGTGTCAGCCTGTATGTGACACCGTACATATTATGTGGCCGACTCTATGGACACAGTTTTTGTTTTAGCGAGACTACGTCTGACTTATTGATTAGGTAAACGGGTAACTCACGTATAAAGAGGTCGGTCAATCCGACTCGAGTTTCGGCCGCGTCTGGCGGCCTTTTTCAAGGAGAGTGTCCGCGCCCGATGGCTTCCCGTTTGGCACCGGTCAGTGTCGGATTGACCGACCTCTTTCCACCTGAGTTACCCGTTTACCTAATCAATATGTGTAACAACCACGTTAATTTTAATACTAAAATACCTCTGTTTTTTTATACGTCTATGACCCTTGCCTTTTCCCTCGCACTTGCCTTTGCCCTTAGCTTTGTCTGCTGAAAACTTCAGGTCAGGTATCTCTACTACCTACCCCAACGTATCTACCCCAACACGGAGCTGCAGATTCGGCTAGTGAGTAGCAGGGCAACATGAATCCATACAAAAAAGTATGTGTCAAGTTTTCACCCTGTCTCAAATTCCCATCCAAAAATATGAGTGCCAGCTCATACACGTTTGTATTTTGAACGGAAAAAGAACTACGTTTTTTTTTAAACTGTACAATAAAAGTTGACACATTTAATGCACTTAACATGCCCTTAAAAGGATGCAGGCTGATCACCAATAACCCTGTATAGGTTTTCTATCATGGAAAAATAACGGGAAGGGGAAGTACGTAAGTAAAACCGTGGATCACTGCTAGTATCTACATATTATAAGTATAATCATAAATAGATAATATCCATAACGTACCAATGTAGGAGTTAGCAGTAAGAATGAAGAGTGGCCCCGCGTAGAACCACAGAGTGCCGCAGATGAAGAATGGAGCGTAGAACATGTTCTGAAAACAGAAATAAAAAAATAAAACCGTCAAGCGCGAGTTAGATTCCCCCACGAAGGGTTCCGTACCATCCTACTAATATTATAAATGTCAATGTATGGATGTTTGAATATTTGGATGTTTGTTGCTCAATCACGTCCTAACGTATGAACGAATCGGTCTGAAATTTGGAACACATAGATTATAGTCTGGAAGAACACATAGGCTACTTTTTATCCCGGAACAACGGGAACGGGAACTTCGCGGGTAACACCGCGGGGCGCTGCTAGTTAGCAAATAAACGGCGAAAACCCCTTTGGCTTTATTCTGAATTACATAGACTACAAAAGTTTCCTCAGACAAAAAGTTTTATTGTAATTTTAATGATTCTAACGACGACGACGATAGCGCGTTTTATTTTTACTAGTGGCGACATCTAGTTTGCTTGGGCCTAGCAAGAAACGGTAAAAAACAAGCTTGTTGTATGGGAGGCCCCCGTTAAATATTTATTTTATGTTATTTTTAGTATTTTTTATTAAAGCGCCAATAGAAATACATCATCTGTGTACATTTCAACTGTCTAGCTATGTTCTTGAAATACAGCCTGGTGACAGATGGATGGACGAACGGACGGACAGCAAAGTCTCAGTAATAGGGTCCCGTTTTTACCCTTTGGGTACGGAACCCTAAAAATATGTGTATGGGTGCATACTTATGTAGAGAAAAACTGATACTAGGGTATCAGTTTTTCTAACCTAACCCTAACTTCTTGTGTTGAATATGTTATTTATTCTATGGTTGAAGACTTGAAGTTAGACTTCTGAAGAGAAGAAGTAACTTAAGTATACAGGTAGGTACTTACTTACTTTTTCATTTCCTATGAATATAATACTTATTAATAACACATTTAATCATTATATTAACATTATTCACTCAAAATATACTTAATAGCGCTTGAAATATGTCTCGTGACAAAAACGATTAAAAGTAATTTTATTAAAATTAATATCGCAACTTTGCTGTAAAGGGGGAGAGGCAACGCAATTATATCATTAAAAATAATTATTTATCAATTTATAAATCAACAAAATTATTACAGGCATACCTAGTCGTTTCAAAATATTAAGTTTGGATGTCATATTTATCATAATAAAAACTCATAAACTGTTTTATGCGACACAGTGTTACATATATTATCTCTAATAGAAGTTTCTTGATTTTATTAGTAAAAGCTGTTTCATTGGTGATAGCTTTGAAACTCTCGGGCAGTTTATTATACAGGGTTACTGGTAAGCAGGCTGCATCCGTTTATGGGCATGTTCTGTATATATTTAAACAAACAACTTTTGTCTACAAATTTTGATAAAACTCGATACATATCCCAAAAAAAAGTGTTTGTTGTCCTCTCTAGCTCAATTTCGCGGATGTTTAGTATTCGTTAACTTTGGCACATCATTTATCGAGCGTTAAAGAGCGCACGCGCTCTTTTACGAAGAGTTCGATGCTTTTAGCCGGGCAAATATACTTTTGTTTTATTTTGTATGGGAAAAATATATAAGGATGCTAGAATTTTACCAACAGCCCTGTATAAAACACGTCCCATTAGTAATGGCGATTTTCTTTCTATGGCTAGTCTACATGATTTTGATAGCAAGACAGTCTTTTTTAAGCCTGAATTTCTATTTTGGGTCTTGCTTCTATCGATTTTTTCCAAGTTGTGTCTAAATTGAAACATACGAAAATGCGTCATACCTTTTCCGGATATTTCCTGACGGTGAAGTACGTGGAATAAGCGAAGACGCACCAGGAAGCGATGCGGAGTACTATCACGCCGTAGCCCGCAGGGCTCTCGTACAGGTATAGCACTTCTCCCGGGTCAAATGCCTGGGAAAACAAACACATGTTTGTGTGAATTTACAACAGGCATGATGATTAACCCAAACTACAATGCAATAAAAAAAGGTTTACTAACAATGTTCTGTCTTTTTAAATAAATACGCGAGTAACTCACGTTTGATATAGTCAGTCCAGTCCGACTCTAGTTTCGATCGCGTCCGACGATCTTTTTCAAGCTAGCGTGCGCGCCGTGCGGCTACCCGCAGTGCTAAACGGGCTGCGAACACGCACGCGCACTCTCCTTGAAAAAGATCGCCGGACGCGATCGAAACTCGAGTTGGACTGGACTGACTATATCAAACGTGAGTTACCCGTGTATTTATTTAAAATGTGTAATAATCACGTTAGTTTTCATACTGAAAATGTTCTGTCACATTTTACGAAATATTATTTATTAATAATATTAAATATTGGTGGACAATTCACACACAACACCATCTGACCCCAAACTAAGCAAAACTTGTATGATGGCGGCCAAATAGCTGATATAATACTTATATAATTGTAAATATATACTTATTATACATAGAAACACCCAGACACAGTACAAATATTTGAACTTGTCACACAAATATTTGCACTGTGTGGGAATCGAACCCACGACCCTCGGCTTCGCAGGCAGAGTTACTACCCACTAAGCCACGAGGGCAGTCTTACCATCTAATCTAGTCTAATCTTTCTTACCTTAGCCTGATAGACGAACAGGACGATATAGGTGACGACATACGAGCACATGAAGACAGTCAACTTGACGGTGAACCCGAGCTTGAGACGGCCCCTGGTGATGGTGTATCCTTTAGCCATCAGCACCAGTAGAAGAAGGAATGACATCTCTGCTAAGCCACAAAAGAATTGCCCTGGAATACAGATAATGTTTTTTTTTTATATATAGCATAGAGTGACGAAATGAGCAAGTCATGTGCCTGATGGTAAGCAACATGCCTGCCACATAACAGCACAGTAACACGCGGCTATTGAAACATGCTAGTCCAAATCATTACCTAGCACTGCACTGCGCTCGTCACCCAGAGATCTAAGATATTGTCTCTAAGCCCTTTAATTTCTCTGGAATCATTGCCCTTCAAATCGGAACACAGTAATGTTTGCACATTACTGCTTGGCGGTAGAATATTTGGCAAAGGTGTGGTACTTCCCCAGGCGGACTCTGCTAAGAGTCCTACCACTACTATATGGCAGTTTTATTGGATAGAGCAGGGTTTACCAAATGGCGAACCGCGATCCTCATCCGGATTGTGTGCGGTCCGAAAAAATATATTCCCCGCAGTATTTTTGTTGACGTAATGTTAATAGCTTGCAACAATTTCACTCCAAACTTCAGACAGATATAATGAGAAACAAACTAGCAAGCGCCTACGTGCTAAAAGACACCTCCATGCAAAATTTCAGACTCCTAGCATTTGTAGTTTCTGAGATTTCGTGATGAGTGACCTTTCGCTTTTATATGTATATATAGATTAGATATAATATAATCATACTAATATTATAAATGTCAATGTATGGATGTTTTAGTATTAAAATTAATGTGGTTGTTACACATATTGATTAGGTAAACGGGTAACTCACGTGTAATAAGGTCGGTCAATCCGACTCGAGTTTCGGCCGCGTCCGACGGCCTTTTTCAAGGAGAGTGTATGCGCCCGATGGGTTCCCGTTTGGCACTCAAACGGAGTGCCAAACGGGAAGCCATCGGACGCGTACACTTTCGTTTTTCAAGGAGACTTGGAAAAGGCCGCCGGACGCGGCCGAAACTCGAGTCGGATTGACCGACCTCATTACACGTGAGTTACCCGTTTACCTAATCAATTTATGGATGTTTGTTGCTCAATCACGTCGTAACATATGAACGGATGAGGTTGAAATTTGGAACACAGATAGATTATGATCTGGAAGAACACATAAGTACATTTTATCCCGGGAAAATAACGGGAACGGGAACTATGCTGGTGAAACTGCGGGGCGCTGCTAGTAGTTTGTTACTTATGCTTAAGTTAGCATAACATAAGCATAAGTAAGCATTGTGCGCTCCTGTTTCAAGGGCAATCCATAACAATGCACCTACCTGATTTTTTTTTTCTAAAGTTAAACAGAAAATTTAAAAAAAAAATACGAATTTTGTGTCAAAAGAAATCCTAAATACACAACTACGAAATGTATTAGTTTTAGTCAAATTAAAAAATATTTATAATTTACCAGTAACTTTAGCCCCTTCGCCGCCGCGTCCATCAGCCGCGTACCGTATGTACGCTAAGCTCTGCATCAGTACGCCCGCGTGTTGCGTCGACACCGACACTAGGAACAGCTTGTACGTTGAGTGGAGAAGATGTCGGGACTTCAGCTCAACGCTGCACACTACTACCGCTATGATTACGATCACGTACGCGAATGTGTACGCTAGCAGTATTGGAAGGACATCTGTAAATACAAGAAAAAAAAATTCAAAACTGTTTGACCCCGGCCTACCTCGGATTTGTAATCTGTACAACATTCTAGTACTCAAGCCCTTTCATTTGATACCCATAATGAGAGAGTAGTGAAAAAATAATGTAATTCGCCAGTTCGTGGTGGCAGCCATCTTGGATTTGAAATTTGTCATTGTGTAAAATATTCTACTAGTCAAGCCCTTTAATTTGATCCCCATATTGAGGTAGGCTGTGAAGAAATATTTTGTACGCCATTTTGTGGAGGCGGCCATCTTGCATCGATTTTAACCAAGCATAGTTAAGAATCACCGCACGAGAATTAACATTCAAATCAAAAAACCGCATTGAAATCGTTCCACCCGTTTGAGCTCTACGGTGCTATAGACAGACACAAACAGAGACAGACTGACAGCCATCGACGTCAAACTTAAAACACCAAACAAAAATACATGTGTATGTCACCGTAAAGTTAAAAGACCGTCATTTAACAAAGTAACGCGTTAGATTATAATTTCACGGTAGGTTTGGTTTGGTTAAGAAGTCTGTCTTCCTGTCTTATTATGTGCTCTATGACAAACTCTAAAATACATTAATTTTACTCACAAAACTCGTCAGCCGAGAAGTGTTGATGCCAAAAGTCTCCTTCGGCTCCATTTGTCATTAAAAACTTGTACTTTATATCCAAACCCTGAAAATATAACACATTTAAAGTGAAATAGTTGGACTAACATACAATAAGACACGGTTTTCACGGAGCGGTTGCCAACCGCGCCCGCGCGCGGGCGCGGCAGATTTGTATGTAAAATTTAATACAAAACTCACGACGCGGGTTACGGCCGCGGCGGCTGCGGCGCCCGCGTGGCTGTGCGCGGTTCTTGCGCAGTAGTAGCTTTCCGCAGTAGAAATCGCGAAAACCTGCGGTTTCGTGAGTATTGAAACAAAACCGTCGACCGCCGCGGTGCCGCGCCCTGAAATCTGTCTAGTAATTCCTGAGAGTAGCGCGTTCAAACTAAAATCTTTTCAGCTTCAGACGAACTTCCATACGGGCTTTCATCCCCGTATATTTTATAATAACAAAATAGATTTTTTTCAGTAAAGTTTCATGGTTTTGTTTTCAACAATAATGATCCCTATGCTTACCCATATCCTTTCTTGGGATCTATTCTATCTACTTATGTATCACATTTCATCAAAATTGGATCAGTAATTTAGGCTTTAAAGCGAGACAGACAGACATAGGTACAGAGTTACTTTCGCAATGGATTGCAAACATAGTCTTCATGCCTGACTTGGCTATATTTTATGTATATTTATTGATCTTGTCTAATGTAAAGTCCTTCTTCGCTGACTCCTCCTCTCCTATTGGCTGACTTAAAACTTTTATTGGGTTATTTATCTAGTCTTCCAGTTAGATGACTTAGTGATCCTATTGACTTGCTTAGAGCTCTTGTTGGATGACTTAGTGCGCCTATTGACTGACTTTGTGCACCTATTGACTAACTTAGTGCTCATATTGACCGACTTAGTGTTCCTGTTAATTGACTTAGAGCTCATATTGACCGACTTAGTGTTCCTGTTAATTGATTTAGTGCTCATATTGACCGACTTAGTATTCCTGTTAATTGACTTAGTGCTCATATTGACCGACTTAGTGTTCCTGTTAATTGACTTAGTGCTCATATTGACCGACTTAGTGTTCCTGTTAATTGACTTAGTGCTCATATTGACCGACTCAGTGTTCCTGTTAATTGACTTAGTGTTCTTATTGACCGACTTAGTGCTTTTGGCTATCTTCAAGCTTTTGTTAGCTTACTTAGTGCTCTTATTAGCCGTCTTAGGCTAAGTGGATAAATGGCCGTTAAAACAAGAGATCATAAATAAAGTGGCCAAGTGCGAGTTGGACTCGCTCATGAAGGGTTCCGTTGCACCAAGTAACATAATATACATAGTACACATAGTTCTTGTAGTTCGTTGTAACTTTGATCGAAGTTTCAATAATAGTGTATTTATGACGTACTAAAAAAAAACTACTCATCAGATCGAGTTCAAACTAATTTTCGTTGGTAGTTTACATGGTAATGTACATCATATATTTTTTTTAGATTTTTCTTTCTCCTACTTTAGAAGTTAGAGGGGGGGGGGGACACACATTTTACCACTTTGGAAGTGTCTCTCGCGCAAATTATTCAGTGTAGACGAAAATGATTTTAGAAACCTCAACATCATTTTTAAAGACCTATCGATAGACACCCACACGTGTAGGTTTGATGAAAAAAAATTTTTTGAGTTTCAGTTCTCAGTATGAGGGGCAACCCTAATTTATCTTTTTTTTTAAATTTTTTGTTCAAATCTTAATGCGGTTCACAGAATTCGTCTACTTACCAAGTTTCAACAGTGTAGTTATCATAGTTTCGGAGAAAAGTGGCTGTGACATACGGACGGACAGACAGACAGACAGACAGACACACAGACAGACATGACGAATCTATAAGGGTTCCATTTTTACGTTTTACGGAACCCTAAAAATGGTTGTCTGTAAAGTCGGTTTACGGACGATAGTTGAACGTGACAACGTCTTAAGAAAATACTGATTGTGTTAAGCGCCATCTAGGTAAAACATTCTGAAGCTTTTTGAAAAGCTGTTCAAAGCGCCATCTCTGGGTACATCATTGTACTAGCACAAGTTCTTAACTTCATATCGTCGCTTTTCTAAAACATGGACAGACTCCTTGAACGTAATACACATTTCACTCACTAGATGGTGCGAAAAGTAATAAGGCAAGGTAACGGTGGTAAATATTATCTATTCTATGGCGGTAACGTTACATGACGTCATGTTTTGCGGGCGTGCAGCCGGCTTCATCGAATCATAAGACGTTATCACGTCAAAAACCTATGATTTCTCACCTTTGTACTATCGCAGTTACTTATAGCTATGAACCACCACCTCTCTCTCGCTGATCGGAATCTTCTTGAATTGTGACACGATACTAAAATCCTCTCTGTCTTCTCCTCATGCGGGCTGCGCCTATTTTGATTAGATTCCGAGTTGACGCGACGACGACGACGGTTATGTTGGACCATCTCATTCGTTGATCGTTTTATTTTGTGCTGTAAACAAAATTCTGTATAATTTAATAGCAGTGATAGAACTCTTTGCAGAGTCCGCCTGGGGTAGTACCACACCTCTGCCAGTTCTACCGCCAACCAGTAAAGTGCAAACTTTACTAAATTCTGGTTTGAAGGGCAATGTTTCCAGTGAATTTACTGGGATGAATCTCGTCACTAAATAAATGGGTACTTACTGTAAAAAAAATACTGCGATTGCAGATTGTCAGATAAATAAATGCAGAAACCTGTACCAACCCAAAAGTTCCCGCCCTTTTACAGCCTAACTCAATCGGATTTGGCTTTGCAATTGATGTCTCTATAATTTCAAGCGAAAACAAAAGAGATAGCAATGCCAAAGCTGAGGCAATTTTAGTTAGACGGTAGGTAGACTCTCCCGTGACTACTTGTATAAGATAATTTTCAATTTTGTCAAAGGTGGCGTCTATGTTTCGTTTTGTTCATTTCTCTAACAAAATGAATACAATTTTAGTATGAAAACTAACGTATTTATTACACCTTTTAAATGAATACACGAGTAACACACACTTAATATAGTACTCAAGTTTCGGCCGCGTGATGCGGTCTTTTTCAAGTAGACGCAAACCAAACAAGCAGCTGTCACGCGCGTGCAGTCTCCTTGAAAAAGGCCGCCGGGCGCGGACGAAACTATAACATCATTTTTTAACATCGAAACATAATATGCAGCATATTATCTACTAAAACAGCGGGGCGTATCGTGTAACATACATAAGTACCAAAAAAAACGATTGAGATTCTCTTCCTTTTTAGAAATCGGTTTAAAATTAATTATCAAAATAATAGCATAATATTGGCATAATATGATACATTTGGTACAGGGACAGGGAAAGAAAGATCAATGTCACTTTTATTGGCTTGCGAAATTCGATAGACATAATTATATCTTGGCCGATAAAACGATTTATTTATAAAACATTGTGAAGTAGTTGTAACTACTTCACAATGTACTTGAACTATATATGAAACTTTACTAAATTTTGGTTTGAAGGGCAGTGTTTCCAGTGAATTTACAGACCATAGAGATAAAACATCTTATCATCTCGTCACTAAATAAATGGGTACTGTAAAAAATACTGCGATTGCAGATTGTCAGATAAATAAATGCAGAAACCTGTACCAACCCAAAAGTTCCCGCCCTTTTACAGCCTAACTCAATCGGATTTGGCTTTGCAATTGATGTCTCTATAATTTCAAGCGAAAACAAAAGAGATAGCAATGCCAAAGCTGAGGCAATTTTAGTTAGACGGTAGGTAGACTCTCCCGTGACTACTTGTATAAGATAATTTTCATTTTTGTCAAAGGTGGCGTCTATGTTTCGTTTCGTTCATTTCTCTAACAAAATGAATACAATTTTAGTATGAAAACTAACGCATTTATTACACCTTTTAAATGAATACACGAGTAACACACACTTAATATAGTACTTAAGTTTCGGCCGCGTGCTGCGGTCTTTTTCAAGTAGACGCAAACCAAACAAGGAGCTGTCACGCGCGTCCCGTCTCCTTGAAAAAGGCCGCCTGGCGCGGACGAAACTATAACATCATTTAACATCGAAACATAATATGCAGCATATTATCTACTAAAACAGCGGGGCGTATCGTGTAACATACATAAGTACCAAAAAAACGATTGAGAACCTCTTCCTTTTTAGAAATCGGTTTAAAATTAATTATCAAAATAATAGCATAATATTGGCATAATATGATACATTTGGTACAGGGACAGGGAAAGAAAGATCAATGTCATTTGGATTGGCTTGCGAAAATCGATAAACATATACCTATTTAACTTGGCCGATAAAACGATTTATTTATAAAACATTGTGAAGTACAATATGTGTTACCAAATAATACCTATCTCAAATTAATACTGTGGCCATGCTTTATAAAGTTCGTAAAGAAAACAAGTTACTTCACTCAATTTTGTATTTCACTAAACTTTTTACAATAACAAGTGGCTATCGTACAACCTAATAGAAAGCGGTCGCCGGACTGCCTTCGCCGCCCGCAACATGTGCAAGCGCGGGGCGAATCTCACCCCTCTTCCCCGCATCGGGAAGATCGCTCCATCCCTACGGCTGACCAATACGGGCGCTAACTCAATCCTAATTACCAATAGGAGACAAAGTGGACGCTTCATCTATATATATAAAAGCGAAAGGTCACTCATCAAGGAATCTTAGAAACTATAAGTGCTAGGAATCTGAAATTTTGCATGGAGGTCCCTTTTAGCACGTAGGCGCTCGCTAAGACGGGGTTTTGCGAAATTCAACCCCTAATAATATAATTTAATAATAATATAATTCTTTATTACTTCTGCAATTTTACAACACTTAACACTAATTAATACAATATCACGGTTTAATAATTTGCAGAGCAATGGGCGGCCTTATCGCTTAAAGCGATCTCTTCCAGGCAACCTTAGGAAGGACTTGTTGTGAAACTTATTGTACGCTGTAGGTAGTGTTAATATGATAGATAACACGGATTTATTATACTATAATATAGCTTACTTATAACAATTAAAATACAGTTCGATTTTTAAAAAATAAATAAATAAATAGATAAATACACATAGCATACATAATATACAACATTACGCATACATACTCCTAGACTTTAGTAAATAGATAAATATATAACATAAATTCACACCACATACATGGTATTAAACATTTCAATTACGAAGAGGAAAGATAATGTTCATACACGAGATTATTGAAAATGGGAAGGGACTTAGCTTGTCTTATATTGAGAGGAAGATCATTCCACAGCAGAACAGCCTGTTCAGTAAATGATTTGCTATAGGAAAGGTTAGAGTGAGTAGAAGAAGGAAAATTAAGTTTAAGGGTGCGAGTGGAGCGAAGGGCACAGGATTTAGGTTTAATGAAATTGAACCTCTCCTTTAGGTAAAAAGGAGTGGTAGGATTAAAAAGGATCTTATAAAGCAAAGAAAGGATGTGAGCATTACGGCGAAGGCGGATAGACAACCACTTGAGCTCTTGGCGAAATTCGGAAATGTGATCATACTTGCGTAAACCAAATATGAACCGAATAAAAAAATTTTGCAAACGTTCAAGCTTGTCCAATTGCTCTTCGGTAAGGTCCAGATAGCAAACGTCAGCGTAGTCCAATATCGGGAAAAGAAGAGATTTTACTAGCGCAGTTTTAGTAGTGTTAGGGAGAAAATTTCGCAGTCTTCTTAAGGAACCTGCTGAAGCGAATATCTTTCGACTTACTTCTGCTAGCTGAGGTCCCCAAGAGAATTGTCTGTCCATGAGGATACCCAAATTTTTGACCACTTCACTAATAGGGATAGGTACACCGTCAAAGGTTACCCGCGGAAGATGGGACCATTCTACTTTGGAGATCATTCGGGAACTACCAATTACAATTATTTGAGTTTTTTTTGGATTCACGCTGAGGCCGAATGATCTGCTCCAATTCAATATACTATTTAAATCAGTGTTAGTGGTGTCGATAGCCTCGTGCAATTGTTCAAGAGAGGCTTGAGTATATATTTGCAAATCGTCTGCATACAGATGGTAGGAGGAAGTTATTTGCTTTGAGATTTCGTTTATAAAAATTGCGAAAAGGAGTGGGGATAAAACGCCGCCTTGAGGAACACCGGCAGAGACCTCACACCACGATGAGTAAGTGTCATCGATACGTATTCGCTGTCGGCGTCCAAACAGGTAACTTCGAAACCAGTCAACTGCCGATGGAGATATGTTAAGAGAGCATAGGATCTGTAGTAAAATATCGAAATCAACATTGTTGAATGCATTGCTGAAATCTAGTAGCGTTAACACAGTCAGTTTACGATGACCAATACCATCCCGAATGTCATCGGTGATCTTCGTAAGGGCAGTAGCGGTACTATGCCCAACACGAAAACCAGATTGAAAGGGATTAAAGAGATTATTTTTGATAAGATAAGAGGAAAATTGTTGGTGGATAAGTCGTTCTAAAACTTTTGAGAGGAATGGTAGAATACAAATAGGACGATAATCAGAAAAGGATTCAGGATTTGACTTTTTGGGAAGAGGAATGGTTTGGGCTTCTTTCCATATTACTGGAAACGTGCCCGTAGCCACCGAGTGATTAAGGATATGTAGGATTATTGGAATGATTTCATCAAGTATGGGCATAATCATATTACGACTTATGCTATCGCTACCAACAGCATTGGAGGAAATGGATAATATGCTCTTCTTTACATCACATGCGGCAAATTGACTAAAAATAAAAGGATCATAATCGGGAGAAGCTTTAGACGAAAGTAATTTGAGAGTCTGATGTTTTACAGGTCCTTTAAAACTGGGTGAAGAGGAAAAGTGCTGATTAAGCTGGTTAATATCCAAGTTTTTCGGAATGGTGTCGTGACGAGACTTGCCAACTCCCAATGATCGTAGAAACTTCCAAACTTTAGCAGGATCTTCATTTTCAACGGATTGATGGATGTGTCGGCGTTGTGCGTCTCTACACGCTCTGTTGCAGACGTTACGGTAATTAATATACTTTTCCTTATCTTCAGCAGATTTTTGATGCTTAAGTTTGTGTTTAGCAACTGCCTTTTTGTGCATAAGTGCCCTTATTTCATCAGTTAGCCAAGGTGCTGGCAGATGCTTCATTTTCACCGAATGTAGGGGTGCATGGATATCGAAAAGTTTTGTTATAATTTTATTAAAGTTGGTGATCTTAACATCGACACTAATGGCGTTCAAAACTTCCGACCAGTCAATGTCCATTGCGTCTTTCCGTAAGTTTTCGATATGAATACTACCAAAACTGCGCTGTAGAAGAATTTTGGGTTTGACTTTGGGTGGACGAATTTTGTACGAAATAAAAATCATATCGTGATGAGAAAGATCGTCTGCCTCACATTGACCATGTTTGGCAACATGAGGGAGAGAAGATACCAAAATTAGGTCTAGAAGAGACGGAACACAGTTTGGAGGATTATGAGTGGCATGAAGCGGTAGAATGGTTAAATTGAGAGACGTGGCCAGCGATTCGAGCTTACGGGATCGATAGTCTTGCTTCAGCAGACAAGTATTAAAATCGCCCATTATAATTATGTGGTCATATGGAGTAGAGATATTAACTAGTAGGTTTTCGAGAGAATTGAAATAATTGACCTCACGTGAGTGAGGATAGAAAACTCCGAGTAGTATTTTAGTATGGTGCAATTCGGCTTCTATAAAAAGGTGTTCACCTGCATCAGATGGAGGTGGCTGTGCTGACATACTTACAATAGTGAATGGAATGTGCGCGCGGAGGTAAATAGCTACGCCACCACCGCCCTTGCCAAGACGGTCGTTTCGAATGAGCCGAAATCCTGGTAGTGCCACAGAATTTGAAGGAAGAACGGGCTTTAACCACGTCTCAGAGACCAAAAGGGCATGGATATTGGAGTGAACAAACGACGCCAACATTTCTGGATAGTGAGCCGTAATACTCTGGGCGTTTACATGAAGGACGTTAAAATTTTTGGGAACATCGGAAATTAGTGACTCAATGGAGTCGGACAAGGTGGGGATGCTAGAGAAACTATCATCAAGTGAAGAACATGTTAAGTAATTTGAACTACAAGACATATATCTAGTATCAACAGTATAGATCTATATTATATAATAAAAATACTAAATAAATATATTATATCCTAACTAAAACAAATAATATTACAATAATTATGCTATGAGTGTTGCAGATATCTGACAACCTCCTACCTGCCTAAAGTGTTAAACAATTTAAATTAAAAAGAAAACTGTACAGATAAACACTAAAAATACAAATGCTGCCATTAATTCGATAGAAACTAGATCAATAAAGATACATATATCACTATTACACCTCATTCTTGGTCTTCTGTTAGTTAAAATAAGTAAATAAAAAAAAAAATTGCACTAACAGAAAAACAACAAATTTACAAACAAAACTTACGTACACAGTTGGCAAAATGTTATGAAAAAGAAATGCATAAAAAAAGAGATAAAAAAACAAACTTGTGTAAAACGATAATTAACTGTCATTGTCACTGACTTGTCCAGCAAACAAAATGACAGAGAGAGAGAGTTGTTCAGAGCAATGTTCCGACCTCCGAGCACACATCAAGCTTGAACATTTATAGAATACAACACAAAAACACTATTACACCACAAAACAATACAGAAAAAAGTGATTAAACTTAAAATTAAAACATTTTGGGTACAAAAAACAATCTTATTGCTAATAGCTCTCTTCCATATAACCTTTTTATATATATGAGAACTGAGAAACCGTCATTGTGTGAAACTAGAAGAGTGCTAAAAGTTATTACAAAAAAGAAAAGTTATACTCAGGTCGCCTGCTCCGAACGTACCCCAAACAAAAAAAAAAAAAAACGTATTGTACACACGGAAATTCTGCTTAGTCTATGGCTATGAGTGAATAAAATACAGAAAAACAAGCTTAGGATGCAAATTATAAACAAATAAATGAACAAACAATTAATTATAAGGGTACACAAAGAACATAAAAGTGATAGAAGTTATGCCTAACTGGATGCTATCCTTATATGAGAAAGTGCTAATTGGTTAAAAAGGTTAGCAAACGTGTTATTTTGTTTTCTGATCGCGTCGCGGTCTGGGCCCTTTAGAGTCTTTCGCAGTGACCGCCGTCGGTCGGACTACCGCCCCTTGTGTTGTAATGGCTGATGCCTGTTGTACGGCCGTTCGACTTCCTTTTTTCAGTGGCGTAGTAGATGAAGCCGGTGGCACTTGTAGGGCCGCTAGATCATCCATACAGTTGATACGACGGCGAGCACCGTCTGGTCCAGAAACAAAGACATCTCCCTCTCTCGTCCAACACTTAGTAATGCCAAAGCGCCGACGAGCCGCCAGAAACAGGTCGTGCCGGGACTTCGTTAAGAATTCGGATAGTGTGATACCCGAATCCTTAAGAGCACTCTTGGCAGACCATATTTCGTCTCGAAGAGAGACGTCTCTCAATTTAAACAATACAGGCCGTGACCTATCTTCTGCAAAACGACCCATCCGGTGACATCTAGTTATATGAGAGGGTGTAAAATTTGTAATTTTCAGGCGTTTTGACAATACCCTTGCCACCAATTCACTTGTATTTTCATCTTTTTCCTCAGTGAGGCCGTGCACAAGCAAGATCTTCCGACGTGACCGCATCTCAATGTTGTCTATTTGCTGTGCCAGGATGCTTATTTGTTGCTGGACAGTCCGAAATGTTGTGACAACAAAGGCCTTGAAAGATGCAAATTCTGCTGATAAACTATCTGGGCTATGTGGAGTAGGGCTCGGCAGCTGTACCTCAATTGTATCCAGACGTTTATGAAATGTGGCCATCATTTCATGAAAAGATTGCTGAATTGCATCCATTTTATTGTTGTGAAGTGCGGTTAATTAGTTTTCAGTGAATATCTCAGTGCACAGTGTTTTGATAGGAAAGATAACACTTACAGGCAGGCAGGTAGTATCAACCACTACATCTAAGCATAAAACTCACAATTACACAAACTTTTACTATTAAATATAATAAAAATTCAATAAGTGTTTAAATTTGATGTGTATACTTTGACATCTACCCACAGAAAAAAGTACTCACCCTAAGAGGGTGAAACAAGGGATGAACGGTTGTATGAAAATTCGTCTTATTAAAGTTATCAAATTTTGTGTCTAGACACTTTACACGAAGCAATTAAATGTTTGTTCTATCAATTTTGTAATTTCAAACTGTACGGGGTTGAAATTGGGGTTGAAATGAGGGATGAATGTCAGTATGGAAGTTCCCAACCGTTGAAGATAAAACCATGAAACTCTGTAAATAAAAACTTGACACGAAGCGAACAAATGTTTGTTCTAGCAATTTTGTAATTTCAAACAGTACGGGGGTGAAATTGGGATTGAAGTGGGGGATGAATGTCAATATGGAAGTTCCCAACCATTGAAGATAATACAATGAAACTCTGTATATAGACACTTGACACGAAGCAAATGAATGTTTGTTTTATGCATTTCGATTTTTGTACTGTACGGGGGTGAAATTGGGGTTGTAAATGGGGGATGAATGTCAATATGGAAGTTCCCAAGCGTTGAAGATAAAACCATGAAACTCTGTAAATAAACACTTGACACGAAGCGAACGAATGTTTGTTCTAGCAATTTTGTAATTTCATACTGTATGGGGGTGAAATTGGGGTTGAAATGGGGGATGAATGTCAATATGGAAGTTCCCAACCGTGGAAGATAATACAATGAAACTCTGTATATATACACTTGACACGAAGCGAATGAATGTTTGTTCTATCCATTTCGTAATTTTGAACTGTACGGGGGTGAAATTGGGGTTGAAATGGGGGATGAATGTCAATATGGAAGTTCCCAACCGTTGAAGATAAAACCATGAAACTCTATATATAAGCACTTGACAAGAAGCGAACGAATGTTTCGTCTAGCAATTTTGTAATTTCAAACTGTACGGGGTTGAAATTGGGGTTGAAATGGGGGATGAATGTCAATATGGAAGTTCCCAACCGTTGATAATAAAACCATGAAACTCTGTATATAGACACTTGACACGAAGCAAATAAACGTTTGTTCTTGCAATTTTGTAATTTCGAACTGTATGGGGATGAAATTGGAGTTGAAATGGGGGCCGAATGTATCTTACGCTTTCAGATCTAAACAACTGAACCGATTTTGATGAAATTGTATACAATTGTTATATTATAAGCTGTTTTAGTAACCGTAAATCGTCTGGGTATACAAATAGGTACTGCTTGAGTTACCTTAGTATATATATCGTGCAGACGAAGTCGCGGGTAGCAGCTAGTTACTATATATGGTAATCGTTGCATTTCGCGAGAACCGTTCTTTGGCGGGAAGGACGCGGCCGTGCGGAGGTTTGGTTTGCGACAATACCGTTTTCAAACAGCTTTGTGAATTTTGTACTAGATAGCATATTCTAACTAACATTCGGTTAACAAAAGGTAACTCATATTCGGAAATAATTGACATTTCTTTCCCTGTACCCTGCATTTGTGTATTAATATTTTTTCGGCTTACTGTTGAAGATAGCTACCTATATATATTAAAGTTGTAAGTTAATCTGGACCAAATCAATGCATAAAATCTAACAGTGACACTATAAATAGAAAGAAAACAAACTTACCCCATTTTTATTTCTCTCCCCAAACAAAATTTCCACATCTTTCAAACTTTCTAATTTACTACCATTATGCTCGGGTCCTATACTCTCCCAAAGCTCATCTTCCGGCAACACAGTGGTAGAATTCCACTCGTCAGTTGGTAGCAATTCGTACCACGTGGTAGAATTTGTTGGGGAATTAGTGGTGGATGAATTGGGGGCAGTTGGAGTGGTAGATTTTGTTGTTTTGAGGAATTGGTCGTAAAATGAGGGGTGGGGTGGGACGGTGGTTGTGTTTATTTTGGGTTTTGATGGGTTTTTTGTTGTTGGAGCGGTGGTTGAGCTGAAACAATAAAATTGATGAATAAGTGCGGACATTTCTCATAGAATACCATCTAGACACAAAGCATAGCTTGTACTGTAGGCGCCAGATAGCAGATAGCTGATTTAGGTAATACTCATATCGTTAATACATATTATACATAGAAATACCTAGACACAAAACAAATATTTGTAATGTAATTTGATTTGAAATTTAAAAATATTTGTATTGCACTGGGTGGGAATAAAACCCAAGACCTACGGCATCGCAGGCAGACATATTTCGTGGGTACAAAGGTATTTTGTCTAGACTTGAAAACAATTTATTTCAATTGGTCTCTTATTATCAAAATTTATCGATAGTGGCACTAGGAGCTATGAGTACATCTACGTAGATAGATAGATACTCCTTATTGTTAACATCAAAACAACTAAACAGATTTACATCCAAAGAAAATCACTAAAAGAACAAATCCCAAAATAGTTATAGTATTAGGCCTCATCGTTGACTGCGATTATTTGTAGGCAACTTTTGGGTGGAGATGGTTAAGTAGTAGAAGTAGTAACTAATCGTGCGTACCTTTTAGAAGAAGGCACCTCCTTATGAGCTTTGGTGAGTATGCATCCAGAGTATTCAGTGTCAGGGTACCAGTGCGAGAGCTTTATGATCTGGTTCTGTCCCGCCCTGTTGAGGATCATTTCGCGTTCTTTGCACGACTGGAAAGTAAAAATAAGATTAAGTACTTTAATTTTAGAATTAAGACAAAAGCAAGCGATGAAGATGCCTGGTCATATTTATCGGACACAACATAACACCACCCACCACGAAGACGTAATTTTGTAATGATCACCTCGAAGACAATGTTCAAGATCTTGAAAATGGCCGCAAAATTGCTAGCTTTTTGTGTTTTTAACGGATACACTTCAGATAGTGTGTAACTGATGTTCAGTTGCCACACAATGCATTAGTCATCATCATCATCACCCGCAAGACGTCCACTGTTGAACATAGGCCTCCCCCTAGATTTCCACAACGAACGGTCCTGCGCAACCTGCAACCAGCGGTTTCCAGCGACCTTTGTGAGGTCATCTGTCCATCTAGTGGGAGGCCGTCCAACACTGCGTCTTCCGGTTCGTGGTCGCCACTCGAGAACCTTTCTTCCCCATCGGTTGTCAGTTCTGCGAGCGATGTGGCCTGCCCATTGCCACGTCAGCTTAGCTACTCACATTACAACATACAATGCATTAGTGCTGTGCACTAAGTCAGTCGGCATCAATACCCTGATTCAAGCAGGCAATCGGATCGATCTTGACACGGAATCAAACCCCTCGGTCTTTGACTCACCTATTCGTTTAGAACAAGGATTCTCAAACTTATTGTGTCTGCTGCCCACTTTGAGAATAAATTATTTTTAGCGCCCCTATTTTTTCACATACTTCAAAACAACTGTAACTTCAAATTGAATTAATTAATTACTGTGAGCTATAATAGCGGAGATAAAATTTTCATTCTTCTGACTTAGACATTCTGAGTCTTTTACTATATATAACCCGCAAGAGTTACTCAAGTTAACTCTTGAGAACCTGAGCCCAGTTAGTAGGTAGGTAGTACACAAAGGACTCCAAGCCACTACCCAACGCTTCTATTTTATCTCTGCGTATTTTACTGCCCCCTTTAGGCCTGAAGCGCCTACAAGGGGGCGTTATCGCTTACTTTGGGAAGTGCTGGCTTAGAATGACAGAATGGCTTAGATTTTTGTAGTGGTAGGACTCTTAGCAGAGTCCGCCTGGGGAAGTACCACACCTTTGCCAATTATTCTACCGCCAAGCAGTAATGTGCAAACATTACTGTGTTCCGGTTTGAAGGGCAATGTTTCCAGAGAAATTACAGGGCTTAGAGATATAACAACTTAGATCTCTGGGTGACGAGCGCAGTGCAGTGCTAGGTAATGATTTGGACTCTTCATGTGCCAATAGCTGCGTGTCACTGTGCTGTTATGTGGCAGGAATGTTGCTTACCATCAGGCACATGTCCTGCTCGCCTCGTCACTCTTTATTTAAAAAAAAAAGAATAGAGCTGTTTGTTATTGTATGCCGGAATCGTGCCGACTGCGTTGTAAATCAGCATCCAGATAGTAGTCAACCATATAATAGATAATGACTACGAAATAAATATTAACCTGAATTTATTAACAAAGTTCACCAAAATATTTGACTATCTTTCAATGGCCTACATAAATATATTCAGGGTGCCGGTTTTCGTGACGTTTTCTCTTAGCGCGCCAAAAGAAGTATAACTTCGGATTTAAAATAGTACCTACCTATTATTAACCAGCCACCATCGCCATACCATTTCTCTACTGTCCACCCTAAACCAGGCGCGGTCGCAGCTTCAACTGTTGGGGTATCACCTATAATTTTTTTAATTAATTTTTTTTGGTATGAATTTTTATTTTTGGTGTGTCAATAAAGAGTGTCTATCTATCTATCTATAATAATAATACTATTATGTCGAGTAAAAAAGACTTTACTAGTGACGAACCTCGATTTTACCCGCATAGTTGACGTTTTAGTTGCTTTCTTGCGGTTAAAAATAGCCTACATACTTTTCGATATTTTTTAATTTCTTATATTTTCCCTTCGAACCGCGTCCACCCTAGACATGATTTCATCCATCTCACCTTCGCGCTGTGGTAGACCGCAGGCCACTGGCTGTCATCATCATAGTACAGCAGCAGGTTGGGGAGACCCATTTCCATGTCGTACTCTATCAGGTACTCGAACTGTCCGTCCAGGGATAAGAAGCAGAAACGGGACAGGAACGCCCAGTTCTGAAACATATTAAATTATGTCTTAAATTTAATCTAACGCGGTTTGAATACGCTTATTTTTATATTCATTCTATTCTAAGCATTAGGTACTTATATTATGTATTTACCTATGTGCCATCATACAAGCTTTGCTTAGTTTGGGGTCAGATGGTGTTGTGTGTGAATTGTCCACCGATATTTATTTATATTTATTTATGTACAATTGTATAGTACACCGAAGTTTTATCTGCATGGTTCCCGTATCCGTATTTTTTTTGTATATAACGTAGAACGTAGCCAGGCTATAACCTATTTGTTCACAACCTGATCTGTTCAGACGTTACGACGTGATTGAGCAATAAACATCCAAACATTGATAGGTATTTATTATATTAGTAGGATAAAATACAGAATTATCATTGAACATATAGAATAAGGCCGAATTAAATGAACAAGTTATGTCTTTAATGTTGATCGTCCCTTCAAGCCACACCTTTAATATAAGTGGTAGGACTCTTGCAGGGTCCGCCTGGGGAAGTACCACAACTTTGCCAGTTAATCTACCGCCAAGCAGTAATGTGTGTTCCGGTTTGAAGGGCAATGTTTCCAGAGAAATTACTGGGCTTAGAAATATAATATCTTAGATCTCTGGGTGACGAGCGCATTGCAGTGATAGGTAATGATTTGGACTCTTCATGTTCCGTTGTTATGTGGCAGGCATGTTGCTTAACATCAAGCACATGTCCTGCTCGTCTCGCCACTCTATAATTATTAAAAAAACCAGCCAGTCAGCCACACGCTTGGACAAAGATACACAGAGAGAGAAAGAGACAGACTATTAGGTACCTACATAAAAAAACTTACATCTTTAGTGCTAATGGTCCCTTCAACCCACTTCCCAGCCACACGCGTTGCCAACAGCAACGCTAATCCCGGTATCCAATGACACCACGGCATATCGACGAAATAGGGAACTATTCCCTCCAGAAATTCACTAAAAATGTAACAAAATATTAGTAATTCATCATCATCACCAAGAGCCTACGATTTCTTTTTTAAAACTTTTATAGTCTTACACTTGACCGCCATCTCGCCTGATGTTAAGCGACGATGCGGTCTACCATGGGGCGTGTTTACCTAGAAGAAACCGATTCACTCTCGATTTGAAGACACAAAGATTGTAACCAACAACATGATAAATGTTCCCACTGCTGTACCTCGGGGCCTTCTCTTGCAAGGAGAAAGTTAAGGCCATAATCCACCACACTGGCCCAGTGCGGATTGGTGGATGGCACATGACTTCGAAAAATTCTAGGTACATGTCAGTTTCCTCACGATGTTTTCCTTCATCGTTTTAAGTTAGCGGCATTACGCACATGACTTCGAAAAGACAGTGGTGCGCGTAGGGTTTCAACCCGGGGTCTCCGGATCGGCAGGCGCCGTTCTCCCGACTAGACCAGCCGTAACTTCTCTTCTGGATTAGTACTTAGGTACTTATTCATAATTAATCCTCATTTATTTATTCATATTCATTTATCCGCATTTATTGAGCCTCATGTCCTCCAAAGATTCCTTTCTTAGAAACTTATTATTTACTAGAAGCGCCCCGCGGTGTTACCCGCGAAGTTCCCGTTCCCGTTGTTTTTCCGGGATAAAAAGTAGCCTATGTGTTCTTCCAGACTATAATCTATGTGTTCCAAATTTCAGCCCAATCCGTTCATACGTTAGGACGTGATTGAGCAACAAACATCCAAACATCCATACATTCACATTTATAATATTAGTAGGATTATTTAATTTAGGTAGACTAGGTATTATGTATATTGTTTTTTTAGTTTTCTTCTCCAATTAGTAATAATAACCTCATAACTAGCAGTGCCCTGCGAGTTTACCCGCATGGTTACTGATCCCGTTATTTTTTCGGGATTAAAAGTAGCCTATATGTACTTCTAGGTACCAGACTGTATTATGTGTTCCAAATTTCCACAAGTTCAGCCCTTTCAACGTGATTGAGCAACAAACATCCAAACTGTCGCAACTTTAACATCGGTAGGGTTAATTTATTGTTTTTTTTTGTTGCGTAGGTAGTCGTAAGACTCTATGTAGAGCCCAGAGCCCGTCTAGGTACTTACCTACGGGTTATAGGCGATTCGTCACAAAGTAAATTCGTCACAATTGGTATTCTCCATAAATTCAAAGTAAACTCGTCACATGTTATAAAAAACAAATGAAAAACGTCAGAGGTAAATAAAGTTGTTGTAAATTCGTCTACAGATTCTTGTTTTATGTCATTTTTGCATAAAGTAGGGTTAGCATTAAGGTATTAAGGTTGCATAAAGTAGGTTCTAGGAGTGTTTTGTGACTTATCAAAAGCTTTCGACTGTGTTCATCATGAAACTCTTTTGAAGAAACTGCAGTTCTATGGGGTATCGAAACCAGCTCTAAATTTTATTTCTTCATATCTTAAAGACCGTGTACAGATAGTCGATGTTGACGGTGTGCAATCAAATGAGTCGCCTATAAGAATGGGTGTACCACAAGGTTCCATACTTGGACCTTTCCTGTTTCTTATTTACATAAATGATCTACCTTTCATGATTAAGAAACATAAAAATATAGAAATAGTTATGTTCGCCGATGACACATCACTTCTATTCAAAGTGAAGAGAGGAATAAACGATTTCACAGAATTTAACGTAATTTTAGACATTGCGTACAAATGGTTTGATGCAAATAATCTAGTACTTAATCCAACTAAAACGAAATGTATAAAATTCTCACTCTGCAATGTAATGTGCGGTAAACTTGATATAAGACTGAAAGATGAACTCATCGAACCTGTACAATCTACTCGATTTCTGGGTATTTCAGTAGATTCAAAGCTTCAATGGGGTCCTCACATAGAGACACTGGCTGACCGATTTAGTTCAGCTGCCCACGCTGTTCGTCAAATTAAAAAAATATCGGACGTCGCAACAGCTGGGCTTGTTTATTTTGGCTATTTTCATAGCATTATGTCCTACGCGATTTTATTATGGGGTTCAGCTGCGGACAGAAACTCAGTTTTCATATTGCAAAAGAGAGCAATCCGTGGTCTATATAATTTATCAGCTAGAGATTCAGTACGGGAGATTTTCAAAACTATAAACATATTAACAGTCCCTTCATTGTATATTTATGAATGTATAATGTATGTAAGAAAAAATCGAAGTCGACTGAAGAAACTAACTGATCTGAATCCAAAAACGCACCATAAGCACAAAATTGTATTTCCTAAGTGCAGACTTCAAAAAACAAATAACTCTTTCAAATGTAATGGTATTCGCTTCTACGAGTATAATGCAATCCCTGCACAAGTCGAAGGTCTTAATGAAACAAAGTTTAAAAATGAAATAAAAAGCTACCTATTGAGTAAGGCATATTATAATATAGATGACTTTGTTAAAGATAGTAACGTATGGAAGAGAACTGTGTTGAAACTAGAATCTTGTAATAAGGTAAAGTAATAGATTTATAAAAATTTTGATGGAACATTGTACTCATGTAGTATCTGTATACTGTATGTATTAATTATTTGTTATTTTGTCTTTGACAAAGCCTTTTTACAGCTGCATTTGATTGACGAGGCTCCTTTACAGCTTTATTCATTTTGACATTGTTATTTTATCTTATTATGTACACGGATTCTTATGCCTTTTTGTTAATGACGTTACCCCTTCCGGACCCAAGGCACAACTACTAGGCTCAACTGGTTGTGCCGTGGGTACTTTTGATTCCCTTCTACACAACTGAGTTCCCTACGGATCAACTCAGATCCTTCCGGACCCAAGGCACAACTACTAGGCTCAACTGGTTGTGCCGTGGGTACTTTTGATTCCCTTCTGCACAACTGAGTTCCCTACGGCTCAACCCAGAACTTTTGCACAACTACTATGCCCATCTGGTTGAGTTGTGGAGAACTCAGAAACCACTTTGATTTGAAACCACCACCACAAAAACTCGAATCCATGGTTGTGCCGTAGGTTCTTTTGAGACACAACTGATTGATTAGTTCGGAAAATAATTTACCTTTGCAACTCAACTACTCAACTAACGTAAATTAGACGCAAATAGCCATACCTACTCTGCCAAAGTTAAAACTAAAAACCCATGAAAGAAAGGAAGTTATTAAAAACTCACATATTTTAGTATTACTTCAAGTCAAAGTACTTTATGCATAAATATACAATTTACACGTCATTTGATAAAAAATAAAAACAAAAGAAAGAGCAGACAGATTGTATACACACTTTCAAAGTTTGAAATGACTACTTTACTGTATTATAATAATTATTGTACAGAAAACTGTCAAGCATTATACGAGTATAATATGTTCTTATTAAAATTGTATTGGCCCATGTCAAATATTTGTACTCATTTTTTTTGGACTTTGCCATCACTCTCTCAAAATTCGGTGTAACTATAAAAAGTTTGATCGATAAGCCAGCACTTTAATCTGTTTTTGAAGTTGGCAAAACTTGGGGCAGATATAATTATTTTGGGAAGAGTGTTATAAACTTCAGGTCCCATAATGTGAGTTAACTTCCGTGACCTCGTGAAAGTGTGGTATAACATTCAGCTTATCCGCATTGTATGATAAAGTGTAATCTTGCCGCCATTGTAATCTATGCAGCAAATACCATCGTCTTCGTTCATTTTTATAATATAAATTATAAATTTATTAACGAAACAGTAATTGTAATTACTACGACGCGATGTCAAATCAAACAGCAAAGTGAATTTAACATATTATTTATACGTTTTAAAAAGATGACACATCTAAAGTGGAATACGTGAATAAAAAGTTTTACTTTCAGTTTTCAGTGTTTGAGAGAATTGAAGTACATTGTACTATGGGGAATCAAAGTGGTTTCTGAGTTCTCCACAACTCAACAAGATGGGCATAGTAGTTGTGCAAAAGGTCTGGGTTGAGCCGTAGGGAACTCACTTGTGTAGAAGGGAATCAAAAGAACCCACGGCACAACCATGGATTTGAGTTTTCGTCAGTTGTGTCGTGGGTACATTTTTTTTCCGGAACGGACCAACTAGTTGTGTAGAAGGGAATCAAAAGTACCCACGGCACAACCAGTTGAGCCTAGTAGTTGTGCCTTGGGTCCGGAACGGACGTTACCAAGTGTTCTTATGAATTTATGGTTCGAATAAATGAATTGAATTGAATTTAAGACTCTATGTAGAGCCCAGAGCCCGTCTAGGTACTTACCTACGGGTTATAGGCGATTCGTCACAATTTGTATTCTCCATACATTCAAAGTAAACTCGTCACAGTATGTTATAAAAAAACAAATGAAAAACGTCAGAGGTAAATAAAGTTGTTGTAAATTCGTCACAGATTCTTGTTTTATGTATTTTTTTCATAAAGTAGGGTTAGCAAGTAATGTTTATCGTGTTAGGTAAGTACTCGAAATGAAACAAAAGTACTTTTGCCAGTTATTCAACCGCCAGGCAGTAAAATGCAAACCTCACTGTGTTACGGTTTGAAGGACAAAGTTTCCAGAGCATACAGGGCTTAGAGATCAAATATCTCTGGATGACCAGCGTGGAGTGCTAGGTAATAATTTTGACTCTTTATGTTCCAATAGCTGCGTGTCACTGTGCTGTTATGAGCAGGCATGCTGCTTACCATCAGGTACATGTCCTATTCATCCTGTCACCCTACAATGTACAAAAAAACTAATTATTTTCGTCATAAAAATAAGATTAGCAGTAGGTACCTATCACACTACTACAATTAGTTCTTAACTAACGGCCGTCTCGGCTACATATAATAGCCTATAGCTATATGTACTATAGCATTCAGCGATCACGTACCTACATAGCCAACAGTGAAATAATTTTTGAAATCGCTCCAATAGTTTCTGAGATTAGTGCGTACAAACAAATAAAAAAATGGCAGTCATAGGAACTGCCGATAGAAGTGAAAACTTATAACTCAGAATTAGATAGCTTACTTTGAAAACTACATGTGTGTAATCGGAGGGCGTGGCCTGGGCATCATGGCATGGCCATCTAGAAATGCGTCAGCATTTCCTATTGGCTGATGCATTTCTAGATGGCCATGGCATGATGCCGAGGCCACGCCCTTTCAGCATTTGCCATTGGCTGACGCATTTCTAAATGGCCAATAGCCATAGCCATGGTCCCGAGTTTACCCGAAGATTTCTTATCATACCCGAGCGTGATGCTAGAATCCAATTCACAGCCCACCAAATATCTGTCTAAGTCGCGCCTAAAGAAGTTTTTACTTCAATAAATATTGGTGGACAATTCACACACAACACCATCTGACCCCAAACTAAACAAAGCTTGTATGATGGCGGCCAGATAGCTGATATAAGTATAAGTTGATTAATTTAAAAAAATCTAATTACCTACCTTAATAAAGTCGGTTAAAAAATAAACAATAATAATGTCACAAACCTGGCTGACAATTTGGCAAAAACCTAATATTTTTTTACTAATTCGAGAAGAAAAACAAAGGAAAAATAAGTTATACTAGCTAAAACAAAATATATATACATATACGAATATTAATACATACTTAATACGTGTATCGAAAACTTTGTACCTGCTTATCTACCTACCTTTTTACGGAAATTGCGCGGATTAGCGTATGAAATTTTTCAAAGTTATTAAGTTATTTAAGTAAGTACTTATACGTACTTATAGTTTAAATATACTAATACCTATGGAAAAAAGTAATAGTATACTTTTTTTTAAACTGTGTATAAAAATATATTAAACCTATAAAAAAAAAACTACACACGCCATATACATACATATTTGACACTCTCGTAATTATATACCTAGACAATAGGGGAGACCAAGGTGGGTTGTGACAGAGGGGAGTTGTGACAAAGACGATTACTCGGAACCTATGACCGTTAGCGAGTTGGCAATACGGCCCAATTGTTTCTTTAAAGACGCGCTAGTTGACACGGTACGCGCCAGAGGTGCATAGTAAACGGTTATGCGAATGCGACGACTGCATGAAAAAAAAACCGAAAAGTAAGTTTTTTATCGAAATTTTGATTGTTTCTATGTACTGACATATTGCATTAACATGATTACGCTATTTCTCCTTTTGTTGAGTGGTTTTTGATGTTTTAAAGCGTGGCATTCTCTTCCTATGTTTTTATCATGTTTTGAAATTATGAATTATTATTCTAACCAAGTCGCAATTTTTGGTATCTAGGAGAATTGTGACACGCTGTCACAACTCTCCTATTTAAGTTTATTTTATGAATAGCTTTGTTTTAATTGGTTTCAACATTGTTTTTTTTTATTTGTATAATATGTATGCTTGTTTGTTTTTGTCAATTTTTACAACATAAGTTTGAGATAAATGTTTTTGCCAGAATCAGCAAGCTGTTGCCAAAGGCTCCACCAAGACAAAAATACCCAACCTAATCGACGCAAGATCAAATCAGCTATTCTTACAGACACACCTACAGAAGATGAAATAGAATAAATAAATAAATGAAGCCAGTTGAAAGTTCAAAAGTGTGAAAAACGTGTTTTAAATGAAGAAAAGAAGGAACCAAAAAAGCCAAGAAGCAGACTAAAAAGAAAAGTGCAAAATATGCCAAAGAAGATGCAAAAAATGCTGATTATTGCTTGGAATGTAAAGGCTGGTCTCATGAAGATTGCTCTTGGAAGAGTGGCGAGCTACAATACATCTGTCATAACTGTTTGTAGATTAGATCATTATTTATGATTCTTTAGATTTGATTTTGATCTCATTAAGTAACCATTTTTTATAGTATAGAGCTATAGAGTGAGGAGACGAGCAGAACATGTACCTGATGGTAAGCAACATGCTTGCCACGTAACATCACAGTGACATGCAGCTATTGGATGAAGAGTCCAAATCATTACCTAGCACTGCACTGCTCAGCTCTTGTCACCCAGAGATCTAAGCTATTATATTTCTAAGCCCTGTAACTTCTCTGGAAACATTGCCCTTTAAACTGGAACACAGCAATGTTTGCACATTACTGTTTGGCGATAAAATAACTGGCAAAGGTACTTCCCCAGGCGGACTCTGCCAAGAGTCCTACCACTAGTAAATACCTACTGATAAAATAATGTATACTTGTTAATTTGATGTTTAGTACTTCATGTTATTGTTTCTTACTATTATTTTGAAAATTAAAGTACTTTTATGCAAAAAACATGTTTTGTTTATTACAAAAATATATTTATCTGTCAAATATAGTCTAAGTACATAGCTGTCACAACTAACCTTGGTACCTGTCACTACTTACCTCGGTGTTAGGAGAGTTGTGACAATAGGAGTATATTCAGTTTTTGTGGATTTCCTCAGTCACCGTATAACTTTAATTGCTTTTGATTACTATTTTCAAAAGAGTAATAATTGGGATACATTTTGGCATAACGTTTATCATTGTGGTATGTTTCGTTATTGAGATATATTGCTCTAAGTAAAAATTGTCACAACACTCCTCGGTCTCCCCTACAATACAATACAAAAACACTTTATTGGCACCACAAATAAAGTTGACAATAAGTAACACAACATATATAATAACAGAATATAATGGGCACAAAAGGCGATCTTATCGCTAAAAGCGATCTCTTCCAGATAACCTTTGCTTCGTAAGGAAACTAGATTTGTAAGATTATGGGCAGTGGTGCGACTTTCAATATAAATAAACACGCGTATTAATTATATAAAAATTATATAGACTTAAAAAATAATAAAATACCTAGGTGTATTCTTTTGCTCATTTCATTTTTGACCATAATCGTATAGCATATATTACGTATTTACGCCGTATGCCGCTAACTAATTAATTATTGATAAATGTATTTATTGAAAAACATGTTAAATCGTAAGTAGATACTCACTCAATGTAGCTCGATTATTTTCATTTCAAAACACTCGTATGTTAACATTAATAAAACGTATTAACTCTTTTAAGAATTTGTGACAGTATTTTGTTTAATTTTAGCGAAAATTCAGCTTGAAAAAAAGCTTGTTTTGGTGTTATAGTACATTGTTGTGTTCAGACTGTTACTATAGCAACGCGTCCTTCAATATCCCTAGCACACGCATAGGTAAATTCAATACTAGCAGCGTTCTATGTATTACCCGTGTATTTCCTGATCTCTTTATTATCCTGGGAAAAGTTGCCTGTTATTGAAGGTTTTATTTATTTAATATGTAACTGTGTGCCAAATTTCATCCGAACCATCCTTTTTTTTTTAACTTTTATCCGCCAATGCAGTCTACGATGGAGCTTGCTTACCTAAAAGAAACCGATCACTCTCGATTTGAAGACACCAAAATTGTAACCATCGGTATAAATCCACGTGGTAAATTTTATTTTTATATATTTCCCCCTTAGAAAAAATCCACTCAGCCTAGACGTTTTTACCATAAAAGTAAATTTTTGGAACATCAAACATTAAACGATGTTCCTTTTTTAAGCTACGAGCATTTCGATAGAAAAAAAGGGAAAGGTGGTATTTGATCACGTAGATTCGCTTCAGTAAGTACTTTATGCAAGAAATAAAGTAGCCAAGTGCGAGTTGGACTCGCCCATGAAGGGTTCCGTTGCAGCAAGTAACATAATATAGGTACATAGTAGGTACACATAGTTCTTGTAGTTCGTTGTAACTTTGATCGAAATTTAATAATAGTGTATTTATGACGTAGGTACTAAAAAAAAACTACTCATCAGATCGAGTTGAAACTAATTTTCGTTGGTAGTTTTCATGGTAATGTACATCATATATTTTTTTTAGTTTTTTCATTCTCTTACTTTAGAAGTTAGAGGGGGGGGGGGGGGGACACACATTTTACCACTTTGGAAGCGTCTCTCGCAAACTATTCAGTGTAGACAAAAATTATATTAGAAACCTCAACATCATTTTTGAAGACCTATTCCCTAACCCTACTCATGTAGGTTTGATGAAAAAAAAATTTTTGAGTTTCAGTTCTCAGTATGGGGGGCACCCCTAATTTTTTTTTTTTTTTAAACTTTTGTAAAAATCTTAATTCGGTTCACAGAATACATCTACTTACCAAGTTTCAACAGTGTAGTTCTCATAGTTTCGGCAAAAAGTGGCTGTGACATACGGACGGACAGACAGACAGACAGACAGACAGACATGACGAATCTATAAGGGTTCCGTTTTTACGTTTTACGGAACCCTAAAAACAGACATCCATACATACAAACTTTCGAATTTTTATTAGCCATACCTAATTAGGATTATTATTACGTATACTTACATATTATTTCATACGTAGTTTTATATATTTATATTTTAATATTATATTATAATAAGTACCTATTATTACGATAATGCAGTCGTTAATTAGGTACTTTTTCTTAAGTTTTGAAACAGATTCACTCTCAATTCGAAGACACAAAGATTGTAAACATCAGAGTAAACATCAGGCAACGTATTCCACAACCTAGGCATTCTTATCATTTATGTAGTGGTAGGACTCTTGGCAGAGTCCGCCTGGGGAAGGAGCACACCTTTGCCGGTTATTCTACCGCCAAGCAGTAATGTGCAAACATTACTGTGTTCCGGTTTATGTGCCCAGAGAAATTACAGGGCTTAGAGATATAACAACTTAGATCTCTGGGTGACGAGCGCAGTGCAGTGCTAGGTAATGATTTGGATTCTTCATGTTCCAATAGCTGCGTGTCACTGTGTTATGTGGCAGGCATGTTGCTTACCATCAGGCACATGTCCTGTACGTTTCGTCACTATTTATTTAAAAAAAAAATCATAACAGTAGAGTCAAGTATCTTTGGAACATCAACCATGAAACGACGTCGCTTTGTCGAGCTACGAGCATTCCGATAGAAAAAACCTTTGTAGGATGATCGCCTCTTAGGTACATCTGACCCTTGATCCAACCGTCTAACGAAAGTCTCTTGAGATGTTGGTCGAGGCTTTTTACTATAAGGCCGTTTGTCGACACGACTATTGGGACTAGATCGTCGAGTCAACATCCTACATGGTGCTAACCTCATGAGGTCATGAGCCAAGTCAAAGTACTTGCTAAGCTTATCCTTCTCGGCTTCCACGAGGTTACTTACGTATTATCCTGCCTATACATACTGGCCGAGTGGAGGCCAACGCCAGTGTGTGGAGGGTCGTCTTGTGATGACTCGCCTCGCTGGCCGAGTGACGGCAAGTGGCCAGTGTGTATAGGGCTGTTTTGTCTCGACTCGTCTCTCGTGACCGGTGTCGGTTTTTGTGCGCAAAACAAAGGCGCTCGGCGAAAAGCGTCCTGTTCTCCTATTGGCCTACCTCGTTTTTGTCTGCACTGGGCCAGTGTGTGGATGCTACGTTTTGTCTCGTGCCGTTTTTTTGTCTGCACTGGGCCAGTGTGTGGATGGTTCGTTTTGTCTCGCGCCGTTTTGTCGACACTCGCGTTGGCTTGCATTGGCCCAGTGTGTATAGGCAGCATTACATACTATAATTACGGTATGATAATCATTATGGAAAGCTCTCAGAAAGCCTGAAAAGAAACGAAGAGTCCAAAGCTTTGCTCATAGCTTTTCACTAAGCTTGACCGCCATCTCGCCTGATGTTAAGCAACAAAGCGGTCATAAGCGGCGATGGTTATAGTCTTGGTGTCTTCAAGTCGAGAGTGAATCGGTTTCTTCTGGGTAAGCACGCTCCATCTTAGACCGCATCGTCGCTTAACATCAGGCGAGATGGTGGTCAAGTGTAAAACTATAAATGTTAAAAAAAAAAGTCTTACCTAGAAGAAACCGATTCCCTCTCAATCTGATGACACTAATATTGTAAGATTGTAACCGCGAAGAGAGTACCGGATCAGTGCCGTTATGCGTGCACATTACCTCCACGCAGGCGTACAAGCCTGAGTGTTCCGGTTTAAAGGGCAATGTTTCCAGAGAAATTACAGGGCGTAGAGATAATCATCTTATATAGTGACGACCGCAGTGCAATGGCTATTTATTGATTTCGACTCTTCATGTTCCAATAGCTGCGTGTCACTGTGCTGTCATGGACAGGCGTGTTGCTTACCATCAGGCACATGTCCTGCTCGACCAGTCACTTTATACAAAATAAAAAAATCGTTGAGGCAAATAAATAAAACTACACCATACGAATATCGGATAGCTTACTATATTTCATATTTTTTATACATTGAAGTAAGTATATTTTAACACTATACATATTTATATAATCTTAGTTACACAAAGACTATAATTTATATATTTACGTTTGCATAGCCGAAACGAGTGACTTACATAAAAAAAATATATTTGGAAAATATTTTTTTACAAACAAAAGTACCATATTGTATGACCAAGTATGTGTTGGTTTTTTTTACATGCATTTCTATCATAAAACCTAAAAAAAATAACAAAAAAAATCGGCACCTTACTTTTTTTTTAAATGGAATGACCCAAGTTTTTTTTAATATAATATGTAGATACAACATAAAACATTAATCTTTACGAAGTAATTTAAGCTTAATTTAGATGTCGCAACCCAGTATCTTTTTATAGTATTGAATAAAGAATTTCTTATATCAGTTGTTATTGTTTTTATATTATCTATGTATATGTATATAAAAATCAATGCCACTTTTCGTTGTAAGTGAACTCCTCCTAAATGGCTTGACCGATTTGAATGATTTTTTTGTATACGTTTGGGTAGTGCCCTGGATGGTTTAGATTCACAAATCAGCCCGGCAGATGGCGCTGCAGTTGATATGTAGGTTATTATCCGAGCGAAGCTGGAATGGGCCGCTAGTTTCTTATATGTTTTATCTTTTTTATTTCTGTCAATGTTCACCCTATACTACGAATGGTCTAAAGAAGCATTAGCCATCCAGTTTATTAAATGTTGTAACAAACGATACGGCTGCATATTACTCAGGCCACTAGTTGTTTAGTATACAGACTAGGCTGTTAATTGAACGGCTGACTAAGCTAGTCGGCTGCGACATATAGATAACAATATAAAACGAAAAATCCAACATGAATTAGGAAACAATTGTATCATAGAATAAAAAAGCTAACTTACAATAACTATTCTTAAATAGTAATAAAATAAACAAATTACTTATTGTAAAGAAAAAAACTTAATACTAAAAAGATTTTAAATGAATACGAAAAAAAAACGAAAATATAAACAATTTATACATAATATACAGGGTTACTCGTAATCAGCCGGCATCAATTTATTAAAGTTATGTATGTTGAAACAAACAATTTTTGTTAAAACTTAATACATCTCCCGAAACAAAATAGTGTTTTTTGTCATTTCTAGCATTGTTTA
The DNA here is from genome assembly GCA_963693475.1 of Ectropis crepuscularia. Lineage (NCBI taxonomy): Eukaryota > Metazoa > Arthropoda > Insecta > Lepidoptera > Geometridae > Ectropis > Ectropis crepuscularia. The sequence continues at coordinate 9,483,764 of OY856367.1, forward strand.
GCGGCTGTTTAGTATTTATTCACTTCGACATCATTTTTCGAGCGTTAAAGAGCGCGCGCGCTTTTGTTACGAAGAGTTCGATACTTTTAGATCGGGTAAATACACTTATTTTTTATTTTGTATGGAAACAAATATACGACTTTTTATAAACTGTAGAACAAAAGTTGACGTATTTAATGTACTTAAAATTCCCTTAAAAGGACGCAGGCTTTACCAATAACCCTGTATATAAAGTACTACGCTAAAATGTACGCATTGCACTATTCAATTACTTCATTCATACATATATGAATATACAGGAGCAGCATAATCAGCCCACTAAATGTTCCCAGTGCTGGGACACGGGGCCTTCTCTCTCGACTAGACCAGCCATAACTTACATTAGTCGTGACTTCCTATCCTAAACCCGTCGTAACACAGGATTTCACCACCAAAATTGTCTAACGCACGCTTTAAAATCGTGTAAGGTCACAAAAAGTGGGCTGTTAATGCTTGCGTATAAGACCCCTTAATATACCTAGAGCCAGTTTAATTACGCATATCTCTCAGTATACCTAGAGCCAGTTTGATTACGCATTAAAATATCTTTGTATACCTAGAACCAGTTTCATTACTCACTCAGTATACCTAGAGCCAGTTTAAATACGCGTTAAGATCTCTCAGTATACCTAGAGCCAGTTTAATTACGCATTTAAATCTCTCGGTATACCTAGAGCCAGTTTAATTACGCATTAAGATAACTCAGTAAACCTAGAACCAGTTTAATTACGCAATAAGATAACTCAGTATACCTAGAGTCAGTTTTATTACGCATTCAGACCTCTCAGGACCTAAGGAGCCAGTTTAAATACGCATTTAAATCTGTCGGAATACCTAGAGCCACTTTCATTACGCAATAAGATCTCACAGTATACCTAAAGCCAGTTTCATTACGCATTAATATCTCTCAGTATACCTCGAGCCAGTTTAAATACACATTAAGATCTCTCAGTATACCTAGATCCAGTTTAAATACGCATTAATATCTTTCAGTATACCAAGAGCCAGTTTCATTACGCATTAATATCTCTCAGTTTACCTAAAGACAGTTTAATTACGCATTAAACAACCTCGGTATACCTAGAGCGAGTTTAAAACGTCTTTCGACTTGTGACAGTAATTTACTGGCATTCCTTTAGCACTAGAAGAGATTTCCTGAACAAGTCTTGCTGTGCCCGGGCGTGCTTCATCTCCAACTCAGCCAGATCCATTAAGCTGAAACATTTGATTATCAGTTTTTATTATTATTATTTTTTTTTTTTATTATATTTTTTTTTTATTATCAAAGTTTCACCACTTTTAAGGCCGGGTCACACAGAGGCGATCGGGTAGCGATAGCGATCCGATACCGAATATGGGATCGCGCCCGCTTGCTGTGTGTCAGGTTGCATACAAATTCGAACATTACAAAAAATCCCGTCTCGCTATCGGATCGCTATCGCTATCGGATCGCCTCTGTGTGACCCGGCTTTTAGCTCAGAAAATATTAATATTTGTCCAGTGTCACGATGTTTGTACATACATAGTAGTGGTAGGACTCTTAGCAGAGTCCGCTTGGGGAAGTACCCACACCTTTGCCAGTTATTCTACCGCCAAACAGTAAAGTGCAAACATTACTGTATTCCGGTTTTGAAGGGCAATGTTTCCAGTGAAATTACAGGGCTTAGAGATATAACAACTTATAACAATAACAACTCTCTGGGTGACGAGCGCAGTGCAGTGCTGGGTAATAATTTGGACTCTTCATGATCCAATAGCTGCGTGTCACTGTGTTGTTATGTGGCAGGCATGTTGCTTACCATCAGGCACATACCCTGCTCGTCTCATCACTCTATAGTATAGAGTGAGTATAGAGTCTATACTATAAACATGAGAACAAACATCGTGACAGTTTAAGTTACAAATCTTTGTAATTTTTGTATATTTTTCCTTTTCTGGACTGAAGATTTAAAAAAACATGTTTTTTGGCCATTATTATTTCAGTTAAGCCACTTCGATATATGAATTACACTTTATGAACAGTAATTAATAATGAATAGTGAACAATGGACAGTGAATAATGAACAGTGAACAATGGATAGTTAACAGTGAATAATGAATAGTGAACAATGAATAGCGAATGATATGAATAGTGAATGATTGATTAGCGAACAGATGATTAGTGAACAGTGAATAATGAATAGCGAAATAATGAACAGTGGACATTGAATAGTGACTAATGAAAAGCGAATTAGATATAGCCAATAAGATATAGCGAATAATTATTAATGAATAGCGAATAATTAATAGTGATTAACGAATAGCGAATAATGAATAGTGAACAATGAATAAGATATAGCGAATTATGAATAGTGAATAACGAATAAGATTAGCGAATAATGGATAGCGAATAAGATACAGTGAATAATGAATTGCGAATAAGATGTAGCGAATAATTAACAGTGGACATTTAATAATGATTAATGAATGGTGAACATTAAACAGTGAATAATGAATAGTGAGTAAAGTATAGCGAATAATTAATAGTTAACATTAAATAGAGAATAGCGAATAATGAACATTGAATAGTGAACAGATAATAGCGAACAATGAACAACTAATTGCAAATAATTAATGTTTAGTGAATAATTAATAGTGAATAACTAAAAATGAATAATAGGTCTCAAGTATTCCTCATGATGAATTACCTCTTCCTAAAGGCAGCGACTCGCCGGTTCCGGAAGTCGATGAGTTCTTCGCGCGCCCGCGCAGATAGCTGCTCGAACTTCGCGCACGCATCCGCCTGCGCTTGCTCCGCCTAGCATCAGACAAACATACTTACTGATTGCGGAACTACATACCATTAGTTTTAAAGTCAATATATTTATTTACCAGTTAACAAGTAGGTTAACGTACTTAATTACAAATTTTTCAAGGGTCAATCCTCAAAAAATCTAATTAGTCCGTCAGTTAGATTGCTAAAAAATATTGTACATGTATTTTTTCTTTTGTTTCACAAACAAACAATTACGAAGATACAGCGCTTAGAAGTTTCGCGTGACGTCACTCGTGGGTACGATTTTTACCCACGAGTGACGTCGCAAACCCCCACTCTTGAAGTTTGCCGATATATATCTTTGTCGATTTTTAATAATTAGAAAAAAAAAACATACGTGTCCCATATTTTTCCATGATCTAGCTGACGAACTAATTAGAATCATTTAGGCCAGTTTTTTGAAGTGGAAACTTCTTTTGGCGTACCACAGACAGATTTTTCGTGGACAGAATTGAATTCTAGCGTCACGCTCGAGAATGATAAGAAATTTTCGGGTAAAACCGGGACTATGGCCATTGGCCTTCTAAAATTGTATCTGCATTTCCCATTGGCCATCTAGAAATGCTGACGCATTTCTAGACAGCGGAGGGCGTGGCCATGCTCATGGCTCCGGTTACACCCGCGTAGTTTACAAAGGTAAGCTATCAAATTCTGAGTTATAACTGTTCACTTCTATCGGCAGTTCCTGACTACCAATTTTTTTTTACTATTATAGGTTTACACTTGACCGCCATCTCGCGTATTGTTAAGCGACGATGCGGTCTACGATGGAGCGTGTTTACCTAGAAGAAACCGATTCACTCCCCAATTGAAAATAAAAGTTCATCTTAAAACCCATCTTGTAAAAGAAAGGTTCGAGACTCCCGTCAGTGGTACCACAAAGTGGGCTTTTTATAACTAAAACTATTGCAAAAGATTCGTGTTAAAAATAAAACGTGCGTATACTTTTACCTCTTGGACTTCCAGTGGCTTTGGGTGCGTAAAACACAAATTAGTGATATTAAACAGTGAAGTGATGACAAGACAGGAAAAACATATACAATGACAGATGTTAAAACGCTTATAGTGACATATAAACTTGGCACAGCTTTAATAATTAATCACGCTATATTTATTTACTATGGTTATGTGATTATCGGGAAATATCGTGATATCAATTTCAATTATATTTTCCGTGGCTATATATTACCGGTAACATCCCTGCGATTAATTATATTTTCCGTAGGTTTATGGTAACATTCCAGTCATTAATTTAATTTTGCGTGGTTATATGTTAGCGGTAATAATACTGCGAATAACTATAATCGTGGTTTATTTATTTATTTATTTATAATAATCAGTCAGAACGGCATATCGCCAATTACACTAACGAGATATAGCTAATTAAATTTCTAACAGAATTTTAAATGAAAATAATATGGGAACAATTTATGTCATGCTAATTAATTACACATCTTAAATAATCAATCGATGAATAGTCAAATCAAAAATAATTAAACTAAGTTATGAATTAAAAAAAAAATGGTTATATGTTTGCGGTAATAATTCCGTTATTAATTATATTTTCCGTGGTTTTATGTTAGCGGTAATAATCCCGTGATCAATTATATTTTGTGTGGTTATATGTCAGCTGTAACAAACCCATTATTAATCATATTTACCGTGGTTATATGTTAGCGGTAATAACCCCGTGATTAAATATATTTACCGTGGTTATACACTCACATGCACAATTAACCACCCACCCTGTATTTTGGATCGTTTGCAAAAACCGATAATTTTAAAAGCAAACTTGACGGGATGCTCATTATAAGTTATCATCAAGCAAAATAAAGGTTTATTAATAATAATACCACAAATGGTATTTTTTTGTTCAATATAAGGTTGACTAAAATATATAGATGGGCGATCAATTGCGCCTGTTAGTGGTAGCATTCTCGATATTAATTATATTTTTCGTGGTTATATTTTAGCTGTAATAACCCCGTCATAAGCAAACTCGATTGACACAATATAAACAAACATTAAAACGTGTTAGTTGTTTATAGATCATTGTATAAGACAAACGCAAAATTATAAACAAAACAACCATCAATATATTTATTACTTACCGCGTGGACATCTTTATTCTTAGCCCTGGCCTTCTCTAAATTTCTGTTAGCAGCTTCGTACGCTGCCAGACATCTGCAAAATTATACAAATAAAAGGTGAAGTGATTTAGTTAGTTGCGACTCATTTTAAGACTAATTCTATTAAGTAATTGATTTCACTAGTTCATAGTTTTTTTATACTGCTGCCGCAAATTTTTTTAAAGCCGGGTCACACAGAGGCCATCCTATAGCGATAGCGATCTGAGACAGGATTTTTCGTAATGTTAGAATTTGTATGCAACCTGACACACAGCAAGCGGGCGCGATCCCATACTCGGATACGATCCGGATCGCTATCGCTATCGGATCGCCTCTGTGTGACCCGGCTTTTAGATGATAAAGCTTGACATATGATTTGTTTTGTCAAAACTAACCTCAAAATTCTTGAGTAGATTCCATTTTTATTTTTTATTTTTTACATGTAGAGTCATATCCGGCGCTGAGCCCATATGGGCTCCTGCCGCTTGATGAGTTAATTAAATTATTACACTGCGCGATAAATATAAAAATGTGTTTACTTTTTTTTTATTGTCAATAATAGTTATTTGTTATACAAGAGTGCAAAGTGGCTTTTTAACCGCGTGCTCAATTTTGATGACCGAGCAAGCGAAGGATTCTAAAGTTGAATCACGAGCGTAGCGAGGGATTCAAAATTAGAATCCTGAGCGTAGCAAGGGACGTAATTTTTCATCCCCCCCTAGCGAGGAAATTACTAAACGCTTTGCGCATTTTCAGTTTCAGTCGATTCTGTTGGCGTTAAATAAACTTCTTGGTCGCTAAAATCACTTATTGTTATGGTATTTCGGTTTTTCACTTGTATTCAATTTTATAATTTTTAAACTTAATTTTAAACTAAGTTTATTTAGCCATGGTTTTAACAATAACAATATGACGTTATGACGTGAAAATATGGAGAGTTGACCGATTGAGATAAGGAGTTTCATGTGAACATGAAAAAGTGTCCGCCCAAATGCATTAAATTATAGTAGCGCTAAATTTGCATCAGGGTACATTTTAAAGGAAATTAATAAACGTACTATTCAGAATTCATGATTGAAAAATATTGGTAGTCATAGGCACTGCGCACTGCCGATAGAAGTGGTAACTTATAACTCAGAATTTGATTTTTACTTTGGAAACTACGCGTGTGAAACCGGAGGGCGTGGCTATGAGCATGGCCATCTAGAAATGCTGACACATTTGTAAATGGCAAATGGGAAAGGCTGAGGCATTTCTAGATGGCCATTGACTATGGTTCCGAATTTACCCGAAGATTTCTTATCATTCCCGAACGTGACGCTAGAATTAAATTGACAGCCCACGAAAAATCTGTCTTTGGTGCGCCAAAAGAAGTTTTGACTTCAAAATGTATTGTACCTACCTACCTACATGTTTTCTCAAAATAGTAATTATTTATTTGATGTTATATTTACTACATTATTTTGTACTGTACAAGTAGTTGAAATTATCTATTAGTTACTATTTTAGTAGTCAATAATATATTTAATTATTTAACTCGGCAACTCGGCATACTTTAATTCGATTACAATTGATTCATTCATAGCATTTCAAAATGTTTTGCCATTTGAAATAACATTCTTTACCTCTATCCTCCATACGTGAAAAGAAAATTGCGCGCAAAGCATTTAAAAAAAAGAACACAAAAGAGGTTCCGAGTAACGAGTTTTTAACAAATTAAAAATAAATGTATGATGAATTCGGCACCAAGGAGGTAGAAATAAATAGGTTAAATTATGTTTTGAATTCAAAACCTCAGTACACACGATGTTCTAAATTCAAATTTACTTTAACCTCTAGAGGGTAAAAACGACTTTTGCGCCCTGATATCAAGGAACAAAAGTACTCTTTCCGAGCTGGTGGGATGAAAAAAGTATTTATTTATCTATATTTATTTATTTATCTGTATATGGTGTGCGCCATAGACACACACACACACACCCTCTCTCACACAGACACACACCCTCAGACAGAGAAACACGTCAAACATTTTTTTAAGCTGTTATAGGGTTACACTTGACCGCCACCTCTCCTGATGTTAAGCGACGATCCGGTCTACGATGGATCGCGCTTACCTACCTAGAAGAAACAGATTCACTCTCGATATGAAGACCCCAATATATACCAACCTTCGAGAAAAATCCACTCAGGCAACGTATTCCACAGCCTAGACGTCCGTATCACAAAACTACAGTCAACTTCTTCGTTCGAGTCTTCGGAACGTCAACCACGAAACAATGTCACTTTTTAGAGCTACGAGCAGTCCGATAGAAAAATGGGCGAGGTGGTATTATATCGAAAAGAAGAAGCAGACTTTCATCAGCTGACTGTTATTTTTATAATTGTTCAAATTCAGACCAATACAAATTGTTCTGCCAGACATATTGCATGCCTCTCGAAGAAGCCAGTTTGTGTGGGTCAACTTTAAAAATGTTTTGAAACATTTTATCTTATCTGCAAACAGCAATAAAGATTTTTGTATATCATGCAGATCAGTTGCAAACTCTACGAAGTGGATCCAATTAAAACCAGATAGCTTTGCGGCGATTTTCGAGACTGAAGATTTTTTCGAACAATGTCGTTGCATATTAGCCGTACGCCACGTACCTACGCTATATAATTTATTTTCTCCAGAATAGACAAAACCGACTTAATTTAAAATTAAAAAAAAAGCAAAAAAGAATCATCGAAATCGATTGGCGTGATATTGAGCTATTGATTGTACATTTGTTGAGCACATACTTAATGTAAATTTCAGACTTATTCAGTTTTTTCATGGATGCCACTGTCAGAACTGGACCAAATTGCTATGGGACCAAACAGGAAGCACCAGCTTTCAAATAATAATAAAAACATCCAAATCGGTTCACCCAGGCGAAAGTCCTGAAGTAACAAACATAAAAAAAAATACAGTCGAATTGAGAACCTCCTCCTTTTATTTGAAGTCGGTTAAAAATAAAGTGCGAGTTACCTGAGTCTCCGGACGAGTACGGCTTTCGCCGCGTGCGCATCTCGCATGTAATACCGAAGTGTATCCGCCAGCTTCAAGTCCTGGTCGGACGCCATGCGGCCTTCGATTTTCTGAAACACATTTTTTTTTAAACAAAGAGTGACGAGACGAGCAAGACTTGTGCCTGTTGGTAAGCAACATGCCTGCCACATAACAGCACAGTGGCACGCAGCTATTGGAACATGAAGAGTACAAATCATTACCTATCACTGCACTGCGCTCGTCACCCAGAGATCTAAGATGTTATATATCTAAGCCCTGTAATTTCTCTGGAAACATTGGCCTTCAAACCGGAACACAGTAATGTTTGCACATTACTGCTTGGCGGTAGAACAGATACAGTAAAATCAATTTTTATTTCAGGTCGATTTAGTTTTTAAACTCTGGGGATTTGAATTCGTTTTGGAAATTAATAATAATAGCAGTATTGCGATTAGGGCATATATTGCGGAATACCGAAATGAACACGTATTTCGCAATTCCAAAATCTCGGACAGATTTTTTCTGTTATTTCAATTCCGGAATTGAAACACTTCAATATCGTGTTTTTTTGTAATATAGAGTGACAAGACGAGAAGGGAATGTGCCTGATGGTAAGCAACATGCCTACCAAATAGCAGCACAGTGACACGCAGCTATTGGAACATGAAGAGTAAACATTTTAAAGTCGTTATTCAGATATCAATATTTTGACTACTAACTTCTCTTTGAACACAACTATGATAGATACGCATAGACACACACACACATGATAAATCATTAAGTTGATTAGAGAATCGATAAATATTTTGTTTTTCTTTTATACAAAATTTTACTTTTTCCTTAAACCAAAAAAAAATGTTCCCGTTTTGGCACAGTTCCGGAATTCCGATATTCGGTATGTAGTTTCGGAACTCACGTTCTCTCAACTGGTAGTAAATAAATGTTTCGGTCGCGTTATACAAGTTACAATAAAAAAAAATAGGTATTTAAAAACTCAAAAAACCCGACTGCGTAAAAAGTGAACCAAAATACGTACCTACTTAGATACTAAATAAAGAGGCCAAGTGCGAGTTGGACTCGCCCATGAAGGGTTCCATTGCAGCAAGTAACATTATATACATAGTACACATAGTTCTTGTAGTTCGTTGTAACTTTGATCGAAGTTTCAATAATAGTGTATTTATGACGTACTAAAAAAAAACTACTCATCAGATCGAGTTCAAACTAATTTTCGTTGGTAGTTTACATGGTAATGTACTTCATATATTTTTTTTAGATTTTTCACTCTCTTACTTTAGAAGTTAGAGGGGGGGGGGACACACATTTTACCACTTTGGAAGTGTCTCTCGCGCAAATTATTCAGTGTAGACGAAAATGATTTTAGAAACCTCAACATCATTTTTAAAGACCTATCGATAAACACCCACACGTGTAGGTTTGAAGAAAAAAAAAATTTTGCGTTTCAGTTCTCAGTATGGGGGGCAACCCTAATTTTTCTTTTTTTTTAATTTTTCTGTTGAAATCTTAATGCGGTTCACACAATACATCTACTTACAAACGGACGGACAGACAGACAGACAGACAGACATGACGAATCTATAAGGGTTCCGTTTTTACGTTTTACGGAACCCTAAAAAAACTGAAAAGAATAAAACAAGCACTTAGATTTCTGGTGGTCTTAGAATTCTATAAAAATGAAATATATTCTAGTAAAAGAACATAACAACTGAACAGTCGGGATCCATTGAACAATTAGATTGTATGTCGAATAATAATAGTTGACTTTCATTTTTTTTTATTTGGACTATATGGCGTCCGGTGGCCGACATATTGAATTTACACTAATGTCATATCTTTAGTGTCACTCGCCGGGTTAAGAGGAATCGAAAGAACATACATACATAGACTGATAAACACATTACCACTCCTTTGCGTCGCGCAGTCGGGTAAAAATAAGAAAAGAACTCACTCTGCACTTGTCGAAAGTATCAGCGGCTCTGGTGAGGAACCTCTCAGTGGGCGGTTGCTCCCTGGTCGCTAACTGAGTGATGCACGATGACAATTTGATGTGGGCGTCTGCTACTTCTGTGATACAATATAAATAATTACTGTAATTTTGAGATTATTTAATTAAATTTGTGATTGAGTTCAGCATTATTCTGTTGTAATATCGATAATGAAACCATATTATAGAATTTGTGCAAATTAGTGATAATCTATCTAATCTAATTTATATAATTTATTTTTTCTTTAATTCATTTAATTTAAGATGTTTCATTTGTAATTTAATTTTTAATCGTGTTAAAGTTTTTTCTGGCTCTCAGTGCGCTTTGGTTTATACTGTAAGCACTGAAGGCAACTGAATTTTAATAAATAAATAAATAAATAAAATAACAACAGTTTCATAAACAACCCACTAAATGTTCCCACTGCTGGGACTTCTCTCGCAAGGAGAGAGTCACAGCCATAACCCACCACGTTAAATCACGGGTTAGTGAATTACACATGACTTCGAAAGATTAGGTACATATCGGTTTTATCACGTTGTTTTCGTTCGCCACTTTTTAAAGTAATTATTTCAAGAAATGCGTCTCTGTGCTCGAAGAAACCGTTCGTCTGTCATACAATTCTTACCGTTATGCTAGGTAGTCATACGGTCCACTTTGGCGACGGCCTCCTCCAGATGCGAGTCGTAATCGTGCAAAAAACGCGTTTCTAGCTCCAAGAAACAGTACACATGTCATACAACTTTTACCTTTATGCACTATTGTCATAGGGTGCACTTTAGCTACGGCTTCCTTCAGAGGCGAGTAGTATTCAAATGCGTTTCTAACGCGAAAAGATCGTTCACATATTGTCATACGATATTTATCTTTATGCTAAGTTGTCATATGGTCCACTTTGGCGACGGCCTCTTTCAGAAGTGAGTAGTATCCTTGCAAAAAATGCGTCTATAGCTCGAAGAAACAGTTCACATGTCATACAACTTTTACCTTTATGCTTGGTCGTCATACGGTCCACTTCGGCGACGCCCTCTTTAGATACGAGTATTCTAGAAATAGATCTTGCTAGAATAAATAGTTCATGTCTCATACGATATTTACCTTTATGCTTAGTTGTCATACGGTCCACTTTAGCATCAGCCTCCTTCAGATGCGAGTAGTATTCTTGCAAAACATGCGTCTCTTGCTCGCAGCAACAGTTCACATGTCATACAACTTTTACCTTTATGCTTGGTCGTCATACGGTCCACTTTTGCGACGCCCTCTTTAAATACGAGTATTCTAGAAATAGATCTTGCTAGAATAAATCGTTCACATCTCATACGATATTTACCTTTATGCTTAGTTGTCATACGGTCCACTTTAGCGACGGCTTCCTTCAGATGCGAGTAGTATTCTTGCAAAAAATGCGTCTCTTGCTCAAAGAAATCGTTCACATCCCGCACGGTCGCTCCTAGGTATAGCTCGTCTGTTGTGGTCGTCATGGAACGAACCTGAGAAACAGAGAAAGAACAAAATGAATTGACATGGATTAATTAAGAAACCTCCGACATTTTGTGGTGGCATCCATTTTGGATTTTGAAATTTGTCATAGTGTATGGTATTCTACTAGTCAAGCCTTTTCATTTGATACTCATATTGAGGGAGTTGCGTAAATATGTAATCCGCCATTTTGTAACGGCGGCCATTTTGGAGCGAATTCCATCAAACATACCTTGATAAGAACAATTCCGAACAATGAACTTATCAAACAAAATCGGTTCATACGTTCGAATCCAACGATACCGCAGTCAGACAGACACATATAAACACACACATATAGGTACACAAAACAAAACACGTAGTTTTTGCGTCGGAGGCTAAAAATGTAACATTGCCAATGTCACAAAATTTTACCAAAAAAAATTGCCAGTCATAGGAACTGCCGATAGAAGTGAAAACTTATAACTCAGAATTTGAAAGCTTACTTTGGAAACTACTCGGATGAAACCGGAGGGCGTGGCCATGAGATGGCCATCTAGAAATGCGCAGGCATTTCTAGGTGGCTGCGCATTTCTAGGTGGCTAATGGCCATTTTCCCGAGTTTACCCGAAGATTTCTAATAATTCCCGAGCGTGACGCTAGAATTAAATTCACAGCCCACGAAAAATCTTTCTGTGGAGCGCCAAAAGAAGTTTGCACCTTAAAAAAAAAGTTAAAACGACAAATATGTGTTGTGACTTATGAGCTTATGCTAATCAATTTAGCTAAAAAGCACACATACAACTGAAAGCCAACCCAAAACCATTTTCTATACAATGACAAGACACTGACAATAGGAGAACCATAGATAAAGAACTGGCTTGTCGATCACGTTTTTTATAAGTTCGACGAATTTCTCAAAATGAAAGTACAGTAACATACCTCAAGATTGTAAATTGACCTATGTATGAGCTTTATGGCTAAGACTCAATCCTGTGCCAGCAGGATTGTATGTATGTATGTGTTATTTATTTTTAACTTGTTACCTATTATTGTATAATGATTAATAATAAAATTCTAAATGACTAAAATTGTTGGATGGTAAGATTATTATTATTTTCCTTATTTTATTATTTTAGTCATTTATATATATATTTTATATAGTTTTGTTTGTTTTATTATTGTACTTACCATGCAATTCAATTATTTTGGTTTATTACTATTGTGCCATAAAATTAATTATTTGAAATTGTATACTTAAGAGACATTTGTTTTTTTTTCTTCTCTTGTTTGACATGTAACTATTTGTTATGAATAAAAATCTGAATCTGATAATAACAGCTATGTAAACTTTTTGAGCAGTACCGATTGGCCTCTCCTTACCTTAGACGAATGGTCTATAGATGGAGTAGCGGGTGTGATTTGGTGTTGCTTCGCTTGGCTGCGTGGCAAGTTTTGACCGGCTAGTAGGTGTTTCAAGCGTACGGTCTAAAACAATTGACCTTGTACTATCAATTCATAGCCATTATCATCCCATCAGTATTATGAATGCAAACGTTTGGGTGTTTGTTGTTCAGAATGTAACATCAGAACGGCTGAACAGGTCAGGTTGAATTTTTTTAGATTGTAAAACATAATCATTTAGATTATAGTCTGGAATAACACATACGCATGTTTTACGGAACTAAAGACAAAAGTCTTTAACCAGTGCGTGTTGCCAGTGCTGGCTTATGGAACTGAGACGTGGTCCTTAACTGTGGGCCTCATAACAAAGCTCAAAGTCACACAGCGAGCTATGGAGAGAGCTATGCTCGGAGTCTCTTTGCGCGACAGAATCCGTAATGAAGATATTCGCAAAAGAACGAAAGTGGCCGACATAGCTCAACGAGTAAGCAAGCTGAAGTGGCAATGGGCAGGCCACATCGCTCGAAGAACTGACAACCGATGGGGAAGAAAGGTTCTCGAGTGGCGACCACGAACCGGAAGACGCAGTGTTGGACGGCCTCCCACTAGATGGACAGATGACCTCACAAAGGTCGCTGGAAACCGCTGGTTGCAGGTTGCGCGGGACCGTTCGTTGTGGAAATCTAGGGGGGAGGCCTTTGTTCAGCAGTGGACGTCTTGCGGCTGATGATGATGATTATGATGATGTTTTACGGGAAAATGACAGGAAAGGGTACTATGCCTACTAGAGTCTTCACCTATCAGATTGAGATCTATTAAAGCGTAACGCTAGACATAGCAGTTTCACCCTTACCGCTTGCACATAGGACGTAGATCCGAGCGAGCCGATGTACTGATGACCGCTATAGCCGTCTCACTATGGCAAATAGAATATTTTATCGCGTTTAATTTTGTCTACACAATACACAAGTGTCTACGAAACTGTCTAAATAAATGTCAACAAAAATGTTAAAAGTAAAAGGTCAACAAAAGTAGATGGAACAAAACAGTTTCAAGGTCAAAACCCGCACTATAAGATATTTGCTCTATGTGGCCTATTTGAGAGCGCTGATTCACTTGCCACTGTCACAGCAGTATCTACCTTACCACCTATGTATAGAACGTACATTGGACTGGCCAGATCTTGCTGATACTCCACGAAGACGCGAAAGAGTTTTGAGAGACCCACTATTTTGAGTGCGCTAATTAATTCGCCACCGTCACAGCAGTCTCGACCTTCCCACCTGCCAATAGAGCGTATATCGCACTGACCAGTCTCCCGATGAGGGATCTCTAAGAAGACGCAAAGGAGTCTCGACCTTACCACCTACGAATAGAGCGTGTATTTGACTGACCATGTCCTGCTGATATTGAAGGAAGACACTCGACCCTACTACCTACGAATAGAGCGTATATTGGACTGACCAGGTTTTGTTGATACTCCAAGAAGACGCTAAGGAGTTTTGACGTTACACTCACCATCTGAGTGCGTCAGTTCACTCGCCACCGTCACAGCAGTCTGGACATTACCACCTACGAATAGAGCGTATATCGCACTGACTATGTCTTGCTGGTATTTCAGGAAGATGCGAAAGAGTCTCAACCTTCCTACCTGCGAATAGAGCGTATATCCCAATGACCAGGCTCCCGATGATTTACATCTTCCCACGCGACTTGTCTTGCTGGTTCTCCAAGAAGACTCGAAGGAGTCTCAACCTTACCACCTGCGAATATAGCGTATATCCCACTGACCAGGTCCCCGATGAGGTCCATCTTCCCGCGCGGCTTGGCGCACAGATCCTGCTGGTATTCCAAGAACACACGCAGGTGAGTGTCCCGCCAGAACACTGGGTGCATCGCGACTGTCTTCTTGAACGAAAGACACGAAGGAGTCTCGACCTTACCACCTACGAATAGAGCGTATATTGGACTGACCAGGTCTTGTTGATACTCCAAGAAGACGATAAGGAGTTTCGACCTTACACCCTCCATTTGATTGCGCCAATTCACTCGCCACCATCACAACAGTCTCGACCTTACTACATATTTGCATATATCGCACTGACCAGGCCCCCGATGATTTCCATCTTGCCGCGCGACATGTCTTGCTGGTTCTCCAAGAAGACGCGAAGAAGCCTCAACCTTAATACCTACAAATAGAGTGTATATCGCACTGACCTGGCCCCCGATGAGCTCCATCTTCCCGCGCGACATGTCTTGCTCCAAGGTACTCCAAGAAGACGCGAAGTAGTCTCAACCTTACCGCCTGCGAATAAAGTGTATATCCCACTGACTAGTCCTCCGATGCGGTCCATATTGCAATGCCATTTCACTTTTGCTGGTAGTTCAGGAACATGCGAAGGAGTCTCAACTTTAGTGCCTAAAAATACAGCATATATCGCACTGACCAGCCCCCCGATGAGGTCCATCTTCCCGCGCGGCTTGGCGCACAGATCTTGCTGGTATTCCAAGAACACCCGCAGGTGAGTGTCCCGCCGGAACACCGGGTGAGCGCACACTCGTTGAAGGAACACTTCATGCATCGCGACCGTCTTCTTGAACGTTGCTAAGTATTCGCTGGGGAAAGAAAATATTTATTTGCTTAGCACTTTTAAAGGCAAAGGCCAAACCCTAAGAGCTTGTCCAGATGGAACGTTTTACGCGCGAAGGCGTTTTCGTGCGCGATGTGTCTGGGTTACCTAGTAACCCTATAACCTATATAGTAACCCTATAGTAGTGGTAACCTAGGAACAGTTATAAACTAAGAACAGCCAGCTAGAGCAGTTGTGTGGCTTGAATACCGTCGATGGAAACGCCGCAAACAAAACAAAACTTCGTCACTAAAAAGTTCCGTATCGAAGTTAGCACGCTCCATTTCGTGCAAAATAGGTCCACTCGCTATAGAGTCCCGCGTACGACTGGACGCAGCAATTGCGCCAGAGTATCTCAACTCGGGTGGCGCTCGCGCGTAAATCGCGCGAGAAGCCAAGAGACGCCTAACGCGCCGCGCGTTAGGCCTTGTCCAGAAGGGGCGTATTCGCCGCGAAAAGTTTTAGTGAGAGACTAGCCACTAATACATCGCGCCCACAAGCATCACGCTAATTCAAAATACGCGCGTAAATCGCGTGCATTACGCCAGACTCTCGACACGCGCTAGAGTCGAGATGCTAGGGACCCCTTGTTACGTTCAGTCAACGCGTGAAATCCAGAGCGATATATTACCAGAGCGATTAATTCGTAGGCAAATGTACCAAAAAACGCTCGGGCGTTGGTACGCTCTTTCTGGGCGCAACGATTGCGCGTGACAAGCGCGAGAGAATCGTGGCGAATTCGCCCCTTCTGGACAAGGCCGTATACGCGTTTTAAGTTTTACGCGCGAGCCACGATACACGTACGCGTCGGTCGCGTACGGTCTAGACGGGAATGTATGTGTAGCTCTAGAGCTAGAGCTACTAGTATTTCGGATAACGCGCGAGTATTTACGCTCCGTCTGGACGGGCCACACGCGTCAGCCACAAAACACCGCCCGCCACAAGAACCTGAAGCGCGCGACAACCGCTAGTGGCCGGTGGTCGATAAGCCGGTTCCGGCTAAAACTAATGTAGATATAGAGTCGGCCAGTGCGCTGTGTATGTGTGAGTGTCAGCCAGTGTGTGACAGGCTGGCACACATACACCCACCCACACATAGTTTGCGTGCGTAATGATCGACTGTTGTATGTATGTGAGCGTGTCAGCTTCGTTTTGTTTTAGCGAGACTACGTCTGACTTTTTTTATACATCCATGAAGAAGAACAATAGTTTTCTCAAGAGAGAAGCGGCGTATTGCAGCAATTGGCGATCTCTGGCGTTACCGTGTGCGGCCAGTTCATATAAAATGTATGAAAACTGTAGGAAATAGGTAGGTGACGGCGTTTTGTGGCTGTGATCGGTGGCCTGTGTGTGGCATCGCTAATGGCTAGAAATTCAAAATGTTGCACACGTAGTACCTACACCTATGACGTAGGAACCCATTCACTGAGGAACAATTTTTCAAAATTCAACCCCCAAAGGAGTAAAATAAGGGATGAAATTATTAATTCCTTGGACATACTCCATACATACACCACATACGCCATATTCGTATGAAATTTAAATTGAATTGTACTAACACGGTAATACATGAAATTTAGAATGAATTGTATTATTCAGAATTGTATTAACACGGTAATAATAACGAGTCCCGTATTCAGTGTTTTCCAAAATTCAACCCCTGTGAGGGTGAAATGGGGACGAAAGTTTTATTGTTTATGAAATTTAAAAAAATAACAAAGTCTTACTATGAGACATTTTTAGAAGTACATAATTAATACGAAATGGACTCACTCCTCAAGTTCCTCCTTCATCTTGAGGAATTCCTCCCTCGTGAGTGCGCCTTCCCCCTCTCCCAGGCGTTGAAGTTTCTCCCGAGATGCGTCGAAATCCGGTCTCGGGGGCGCTGGCGGGATCTGGAAGAACGAGTAATTGGGATGAGTGACCCGTTCAAGTATTACGTAAACATATTTATTTACAAAATTTTCATTTTATTACTAAAATACCTCCTTGTCGTCAAAAGTAAGCAAAGCTATTTTCTTGAAAAACATAAAAACCGACTTCATTTTAAAACTAAATTCAGACATTCCACCAACTTCAATAGGCAGCAATCACTATGTCATCGAAGTACAAAAAGTAAATTTTAGTTGTTGTTTGCTCATATTTCAAAAATCACATACTAAACCACCCGTAACTAACTAGACCATTCGTAACTCACTAGACCATCCGTAACTATACCATCCGAAACTTGCTAGACCACCCGTTACTTACTAGACCATCAGTAAATTCGATTACCATCCGTAACTTACTACACCATGCGTAACTTACTAGACGAACCGTTACTTACTAGACCAGCCGTAACTTACTAAATTATCAACTAAGCAAAGTGTCAATCAAAATTGAACTCACGATATACCCCGCGTAGTCTTCATTCTCCTCGTACCTGTCGTGCAGCCACACAAACTCCTCGTGCTGACGAACGACTGTGAACTCAGAGTCACGGAACTCGGGAAGAGTGGTCTTCGTGTGGACTGTGAACTTCACTTTCTCTTTCTCGCTTAGAGCGTCTGAAATGTCCACCTGAAAGAGATAGATTGCTTTAATATTTTAATATTCTATTAATAGGTACTGTTCGATAAATTACGCGATTAGGGAATCCGCCGCGATGTAATCGGCAATGATTACCGCAACGTAAATATACTAAAACTAATCTCTGCTACCACCCAAATTAAACGATTGGGACGTTCTCTTAGAATCTATAGAAATATGACACGGTACCTTGTGTAACCAGGTTCCTCTGGTAAGAGTGTATAACCTAAGCTTATTCCCACGAACCTAACCCCTGTTCCCCGTGTAGGAATTTTATAGGATAAATAATATAAATATATAATAGTACAATACTTGTTAGGTCCTCGCCCAAGTCGGTTTCCTTCCGACAATTGAGCACAGCAAGAATGTGACACTGAAATCCTTTCACAACAAAAGTTCTTTCTCGCGACCGCGCAAATAAAACCACTTGTTCAGGATCACAAATCGACGCCCGGCGTCCACCATTACATTCGTCTCGACGATCTCGACCGCGATGACGAAAGGTTATTTTATCACAACGCGACCTCGCGGTCGTTGTCGGGAGCGCCTCGCTCGACCGAAGAAACCGCACTGCACTCCTCACGACCGCGAACAATCACCATCATCAAAAGCCCACTAAATGTTCCCACTGCTGGGACTCGCGGCCTTCTCTCGCAAGGGGAGAGTTATGGCAATAATCCACCACGCTGGCCGAGTTCGGGTTGGTGAATGACACATGACTTCGAAAGATTCTAGGTACATGTCGGTTTCGTAACGATGTTTTCCTTCGCCGTTTTAAGTTAGCGGCATTAGCGGCGAACAATCACCAGTCTTAATTAAATCAAATTTATCGCGACCGCGCGGACAGTTTTCTCTCAACGCCTCGTTGGAATCGAAGCAAAGTCAGGTTAGACTAGATTGCATGACTTCACAGTGTTGCCACACCTTAGTTTAAAAATTACCATTACCTTTTTATACAAGTTAGGTAAAATCTGTCGTTACATCATTCTATTCTAAGCAGGTACTATAACAGTCAATGTATGGATGATGATGATTTGTTGCTCAATCACGTCATAACGTCTGAACGGATCGGGCTAAAATGTGGAACATACATAGTCTGGAAGAGCACATAGGCTACTTTTTATCCCGGAAAAATAACGGGAACGACGGGAACTACGTAGGTAACACTGCGGGGCGCTAATTTTTAATGAGCAATCAAAGACACTCTTGTTCGAAAAATACTTCAAATCCTGGAATTTCAACGCAAAATTGATGGCGTATTTTTTATGGTATACATTTCGGAGAATGTTCAACTGATTAGCAATGTCCAATACCACCTTGCCCCTTTTTCTATCAGACTGATCATACCTCAAAAAAGCGACATTAAAAGTTTTATGACTGACATTACAAAGACTTGAACGAAAAAGTTTGACTCTGCTTTGGTGATTTAAACGTCTAGGCTGTGGAATGCGTTGACTGAGTGGGGTTATTCCAATGGTTATAATCTTTGTGTCTACAAATCGAATGGTGAATCGGTTACTTCTAGGCAAACACGCTCCATCGTAGACTGCATCGTCGCTAACACCAGGGGAGATGGTGGTCAAGTGTAAACCTATAAAAGTAAAAATAAATATTGGCAGTCGTAGGAAATGCCGATAGAAGTGAAAACTTATAACTCAGAACCGCATTTCTAGACAGCCAATGGGAAATGCTGACGCAATTCAATTCATAGCCCGCGAAAAATCTGTCTGTGGTGCGCGGAAAGAAGATTTCCCTTCAAAAAGAAAAGGACAGCAGAGCCAAAGATTTAGTTAGGCGGTAGAAAGGACCAGTAGGTTTTTCATCGGGCATTAAAGAAGAATTTTCAAGCTTCTTTTTTTCTCTACTTTTTTTGACGTGATAACGTCTTATAATTCGATGAAGCCGGCTGCACGCCCACAAAACATGACGTCATGTACCGTTACCGTCGGTCGTTACCTCGCCGCATGTTTGTTACAGTAGTTGTATTAATTATTTCGACCAGTAGTTCAAGCGGGGATGTAGCTCAGTGGTAGAGCGTTCGCTCTGCATATGAAATGCCCCGGGTTCGATCCCCGGCATCTAAAAGCTTTTTTGCATTGTTTTTAGGGTTCCGTAAAACGTAAAAACGGAACCCTTATAGATTCGTCATGTCTGTCTGTCTGTCTGTCTGTCTGTCCGTCCGTATGTCACAGCCACTTTTTGCCGAAACTATGAGAACTAATAATAATAATAATAAGGGTCAGATGCAGAAGGCGGTCATCCTCGACACAGCGCGCATCGTCAGGAGGTTCCTCTCTCTGCAGCCCTAACCACCGGTAGCTTGGGCCCTGCCCCGCTGCTGGCGGCTATCTAGGTTTAAGTTTTTATAATGTTTTTATGTTCTTTTATATAAATATTGTAAAAACTTAAATTTAAGAAACGAAATAAATACGTGGATAATAATAATAATAAACTCTTTATTAAAAGACCACACAGACTAAAACACAAACAAAACAAAAAATAAACTTAGTAACTAATGGGTGAGACTCTTAATTGGCGGCCTTATTGCTTAAAGCAATCTCTTCCAGGCAACCTTGTACGGAAAAAGGATATAATTTGTACAAAAATGGCCCTTAACTTATTTAGAGATGGTCAGAAAAAACACAACTTAGGTACACATACTTAACAATCTATAGCAAACACTGAATAAACAGAAACACAAAATTATGTACATAATATGCAACACTCATATACCTACATACAATTTACTTGTTACTTAAATTATACATACATAAATATAATTTACACATACATATATACATATACAACTACAGATATACATACATACAACTACTTACATATATACATACATACACAATAAATATAAACAAAGATGGAATAGTAGCTATAATTCAAGATAGTATGCCTTCACGCGAAGCTTGAATACGTCAACAGAGGGTGCACGTTTGATTTCGAGGGGCAAGTCATTCCATAACTTCACAGCCTTGACTGTAAAGGAGCAAGAATAAAAAGAAGTGCTGTGCTGAGGAATATCCAAAATAAGGGAATCCGATGATCTTAGGGGTCTAGTCAGGAGGGAACTTCGAAAATTAAAACGCTCTTGTAAATAGCGAGGGGAAGAAGGATTAAATAGAACGTTATAAAGAAGGGAAAGTATGTGGACATCCCGGCGACGTCGAATGGGCAGCCACTTGAGCTTAGCGCGAAACTCAGACACGTGGTCATATTTGCGCAAACCAAAAATGAACCTTATACAAAAATTTTGAAGGCGCTCAAGTTTATCCAGCAACTCTTCTGTGAGGTCTAAATAGCAGACGTCAGCGTAATCCAAAATGGGAAGCAAAAGTGATTGTGCAAGCGCAGTTTTAGTGGTTGTTGGCAGAAAATTTCGTAGCCTACGAAGAGATCCCCCAGACGCAAAAATTTTACGGCTTACCTCCGTAATTTGAGGAGCCCAAGAAAGATTGCGGTCAAAGAAAATGCCTAAGTTTTTTACAGTTTTACTGTATGGAATCGGCACTCCATCGAAAACGACATGTGGGAGTGAGTTCCAGTCGATTTGTCCAATGAGGCGAGAACTACCTAAAACAATGACCTGTGTCTTCAATGGATTGACTTTAAGGCCGTACGAGTTACTCCAACCCAGTATACGCCGCAAGTCCTCATTCATGGCTCTCACAGCCTCCGGAAGCCATGCTAGTGGAGCCTGACAATATAGTTGCATATCATCGGCGTAAAGGTGGTAGGAAGAAGAAAGATTATGTGAGATAGCATTAATAAAAATGGCGAAAAGTAACGGAGATAAGACGCTCCCCTGCGGTACACCAGCAGATGTGACGCACCAAGATGAGTTATTCTCATCCACGCGCACTCTCTGTCGGCGCCCATACAGGTAACTATGAAACCAGTCAATTACTGTCGGAGATATGTTAGCAGAGCGAAGTATAGCAAGAAGTATTTCAAAATCTACTGAGTTAAAAGCATTGCTAAAGTCCAAAAGCGCCAGTACGGTTAAGTGACCATTATCCATACCCTGACGGATGTCATCACTGATTTTAACGAGTGCAGTAACCGTACTGTGCCCCGGACGAAAGCCAGATTGAAGAGGGTTAAGAAAGTCATTGCGGGTCAAGTAATGATTAAGCTGGTTGTGAATTAAGCGTTCCAGGACTTTTGATAGGAAGGGTAAGATGGAAATGGGACGATAGTCGGAAAAAGATGAGGGACTGGTTTTTTTAGGAAGGGGTATTATTTGTGCTTCTTTCCAAATGGAAGGAAACACACCACAGGTAATAGAAAAATTGAAAATGTGGCATAGGATGGGAAGCAAGTGATCTAGGATGGGCGTTATCATATTGCGACTTATTACATCAACCCCAACAGCATTTGAGGTTATTGACAGTATGCTCTTCCTAACATCACAAGCAGTAAATTGACGAAAATCAAAATGAGGTAAGTCCGGAGTGGCAACATTGGAAAGATAATTTAACGTGCTAGCTTTAGAAGCTGCATTCATATTAGAAGACATAGAAAAATGTTGGTTTAACGCATTTATATCTAAATTTTGAGGGATTGTATCTTGTCGTGATTTGCCGACTCCTAGCGACCTAAGAAATTTCCAGACTCTTGCTGGATCTTTATCTTGAACAGACTCGAAAATATGGCGTCTTTGAGCGTCTCTACACACCAGATTACACCGATTACGTAATTCAACATATTTTAGCTTATTTAAGTCATTGGGATGAGTTTTGTACTTCGTTTTGGCCACTGCTTTCCTGTGTTTCAATTGTCTGATCTCATTAGTGAGCCACGGTGCTGGCGCGTGTTTAATTTTTATGGTCCGCAATGGTGCATGGGAATCATACAGTTGAATCAGGAGAGAGTTGAAAGCAGACACCTTGGTGTCAATCGTATCTGCATTTGTTACCTGCGACCAATCCATTACTTGAACATCACGAGTTAAATTTTCATGATTAATACCACCAAAATTACGCTGCACAATAACCGAAGGCTTAGCCTTTGGAGGCCGGACTTTATAAGACAGGTAAACAAGATCGTGATAGGAAAAGTCAGCTGACAATTGCCCATGCTTTGCAACATGCTGCTGGGAGGAAATTAATATGAGATCAAGAAGCGAAGGGGCGGAGTGCGGAAAATGGTGAGTGGCATCAAGAGGTAGAACGTGCATGTTGCAAGATTCAACAATGTTAAGCAACTTAGAGGCACGATTGTCAAGCTTTAAGATGCAAGTGTTGAAGTCGCCCATGATTATAGTATGATTGTACGATGGGGTAAGATTCTGCAGAATGTTTTCAAAAGAAGAGAAATAGTTATTTTTAGAATTATTACTATAATAAACGCCAAGAAGGATCTTGGAATGAGAAAGGACAATTTCTATAAATAAATGCTCACCAACATGCTCAGGTGGAGGCTGAGGGGATGTGCTAATTACAGAGAAAGGAATATAGTCACGAAGATAAATAGCGACACCCCCGCCCACGCGCCCAAAGCGGTCATGTCGGATGAGATTAAAACCTGGTAAATTGAAAGGCACAGAAGGAAGAGAAGCTTGAAGCCAGGTTTCGGAAACAAAGACACCATGTATGTTATTACAATCAAGGGCAACTTGCATATCAGATATATGGCTAGGGATGCTCTGAGCGTTTATGTGCACAAGATTCAAATTTTGAGCAACATCTGAGAACTGACTTTCTAATAATTCAGAAAGAGTAGGAACAGTGGCAAAACTATCATTAGAGCTATATAACGTAGAAGACGATACAGAGGTGAAGTCATTATTATCGCTGGAACTATCATGAAAAATATTCAACATACTTTGTTATAAACTTAAATAAACTTACATAAAAAATGCTAATAAATAAAAAATAAAATAAACAACACAAATTAACCCTAACTACAAATTTAACAAGCTATCTATTACCTAATTTAACAATCCAAAATCATTACCTGCCGGAATTAACAAAAAGGAACACAAAGGCAAGAACAGCAAAGCAAAGCGTATTTTCATTATTGCATTTTGCCAAATGCATTGGGCCAATTTGTATGCAAGCAAAACAAATGTCGTGATCTTAAAAAAAAAAAAAAAGGTACGTCAAATGCATACAAATGTCAATGCAGCTAGTCAAAATAAGAAGGTTATGGTTTACATTTTACAAAGAATACCTTGACTTTGGGACTTTTTTCGATAGCTGTCACACATAGTCGCGAATTTTGTGTAAAATTACGGATAATTGTGCCTAACGGGCATTGTTTGCGCGAAATATCACGTATTTGTGTTTTTACTAGGTGGTGATATAATTTAATACGGCGGGAGGTTTTTATTTTCGACTATTCTGGTTTTTATAAATTTTGACGTCCATCATGGACGTTAAAAATCTAATTCCTCCTGTTCCTCCGGATATTTTTACGTCATCATCTGCTGGTGCTAAACGCCGAGCTACCGATGTTTCCGAACAAACAGTTGCAAAGAAAACAATTGTTAACCATGATTTATCTAACGCCTCAATCCAAAATGTATACATACACCCAACCCTTGTAATAGGTATAAAACAGTACACCGATTTAGATAAAGGGCCATTCGTGGTTCACATTTCCCGCTCAGACCCTGATCTTGCTACTGACGCCTCAATCAGAATCATCAAGTTTGGCCAGTTGCTATGTCAAAATCACGTCCCTAATATTTGCCCCGAAGGAATTAACAAAGTGGGACGAAACAAAGTTTCCGTGGAGTTTACTACGAGTGAAGCAGCAAATTGTTTCCTCGATAATCCCATTTTGAAAGCCAACAATTTTGTAGCATCAATCCCAAACTATAATATAACTAAAATGGGTATTGTACGGCACGTCCCCATCGACCTGTCGATGGACGAGTTTGCAAATTCCCTCGTAGTCCCCAATGGATGTGGTATCCCACTTAAAACTCGCAGACTTAACAGGAAAGTAATTACCGAAGGAATACCCTCCTGGATCCCTACCCAAACTGTGGTCATAACTTTCCAAGGTCAATCCCTTCCCCAAAGGATTTTCCTCTTCCATACTTCCCTACAGGTAGAGTCTTATCAATTTCCTACTATACAATGCCTTAACTGTTGTCGTTTTGGCCATATTAAATCCCAATGCCGCTCGAAGCCCAGATGTTTTCGATGTGCTCAGCCACATACTGGTGACTCATGCAATGTCGAGGAGACAGATGCCAGTTGTCTGCATTGTTTAGGGCATCATTTTGCTAGCAACAAGAGTTGCCCTGAGCAGGGCAGACAAAAGGCTGTTAAAATCCTTATGTCACAAGAAAATTTATCTTACGATCAAGCTTCCCATCGCTATCCAAGATCAAGCCGGCCATATGCAGAAGTTGTCCAATCATCTTCATTGCCCTCATCACTCACCCCATCATCTTCCTTCCCCAGCCAATCCCAATCATCTCCTAGAAGCTACAAAAAAACTGTGTTTACTTCTCCCCGCCCTAGAGCTCCATTGTCCAAGTCGTTTGACAGATCAGCTCATGCCGCCATAACTGCGGAAGAGCCCTCTGTCCTTCCAAACGGGTTTGCTCTATCTCAATCTTCTTCCCTCCCCCAGGATCATAGCATCCTGGATGCCCTTCTTTCTACACTTATTACTATTATCTCCCAGTATAATTTCAACCTACCGTCCCACGTTGCCCAAAAACTTTCCCAGATCTCATCGATTACCAAATATGGATCAAGTCGTTCTACAATGGAACGCGAGAAGCCTTCGTCCCAAGAAATTTAGCCTTCTTCACTTGATTAACAAGTTTAACCCATCAGTCATTGCCATCTCGGAGACTTGGCTGGTGCCTGGTTCTCGATTTCGAGTCCCTAGTTACTCTTGCCTGCGGGATGACAGGGCTGACGGGTATTCTGGTTGCGCCTTATTTGTAAAACGTTCTCTCCCTTTTTCTCAAATCTTCCTCCCTCCCTCTCTCCCCAACATTAATATCGTAGCTGCTAAAGTAGTGGATATCACCTATGTTTCCATCTACATATCTCATCCTCATTCTTCCATGATCGCCGACATTATCTTCCTTCTCTCAGCAATCCAGCCTCCCATGATTGTGATGGGTGATTTCAATGTCCACCACACTTCGTGGGGCTGCAGTGCCGATGATGATTTTGCTTTTTCTCTCCTTGATATTTTCGATGATTTAAACCTTTGTGTCATCAACAATGGTTCTCCTACCCGTAGAGTGTCACCTACCCAAAATCCTAATAGTGCGATTGACCTTACCATCTGTTCTCCTCCTTTAGCTTCTGTTCTTTCTTGGCAAGTTCTTCCTCACACATATGGCAGCGATCACTTTCCAATCTCCATCTTCTTTTCTAACAGAGCTCTTCCTGCTCATAACTTCAACCCCCTACTTAAATACCGGCTATCTAACCCTAACTGGTCGTCCTACTCTTTAGCCCTTGAAAACAGAATAGAGTCCTTTCCTTCATCCAACAACATAAATGCCCTGCACAATTATCAAAATTTCGTGGATGCCATTTCCTCGAGTGCTGATGAAAATTTCCCTACTAAAAAACCATTTAATTTCAAGGTGTCTACTCCTTGGTGGGACGCTGAGTGTACAGCTGCTGCTACGGAACGTAAGGAGGCTGAAAAAGCCTATAAGTATTCAATGACTATGGAGAACTTCCTTGAGTACCAACATATTGCTGCCAGAGCCACTAGGTTGTTCAAAAAGAAAAAGAAACAAGGTTGGATAAATTTTTGTCATAGTTTGTCTCCTAGGACTCTATCTTCTTTGGTTTGGAAGCAAGTCAAACGTTACCGAGGATCATTCCGTCCAGACACTTCATCTAGTGTTGACCCTAGTGCTTGGATTGAGGATTTTACTAATAAGATAGCTCCTCCTTTTGTTCCTAATGTAGATTGCTTTCCCTCCATTGCATGCCCTCTTCCATCTTTAAATAATCTGGATTCCTCTTTCTCCTATTCCGAACTACAACTAGCCCTTAGTGGACTAATTGACACTGATCCAGGGGGTGACGGCATCCCGTATTCATTTCTAAGAAACGCAACAGACAAGGCCAAGGATTACTTTTTAAATATGATTAACACCTTTTTTGAATATGGTATAGTCCCACCTGCATGGAAGTCCCAAATTGTCATCCCTATTTTGAAGCCTGGGAAAGATCCGTCCAACTCTCATAATTATAGACCAATAGCTCTATCTTCTGCCGTTGCGAAAATTACAGAGCATCTGATAAAAAATAGACTAGAGTGGTTCTCAGAACATAAAAACCTTCTTGCTAAGACACAATACGGATTTAGAAAAGGTATGAGCACTATGGATAGTCTTAGCATCTTGACTACAGACATTCGTACTACGATAATTAAAAAAGAATATCTGGTTGGAGTATTTCTGGACATTGAAGCAGCATACGATAGCGTAATTCTTCCAGTGCTCAGGAGAAAACTTTCACAGGAAGGTGTCCCTCAGAAATTGGTTCGTTTCGTATACAATATGTTAGCCGAAAGAACAATAGCCATTAAGACTCCCAACTTTATAATGTCTGCTAGAAAAGTATGGAAGGGTTTAGCCCAAGGCTCGGTGCTTAGCCCTATATTGTATAGCCTGTACACCCATGACCTGGATCTGTCAGTACTGCCTTTTTGCGAGATACTTCAGTACGCTGATGATATAACCTTATACTATTCCAGTAATTCCTTTGAAAAAGCTGTCAGTCAATTGAATATCGCTCTGGAACATCTCATGAACTGGTTATCTCCGCATGGTTTTGCCTTAGCAGCCTCTAAATGCAAGGTAGTGGTGTTCACTAATAAAAGGATAGTCCCTCCGGCTTTGATTACAATCAACAATGAGATGATTCCTGAGGATCTAAAAGTAAAATTCTTGGGTGTTTGGTTGGACCGGAAGTTATCAGGTATTCCCCATTTTGAATTTGTCAACAAAAAATGTGAAAAAAACATTAATGTTTTACGGTCCTTATCTGGCGTGTGGTGGGGTGCTCACCCATTCACACAAAAATTAATGTACAATGCCTTAGTACGGAGTCATATGGATTACGGTTCATTTCTCCTAGATCCAGGAAACAAAGCAGGCCTAAAGAAACTAGATAAAGTACAAGCTAAATCATTGCGAATAATTCTTGGGGCTATGAGATCGTCACCTATAAACGCCATGCAAGTTGAATGTTGTGACCCTCCTCTATCTCTCAGGCGTCAATTTCTATGCGACTCGTTTCTCATCAAACTGGCCCAACAGAAAGAACATAGCTTGTTGCTCAAACTAGAATATCTAGCTTCTCTTTATCACCCACAACGCTTATTCGACGATGACGTACCATGCCTGCTTCGTAGCTTCGTTTTCCTATATCGTCTTCCTCACCCACTTTTTCAGGTTTCCATGTTACCCCTTTATTCTACGCCCTTTGATGCACTTACTCTCCTTCCCAGCAACATCATTTTAGACTTTGGGATTGACAAGAACTCGATGGAAGCTAACAAAGTTTTCTGTCACAAAATTCAGACGGAATACAAAGATTGGATCAAAATCTTTACTGATGCTTCCAAGTCTCCCTTTTGCCCTGTTGGTGCTGCTGTTTGGATCCCTTATACTAATATTATATTGAGTTTTAAATGTCCCTCTGTAACTTCAGTTTTTACGGGAGAAGCTATTGCTATCTTAGAATCACTCCTATTTATAATATCGCACAACCTAAACAATTCTATAATTCTAACAGACTCTAAGAGCTGCCTTCAAGCTATTCTTGCCAACCCTTTTCGTTCAAAAACCAAATTTCCTATAATCCTCAAAATCCGAGAAGCCCTTTTAGAATGCCTCTCTCAAAATATCAATGTAGTACTGGCCTGGATT
Organism: Ectropis crepuscularia; assembly: GCA_963693475.1. Taxonomy (NCBI): domain Eukaryota; kingdom Metazoa; phylum Arthropoda; class Insecta; order Lepidoptera; family Geometridae; genus Ectropis; species Ectropis crepuscularia. Next base: position 9,512,726 of record OY856367.1, read on the forward strand.
CCTGGTCACACAGGTATATTGGGCAATGAACGTGCTGATGCATGTGCTAGTGAGGCAGTTCAGTCCGGTCTTTCTACATACTCTCAAATCCATGCTCATGACTTATGTACCATCCTTAAACCAATGCTACGCAAATGTTGGTCTCAAAAATGGCAGGTATCTAGAATCGAGAAAGGTAAATTCTATGGTGACATCCAGCCTGAAATTCCTCACAAACCTTGGTTTTTCAAGTATTTAAAAGCAAATAAAGCTACTACTTCTGTGATTTGCCGTTTACGTCTCAATCACTCTTGTACACCTGTCTTCCTGGCCAAACTTAGGATTAGGAATCATTCATTATGTGATTGCGGTTTAGACGAAGGAAATGTGAACCATATTTTTTTCAGTTGTCCCTTAATGCAGTCTTCATTGCATGATTTTATTCCCCCTGATATTCCTCGTCCCACCTCCGTTAAATGCCTACTGTCCCTTGTAGACACCCCCTTTGTTTATATATTATGTAACTATATTAAAAGCAATAGGATTAAATTGTAATATTTGTAATTGTGTATATTTTTATGCCAAATATGTGTACATTATATTATTTGTATATTATATTTGTTTGTCTGTTATTAGCTTTAATTTTTTGCGACCTAGTAAAACATAAAATACGTGATAATTCCCCTCTACTGTACAATATTCCTATTACTGGCCCCTATCTCTTTGTTTGACGGCCTATCATTTAACGTGACATTGGCGGAATTGTGAGACTAATCCACATAGAGCCATTAAAAAAAAAAAAAGGAAACCCTTAAAATGATTTTATAATTTTGCAACAATTACAATTACTGTGTAACTACCTGTTAAAACTAATTATGTCCTACAGTGAAAAACATAAATTAACAAATAAACGGTAGTTGATTTGTTGTGGTATATGTGATAACGCTAAAACTTATGCTTATCTTACGAAAAATAATGGATCACTCAGCTTACTTATTTATCTTGAGCTTTGGAACTCGACGCGAAGGTCTATCATTAGATGCCAGCAACTTAGCCGCATTCGCAAGGCGTCCAGAGCCAGCCGCAGCCTCAATGCCTTCAGAGGCCGTAACAACTACCGCGGGCGACGTTTGTTGGACCGATCCTGGACCTAGCTTTTCCACATCAGCCAAGCAGCTGACGCGATGCCGAACACCATCCTGACCCAACACAATGACTATGCCATCACGAGTCCAGCACTTCAAGACACCGAATCGCTGCCTTGCCGCCATGAACGCATCGTGTCTGATTTTCGTCAAAAACTCAGACATTGTAATGCCAGAGCCCTTAAAACATTTTTTTGCCGCCCATAACTCGGCACGTAAGGCCGTATCCCTGAGCTTGAATAGAATGGGCCTGGGGTGATCTGGGGATGAAGACCTTCCCATTCTGTGACAGCGAGTTATATCCTTAGCCTGGAAAACACTACATTTTAAGGTTCTAGTCACAAGTTCCATGATAACAGCAGCAGTGTCTTCCCCACTAGTTTCCGGAACGCCATGGAGCAGCAATATTTTACGTCTGGAGTTCATCTCAAGGTTGTCATATTGATGTGCTAATAATTCAACTTGCTGTTGAAGAACTCGAAGAGAATTTAAGGTAAATGTCTTGAATATTGAGAATTCTGTTGCAAGTCGGCTGTCACTGTGAGACTGTGGAGTGGATAGTTTCTGCTGTCTCTCTTCAAATTCAGCAAGCTTCACAGCAAATTCATGACTTAATTTAGAAACTGAATCCTTGATAGCATCCATGTTTGTTTGAAAATACAACAAATAATTGTGTCAAAAATGTGATCTGTGATAGACTGAAAAGTAATTGAGTGATTATGTAGAAAACACTTCCCGGCAGGTAAACTTCCTTGCTTGTTATTTCCGCATGAAAATTACACTTAAAAACTGTGTAAATATATTTTTTATCAATTAAATATGTTTCAAAAATTTAAACTATGTGTTGTTCTTGTGAGTACCCACGGGCGAAAAAAAGAACTACACTGTTGAAACTTGGTAAGTAGATGTATTCTGTGAACCGCATTAAGGTTTCAACAGAAACATTTTAAAAAAAGAAAAATTAGGGTTGCCCCCCATACTGAGAACTGAAACTCAAAATTTTTTTTTTCATCAAACCTACACGTCTGGGGTGTCTATCGATAGGTCTTCAAAAATGATGTTGAGGTTTCTAAAATTATTTTCGTCTACACTGAATAATTTGCGCGAGAGACACTTCCAAAGTGGTAAAATGTGTGTCCCCCCCACTCTAACTTCTAAAGTAAGACAATGAAAAATCTAAAAAAAATATATGATGTACATTACCATGTAAACTACTAACGAAAATTAGTTTGAATTCGATCTGATGAGTAGTTTTTTTTAGTATGTCATAAATACAAATAAGTCAGAAATACTTCGATCAAAGTTACAACGAACTACAAGAACTATGTGTACTATGTATATAATGTTACTTGCTGCAACGGAACCCTTCATGGGCGAGTCCAACTCGCACTTGGCCACATTATTTGCATTGTTTTGATTGAAAATTACTAAATTCTACTGATTACATACAAATCTATTAAACAAAAAAATTTAAATTTTCTTTTGAAAAATGCTACCATTCCATCAGTATTTTCTTAAGACGTTGTCACGTTCTATCGTCAGTAAACCGACTTTACAGACAAACATTTTTTTCATACCAGTAGACTGTTGTCAGCGAGTGACACATTCTCGTTCGGTTTCTTATTCTCCAGCTTTGTAGTCGTTTCACTGGACGATGGCGGCGACTGCGCCGGCACCGACAGGGGATCGTGGTTCGTGTCCTCTATGCAGTCCTGTCAAACAATATACAGTGTAAACTCTTTATGAAGTAACTTCAGTTTAGCAACAAACTCCTGCATACGTCAAAATTGCTTGACTGATTGGATAAGCACACAATGAGTAAATAGAAGTCAAATAAAAAAAATTGGAACTATACTTTTGTTCTTTCTATCTCTCAAAATGGCTCAATCTATGACATTTTTACTAAACTTATCCTAGAAAGTTATTATATTTTTAAAGCACATTTATATTTAGTTGTATATATTTAACTTTTTTTTTTATAGCGTAGTGACGAGACGAGCTGGTCATGTGCCTGATGGTAAGCAACATGCCTGCCACATAACAGCACAGTAACACGCAGCTATTGGAACATGATAGTCCAAATCATTACCTAGCACTGCACTGCGCTCGTCACCCAGAGATCTATGATATTATGTCTCTAAGCCCTGTAATTTCTTTGGAATCATTGCCCTACAAACCGGAGCACAGTAATGTTTGCACATTACTGCTTGGCGGTAGAATATTTGGCAAAGGTGTGGTACTTCCCCAGGGGGACTCTGCTAAGAGTCCTATCACTACTACTGCATACTACAGACAACTTTGCACCTCTATCAATAAGATTGATTTTACAATTTGAATATATGCCAATGTGAAAAAGGTTATCTTTCAAGGGTTCAGCACTGTTTAACAAACATTTAATAAAGTCAACTTCAACCTTTATTTTAGACTTCTGTTTACTCATGATTTTTGTGAGCAAAATTTGTAAAATTTGTAACAATTTTGCAAAAAAAAAACATCACAAAAAAGTAAATAACTTTTTTCTTTGTAGCTGTAAAACTCTTTGCAGAGTTTGCCTGGGGAAATACCACACCTTTGCCAGATAGTTAACTTCCAAGCAGTAACTGTGATCCAGTTTGAAGGGCAGTGTTTTCAGAGAAATTACAAAGCATAGAGATAAAGCATCTTATATCATTGGGTGACGAGTGCAGTACAGTGCTAGGTAATGATTTGGACACTTCATGGTTCAATAGCTGCATGACACTGTGTTGTTATGGGCAGGCATGTGTCTTGCTTGTCTCATCATTCTTTACTATAAAAAAAATATATTTGATCTCAAAATAGCTTGATACTCACAATATAGAGGATAGTATTATTTTAGAATACACAACTAGACAACTTACACCGCAACGCATAATGCCTTTTGTCCACAAATGTAAAAACAAAATTAGTATCGCACAAAAAGATAAGGAGCCATACAATATGTATGATAACTGGATACTTATTATTTCATTCAATATGTCATAAAATGACTTTATGGAATAATTAGTTGACATTCTATTTTGTAAATAATATTAGTGATCTTATTAGAATGTCACTTCTAAAATTTATGTAATGCTGTTACTTATTACACCACCAAAATATAGAAAATTAGGCAAAAGCACTTCACATTTTTTCAATTTTAGTATTTTTTTAGGATAAATTAAAGATACGGGAAATTATGTTTACACAGAGAAAAAACTACATTATTATTCAAATTATAAAATTTAACACAGGAAGTAACGATCACCGAACTTCATTACCTACAATTAGTAAAAATTATCGCATCCACGTCATAGTTATTATTGAAGATTATAACCGTAGTAACGCATTTAATCGTCAATATTGAGGTGTCCATATCTACTTCGAGCTTTATCTAGTATCTTATGACTAACAACAAATAAATAATACAAGCGTTTTCCGAGGAATTTTGTTTTTATTATCAGACAACAGTCGGGAACGCCCCCGGTGCCGCCTAACAAATCACTTATTTAAGTACTTATTAAACCGATAAATAATGGCTAATACTTACCATCATTTTAAAAAGTAATTTAAGGAGATTATTCTCGTATGAAGAACTACTGAATAAATGAATTAAATTCACTACCAAACAATAAGATTCGAAGTAGACAAATGCTAGCAAATGATTATGATTGCGATTTGTGCATTCACGATCACGACTTCACGACACTTGACTTGGCATTGACAGATAAATGGGCGAGTGAAACTGACTTTGTGAATGAGGGAGTTTCCGACGAGACAAAAATAGTTCCAACGGACGCACTAGATGGCGATTGTTCGAGATGCAGATAGATCTGTCTCTACCATATACTCTCAACAGTGTAACCCCTTTAGAGACCCTACCCGTTTTCAGGGAAAAAGTATAGTGTAAAAAGTGTATTTTTTAATTTTAAAATATTGGGAATAAAAATAGCTAATTAGGTTGATAATGTAATAAAAAACCGTTACTGATCACAATCCCTTTTCAGTCAAAATCTTTAGAACTCCCGAGGCAATAGACACCAACTAAGCCAAAGTAGAAGGAAAATTCAAAGATATAAATAGCAACACTGATACGACAATATTTTATCCACAGACTAAGTAGAGAGATACTCGCTCGGCTGAAGGATTAGTATCCATAGCCAAGAATAAATTAAAAAAATATATATTTTATCTTTCATCAGGGTTACGATTTGTTTTAATTTGTTTTGAAATTTTGATGTTTTGATATAGTTTTCATTCGAATAAAATGCGTACATGGATAAAGTAGTTTATTATTTATTACTAGAAGTCGTGCTTTCGCAAATTGAATGAATTGAGTCCCATTATGCCTAACGCTTTTGACAACAAACCAAAAGACCGACAAGCGCCCCCTATTATCGTTTTATTAAACCATATCTTTTTGTCTCGTCGGAAAACGGCTCATTGTGACTTTGATGCTGCCTATACACACTGGGCCAATGCAAGCCAACGCGAGTGTCGACAAAACGGCACGAGACAAAACGAAGCATCCACACACTGGCCCAGCCCAAGCCAACGCGAGTGCCGACAAAACTAGCTATGGTCGTTATAACGCATAAAGTGTTGTATAACTATTTGTAAGACTTTATAACGAAAACACGTTATGTGAAAATCTCTTATCAGCTTATATTTCAAGTAGCGGCACTTTTAAAACTACATAACAACCATTGCTTGCTTACGCGCAACGATATGTATAACTCTTTGCGTGCAACGCAATTGGTACCGATTTTTAGTTATTGCCATAACTGTATCGTACCGGTTAGAGCGAGTGAGATACATATGTAGTGGTATAAGTGTGAGTAAGAAAGGAGCATAGATCTATTTGACGCATTCGGTTATGAGGGAGTTTCCGACGAGACAAAAATAGTTCCAACGGACGCACTAGATGGCGATTGTTCGAGATGCAGATAGATCTGTCTCTACCATATACTCTCAACAGTGTAATCCCTTTAGAGACCCTGCCCGTTTTCAGGGAAAAAGTATAGTGTAAAAAGTGTTTGTTTTTTATTTTAAAATATTGGGAATAAAAATAGCTAATTAGGTTGATAATGTAATAAAAAACCGTTACTGATCACAATCCCTTTTCAGTAAAAATCTTTAGAACTCCCGAGGCAATAGACACCAACTAAGCACTTCTGACACTTTTGAGACATACTTTGCTGACATACCAATTGCGACAACCAAACATTTGACATGTACACCATCACTAGCGGAAGATATTTTAAAAAATAATGTTGACGTTCCAACCGCTACGTTTTCATTTAATGATATTACGTCACATACTATTTTGAATGCTTTCAAAGAAGTTAAAGCTAAAAAACGGAAGACTTATGGGGACTATCTGTTAAAGTTATTCGAACTGTTATTGGCAATATAGCCCCTTACCTTGCTACGTTGTTTAATTCTTGCATTAGGAGGGGTATTTTTCCAAATTTAATGAAACATAGCAGGGTAGTACCACTTTTTAAGGCTGGTGCTAAAACTGATCCAGGCAATTATAGGCCGGTCTCGATACTACCCTCTATTAGTAAAATATTTGAAAAAATAATGTTAAACCAACTTTCTTCATTTTTCCACAGGCATGAATTGTTAGACAATCATCAGTTTGGTTTTATCAAAGGCAGGTCCACTACTGACGCAGGACTTTTACTAACTAAATATATTTTAGAAGCTTGGGAAGACCGTCACGACGCAATTGGCGTGTTTTGCGATTTATCTAAGGCCTTTGACTGTGTCCGTCATAAGACTCTACTGAACAAATTGTCTTTCTATGGAGTTCAAGGCACTGCCTTGAATCTTATTGGTTCCTATTTAACAGAGCGCATACAGGTAGTAGATGTAGATGGAACTAAATCTAAAGGAGCTCCACTATCCATAGGAGTGCCCCAAGGATCCATTCTTGGCCCTTTTCTATTCTTGGTCTACATAAATGATCTCCCAAGAACTATTATGAAACAATCAAACGCCAAAATTGTTCTATTTGCCGATGACACTTCTATTATATTCAAAATACAGAGGGGTGTCTCTGACTTTTTAGAGATAAACAAAATATTGAAGATTCTTTCTAACTGGTTTGATGTCAACAATTTGGTATTGAATCCTAGTAAGACAAAGTGTATTAGGTTTGCTCTTCCAAACGTACAAAATAATATTAAAATAAAGTTGAGATTGAAAGAAGAATATATTGAGACAGTCGAATCAACAGTGTTTCTAGGTATCACTGTGGATTCTAAGCTACAGTGGGATAAGAATAAGAATAAGAATATATTTATTGCTCACACTGTGTAAAAAAGGTCTTAAAATATATAAAATGTACAACAGTATACCCTTGACGGGCGTGCAACATTAACAAGTTTACATAGGTAGTACTACGAGTATCTTGTAATTTTGTTTTTGATAACAATCATCTATATTTATCAAATCAGTTACAAATTAAAATAGTTGTAAATAGTCATTTCTCCCGTCGTTAAAATACTCTTTTAAATCGTAAAATGCCTTAGTCAGCAGCCATTTCTTTAATTCTCTTTTGAATGTAGACCCATTCAACAATTTTATTTTAGAAGGAAGATTATTATAAATTTTGATACATGTGAAAAATGAGTTCTTGTGATAGAGTGCGTTATTTGCCTGCGGAACAAAAATATTATTTTTATATTTAGTTCGCAACAGGTCGGATCTGCTTGATGAGGTAAAAAAATGGCTTCTATGCTGGTTTGCAAATATACTGATATGGTAAATAAATAAACAAGTGAGGGTTAACAAATTTTGTTCTTTGAATACATCTCGCAAAGTATCAAGACTACTCATGTTGAAAATGGCTCTTAGACATCTTTTTTGCAATACAAATGTAGACTTAGCTTCGGCTGAATTTCCCCAAAAAATAACTCCATAACATAAAAGAGGATAAACGTAACCATAATATGCATTTATTGCTATTTTCTTCGATGACACATTTGCTAAAATGTATAATGAATGTATATCTCTGTTTATTTTGCTGTTCGTTTTAGTAATGTGCGCTTTCCAATTTAAATTTGTATCGATAGTAACTCCCAAAAAATTTGCCTCTTTTGCCATGTTTAATTTAATACCTCTATGCACTACATTGAGGTCCAGTGGCTGCCGTTTACAGTTTTTGAATTCTATTAACATTGTCTTTTTTATGTTTACTTGTAAATTTAGGTTTTCTAAATAATTTACAACCTTTTCAAGTATCTCAATAATTATCTTTTCAAAATCGTCACGAGTCATATTGTTATCTTTGGGTATGTAAATAGTGGCATCATCAGCGAACATAATGCATAGATATTTGGTTAGAAGTGGTAGTTCGTTTATGTATATTAAGAATAATAATGGACCAAGGATACTTCCTTGTGGTATGCCACATATAATATTTTTAAAATCTGAATATACTTTCTCGACCGTTTTTGTTTTCATGTTGTAGGTTTCGATCAAGGTTGTTTGAGACCGATTTTGTAAATAAGATTCTAATAATTTCAGTGGTTGCCCTCGTATTCCGACATGTTCAAGTTTGGCTAATAGCTGTGAAAATTTCACGCAGTCGAACGCTTTTGACATATCAAGCAGCAAAGCAACTCCTGTTTTGTTACGATTTATTTGATCCCATACTTGAGTTAACAATTTAAAAACAGCTATTGTGGTATTTTTGCCTTTTTGGAAGCCATATTGACAATTACTTATGATGTTATTGGAGTCAAAAAATGAGATAAGTTTGTTAAATATCACTTTTTCAAAAATCTTCGAAAAGCTTGGGAGTATTGCAATGGGTCGGTAATTATTAACATCATCCTTACGATCTTTTTTATGAAGGGGTTTTATAATGGCCTTCTTAAGTTCATCAGGAAAACAACCAGTAGATAACGTCAAATTTATAATATGGACTAGAGGATCAACTATAACATGAATGCATTCTTTAATTACCTGGATAGAGATCCCATCGTGACCTGAAGATTTTTTATTTTTTAATTTATTTACTACGTTTATAATTTCGTTTTTATCAACCGGAGAGAAAAATATTGATTTATTATTAGAGTTTGTTAAATTTTTTGTAGTTATAGATTTGTTATTAATAACTGGCAAGTGTCTTTGACTCACGTTAATAAAGAAGTCATTAAATGTTTCAGCAATTGTAGTTGGGTTCAATATATCCTCGTTGTTTACTTTCAATTTTTGTATGGTAGGAGGTATGTTATTTGTGCAGGATGTATTTTGTTTTATTATACCCCATGTGGCTTTATTTTTGTTACTGCTTCTGTTTACGTATCGTATATTAGAGATTTTTTTGGAGCGTTTTATCACTTGCTTAAATACTTTGCAGTATTTATTGTATGTACCTATATTTTTCTTAGATTTATTTGCCTTATTTTTTCGATATAAGTGTCTTTTATTTGTACTAGATTTTTTTATTCCGGGAGTTTTCCAGTTCGTTTTTTTGTGATAAGTTATTTTCTTTGCTCGTCGCGGAATACATAGGTTGAAGATCAGTGTAAATAGTTCTATAAATTTTTTATATGCTTCATTGGGTTCATTTTCAGTAAATACATCCATAAAGTTTACTTGCGAGATGTATTTTAGAAACACATCCATAAATTCGTCTATGTAAATTTTTTCGGTAAACCAATACTTTTCATGAAAGCTCAAGTTTGTTAAAATTTCTATAGATTGAGCTGTGTGATCAGAACCAACTATCAGCCCTAAATCTAACACTTCCGTTTTATATTTTTGTACATTAGTCAGAATGTTATCTATACAAGTATTTGAGGTGTTAGTCGATCGTGTAGCTGTACTGATAGTAGGATGTAAATTATAAGAAGCTAATGTTTCTGTAAATAATTCACTACGTTTGTCTTTTACAAGTAAGTTAATGTTAAAATCACCAAGTAAAAATATTTTTTTAGAGTTATTTCTACTTTTGTTATAAATTTTGTGTAATAAAGTTTCTAAGCATTGAATAAAAAGTTTAAAATTTCCATGTGGAGCTCTATAAAGGCATATAACGATTGAATTTAAGTCTGGTATCTTTATTCCACAACATTCAAAATGTGTTTCTAATGCCATTTCTTTTATCCAATCAATTTTAGTGAATTTAATAGAGTTTCTAATGTAAATAATTACACCACCGTGTATCTTTTTGTTTCTACAGAAATAGGAGGCATTTGTGTAGCCTTCTAATTGTCCAACTTGAATATCGTTTTCTTTGAAAAAAGTTTCCGTGAAGCAACATACGTCGAATTTATCTTCGTTGACTATTAATTCCAACTCGTCTAACTTTCTCCTAAGGCTCCGTGCATTTAAATGCATAATTTTGAAATTATTTATGTTACGTTTGGGCTCGAAAAAACTTTTGAGAGATTCTCTTTGGGCTACTTGTTTCAGGGGCTGCTTTATTGTTAAAGTAAAAAGGTATTGTTCCTGGTTTTGGAACGTCCTCTGTTGTACGGCTATTTTCTGAATTTTCTCTGTAGGTAGAGTTGATTTTTTTGAAATAATAGGGAATCGTACCTGGAATTACTCGAGACTGGTTTATCGGTTTTACTTTAGTATTGGAATTTTTATGAGTTTTTGTCAAATTTCTCCCTAAAAAGAATGTGTCATAATCATGCTCATTTATTATTTTATTTATGCGTTTTGTAAGGAAATATTTGTTTATTTGTAGATTTGTTTCACTACACGTGTTTAGATATTGACAGTTGTGTCGGTTATAAGCAAGGATTTTTAAGTTATGGTTAAGTTTGTCCTCATTTAAGTATGGGTTATGGGCAACATTTGTTACAATAACTCTTGGTTTTGATGCAGTTTGCAGGATACTAGAAATCCCCATTAAAAATGATGTCGGGTTTGAGTCGTTTGAACCTACACTTAAAATAATCCAATCATTCTCGTTCAAGGATTGTATGTTGTATCGAATCGAGTTAAATATGTACTCCACAGGTGCATCTGGAAACGTGTAATTTATTACTTCGTAGCTTTTGGCATTTTTATATTTATCGCGAATAGTAATCAGTATCGAAGATAAATCTTTACAGCTCTGATCTCCACAAATTAAAATTTTTGGCATTTTGTCTGGTTTCAGACTGTTATGTTTTCCATTTTCCATCCTTGGTTTTTCAGTTATCTTGATGCATTTTTTTACATTAGTCACTGAGCGTGATTCGGAACTGGTTACAGTTTTTGGTGGAGTTTGAGTAGCTCCTGAATGTAGAGTCTCATTTGAAGTTGGGCTTGATGAACAGTTGCTTAGATGATTGTCCTTTGTGTAGTGTACTTTTCTATTTAAAGATTTACGGCATATTTTGCTCTCTTTCTTCTCATTTTCGTGTTTTTCTACTATCTGCTTCAGTTTGCTATTTTCTTTTAATAATATATTAATTTCTTGTTTAGCTTTGATGAGTTGGCTTGTTAATTCTTCGATTTCATCTTTGAGCTGAGTTTGAGACGGATTTAGTGTGTTCTCATGAACCGTGGCATCTTCAAAAATGTCACTCGCGCTGTCATTATTTATTGATAAGTTTTCGAGGGAGAGACAACGTTGAATTCTCGGTTTTCTAAGAGTAATGTTTGAGGAGTCTTCTTTTAAGTTATGGACACCTACTGGCGTGTTTATGTTATTTCCATTTCGTGTTTTGCTTCTACACATTAAGCAAATCCAAGATTGTTTTCTTTCTAAGTCCATCATATAAAACCGGGTGTTTGAAACGTTAGCACACATGATATCATAGTTACTTTTACATAAAGAACATGTTAAAAATAATCTATCTCTGATCTTATTCGGACATGCTACACAGTCCAGGGAAATCAAATCTTTTTTAGGCAATTTTGCGTTTTCTTGAAGTAAGTTAGGAGACAGCGCCATCTTCAGGGTAATGTAAGTACTACTTGGTGTTCATCAATTTGAAGCATTTGTTAATATTTGAAGAATTTGAATGTTTTGTGTGACTCTTGATTCAACTATTTGGGCTTGATAATAATTTAGACAAGAATATACAGATGTCGCTATTCTGTCGTGAAAGTGCAGTATTCTTCAACAATTTATAAAAGCGGATAAATACCTTAATCTTTTTTAGGCAATTTTGCGTTTTCTTGAAGTAAGTTAGGAGACAGCGCCATCTTCAGGGTAATGTAAGTACTTCTTGGTGTTCATCAATTTGAAGCATTTGTTAAATATTTGAAGAATTTGAATGTTTTGTGTGACTCTTGATTCAACTATTTGGGCTTGATAATAATTTAGACAAGAATATACAGATGTCGCTATTCTGTCGTGAAAGTGCAGTATTCTTCAACAATTTATAAAAGCGGATAAATACCTTTTCACTGTTTAAGACGTTCAAATGGTCTTATTAGGTACACTTACGTAGCGTAGCACATTTAAACACATATGGTAGTACTATAACAATTTGAGATCATTTTGAAAAGTCAATGTTAAATGTTTTGGTACGAAATTTCAAATTTTGTTACCGGTCACTTTTGAAAAAATGTTTTATTTTCACTTGTTTGGCACTTATAACTCTTATATATGTTTGGCAGCATATTCATAAGCTAGCCGATAAGCTTAGCTCGGCGGCTCATGCAATTCGACAGATTAGAAAGATATCACATGTGGCGACTGCTAGATTGGTATATTATGGATATTTTCACAGTGTAATGTCATATGGCATTATACTGTGGGGATCAGCAGCAGACAGAAATACCATTTTTGTTCTGCAGAAAAGGGCTATTCGCTCCATATACATGTTAGGCCCACAAAAATCATTAAGGGAGCTTTTTAAAAACATAAACATCTTAACCACTCCATCGCTATACATCTATGAGTGTATAATGTACGCTAGAAAAAATCTACGCAGCGATTTAAGGAAATCGGACTCCTCACATTACAAACACAAACTGAACTACCCCAAATGCAGGCTTCATAAAACAGATGTCTCATTCATCAGAAACAGTGTACGATATTATAATGCCGTTCCAGAACAGGTGTTGAATCTTAATGAAAGGAAATTTAAAAATGAAATAAAAAGATACCTAATCAGTAAGGCTTATTATACTGACAAATTATTTCTTAATGAGAGCAAAAATTGGCAAAAACAATTATCAAATTTATAATACAACGTGACCACACCCTTACAGACATGACATTTTTAATTCATTTTCATGAGATATTTATTGATTATTTTGATATTGTATTCTAATGACAAAGCCCCTTTACAGCCGCTATTTATTTAATATTTACTGACAAGGCCATTTTACAGCCGCTTAATTAAATGTGATTTGATATAATTTAATTTAAAAGTGATTGTATATGTATTTGATATTTTGTAAAATTATTAACGTTACCAAGTGTATCATAGATGCCTAAGGTTCGAAATAAATGAATTGAATTGAATTGAATAAGCCAAAGTAGAAGGAAAATTCAAAGATATAAATAGCAACACTGATACGACAATATTTTATCCACAGACTAAGTAGAGAGATACTCTCGCGGCCTTCGAGCAATGACAAGCATGGAGGGCTCGTTTTTAATTGAATCAACAAACATATAGTTGCTACTGCTCTTACTTACACAATCTTGACGTCAGATAGAAAGAGACATAGTCATACAGCAACTATCGTCTTGAACGATGTGAAGCCACGTTCCACTTGTCAAAGTGACCAGCTGGTGACTCGTTGTGTTTTGGAATTTTTTGATTTATTTTTGTTCAGGAAGTGATTCTGTGTGAAATAATTTGTTACATGAAAACTTAAAATCGTTTCGTTGTAATGGCTTGTGTAGCTTATGGCTGTGACAGCCATAGTTCAAAGAAAACTGAAGAAAACCGATGCGTATCATTTCACAGGTATGAGTTTTTTGTATTTTTCTGAGGAACCACTTAAAATTTCCATGAAATATTCGAATATGTTTAAATTCATTGTTTTGGGACTGATACAATAGCGTAATAATGTATATCCAATCTCAAAATTCTTGTGAATTTCAGAAAGTAATTTTGTTGTTTTATTTTAGTGATGTGCCATTACGTAGGTACCTATATTATTACCGATTCGTTTGCGGTAAACTTGCGGTAGTAGTTACTTGAAATTTACCTCGTACAGCGTCACTGTTTTGTAAGAGATTGTTTTTAAGCTATTGCATAGCTTTTATCGCGGGCCTGGAGACCGATTGTTACTAATGGTGCATCTCTTTCTTATGTTCACAAAAAAAGAGGGAGGGAAGACTGTCACGCCGTCCTCCCCACTCGGTCATTCGACTTTCAATCTTATGGCTTTACATTTACAGTCTAAATGCTCTTAGCAGTGTTGCCAACTTAACGGATTTCCCGTGATACGTAGTGGATTTGAGTACGTAGAGAACGGAAAAATAACTTTCTAACGGCTAGTATCATAGCATATTTTGGAATAGGTATATCAATGAAGCAATAATGTCAGCGTAAAAGCTCACTAGCTCACTATTTAACCAATTTTAGGGATTTTTAATTTAACTTAAGTTTAGGGATAAATATTTTGAGTAGATGGAACACTGATTTCGCGACGTTTAAAATTTTTGGATGTACATGAATGTCAATGTCACTAAATATGAATAAACAAAAAACAAAGTGCCATAAAAGCAAAATTATAGTGAAAAAGCTGAAAATCTTCATGTTCCAAGAAGCGTGCTATAATTGAGATGTTTTGGCTTAACAATATGGAATCTGGATTTACTAAAGGGAATAGGTAGTTCCAATTAACCAAAGAAGGCAAACTTTTTTGCAATCAAGAAACAAAGACTTTTGTAGTTCAGAATAATTCATGAACGTGAAAACATCTTTGTAAGTACAGTTTTACGTTTAATACTATTTACCTCTGTATAATACATAAAGCAGCCTAGTACATAAATATGTAATAGATGATTTTCGGTTTAGAACTTCATCTTTAACACTGTTTACAAAGTTAGGTTATGTGCGTAAAATATAATAAGCGTTTGTTTGCTTGTTTCAGATGCTGTTGGATATGTCCAAATAAAAAGATATCTAAATGTGTGTACTGTCAAGTGTCGCGTATGTCCTGAACACAATAAAATATGAAACATGAGCAAAACAAACAAGCAGCTTCATCTGAAAATACCTGTGCCTATGATAAATCTGTGGAAGACTAAGCTACAGCCAAAGGCTGCGGACAGGAACTATGTTTTCATATTGCAAAAGAGAGCAATCCATGGTTTATATAATTTATCAGCTAGAGAATCAGTACGGGAGATTTTCACCACATAACAACTTTAGTATGATAGCAATGAAGGGATCATTGTACATTTATATTTATCAATGTATAATGTATGTAAGAAAAAATCAAAGTCAATGGCAGAAATTAAATCTGAATCCTAAAGCACACCATAAACACAAAATTGTATTATACCTTAGTTATTTTATCTTATTATGTACACAGATTCTTTGATTTTTTGTGAATGACGTTACCACATGTTCTTATATAATGATGTAATAATAAACTAATAAAAATAATCTTATGTTAGTGAATTAGACTGGCGAGCGAATTAGAAGCCATGAGCTTAGTGGGTATAGTAGCTCTGCCTGCGAAGCCGAGGGTTGTGGGTTCGATTCCCACCCAGTGCAGTAATGTGCAAACATTACTGTGTTCCGGTTTGAAGGGCAATGTTTCCAGTGAAATTACAGGGCATACAGATAATACATCTTATGTCTCTGGGTGACGAGCGCAGTGCAGTGCTGCAGGTAATAATTTGGACTCTTCATGTTCCAAAAGCAGCGTGTCACTGTGCTATTATGTGGTTATCTTATTATGTACACAGATTCTTTGATTTTTTGTGAATGACGTTACCACATGTTCTTATGGATTTATGGTTCGAATAAATGAATTGAATTGAACAGGAAAAAAAAAAAAAATAAACATTAACAGTTGTATAATGATGTAATAATAAACTAATAAAAATAATCTTATGTTAGTGAATTAGACTGGCGAGCGAATTAGAAGCCATGAGCTTAGTGGGTATAGTAGCTCTGCCTGCGGAGCCGAGGGTTGTGGGTTCGATTCCCACCCAGTGCAGTAATGTGCAAATATTACTGTGTTCCGGTTTGAAGGGCAATGTTTCCAGTGAAATTACAGGGCATACAGATAATACATCTCATATCTCTGGGTGACGAGCGCAGTGCAGTGCTGCAGGTAATAATTTGGACTCTTCATGTTCCAAAAGTAGCGTGTCACTGTGCTGTTATGGGGCAGGCATGTTGCTTACCATCAGGCACATGTCCTGCTCGTTTATAATATAGAGTGATGAGTCACATTATAAAAAAATATGTTTGCACTGTGGCTGGGTGTTTCTTCATATTTTATCTATCTATATAAATATAAATCAATGCCACTTTTCATGGTTAGTAAACTAAAATAATAGAAAATAAAATAAAAAAACATTAACAGTTGTATAATGATGTAATAATAAACTAATAAAAATAATCTTATGTTAGTGAATTAGACTGGCGAGCGAATTAGAAGCCATGAGCTTAGTGGGTATAGTAGCTCTGCCTGCGAAGCCGAGGGTTGTGGGTTCGATTCCCACCCAGTGCAGTAATGTGCAAATATTACTGTGTTCCGGTTTGAAGGGCAATGTTTCCAGTGAAATTACAGGGCATACAGATAATACATCTCATATCTCTGGGTGACGAGCGCAGTGCAGTGCTGCAGGTAATAATTTGGACTCTTCATGTTCCAAAAGCAGCGTGTCACTGTGCTGTTATGTGGCAGGCATGTTGCTTACCATCAGGCACATGTCCTGCTCGTTTATAATATAGAGTGATGAGTCACATTATAAAAAAATATGTTTGCACTGTGGCTGGGTGTTTCTTCATATTTTATCTATCTATATAAATCAATGCCACTTTTCATTGTTAGTAAACTCCACCTAAATGGCTGGACCGATTTGAATGTTTTTTTTGTATATATTTGGGTAGGACCCTGGAAGGTTTAGATTCACAAATCAGCTCGGCAGATGGCGCTGCAGTTGATATCTAGGTTATTATTCGAGCGAAGCCGGAGCGGGCCGCTAGTCTTCTATAAATATAAAAGCGAAAGGTCACTCACTCATCAAGGAATCTCAGAAACTACAAATGCTAGGAATCTGAAATGTTGTATGGAGGTCCCTTTTAGCACGTAGGCGCTCACTAAGACGGGGTTTTGCGAAATTCAACCCCTAAGAGAGTGAAACAAGGATGAACTGTTGTATGAAAATTCGTGATTTTCAAAGTTATCAAATTTTGTCTCTAGATACCTGATACGAAGCACTTAAATGTTTGTTTTATCAATTTTGTGATTTCGAACTGTATGGGGTGAAATTGGGGTTGAAATGGGGGATGAATGTCAATATGAAAATTCCCAACCGTTGAAGATAAAACCATGAAACTCTGTATAATATATAGACACTTGACATGAAGCAAATAAATGTTTGTTCTAGCAATTTTGTAATTTCGACCTGTATGGGGATGAAATTGGAGTTGAAATGGGGGACGAATGTATCTTACGCTTTCACATTTTTTTTCATTAAACAACAGAACCGATTTTGATGAAATTGTATTATTACCTTAATATTTATTTTGCACAGACGAAGTTGCGGGTAAAGCTAGTAGCAAGTATGTATTTAAAACTGTATAAGTATTATATCAGCTATCTGGCCGCCATAGTACAAGCTTTGCTTAGTTTGGGGTCAGATTTTCATGTGTGTGAATAGTCCACCAATATTTATTTAGTTAGTGTGATTAATTTTAAGAGAAGTATATGACAGTATGAAGATGTAAGAGAGTTTGTTTGACTCATTTGATTTTGAGATTGTTTTGAATAATTGCTGTAAATAAGTGATATTTTGTACTTAATCTCTTTGTATAACTTTAACCTTAATGTAAATAAATAGCATTTTGTATTAAATCTTTTGTAGAAATTTTACCTTAATGAGTTTATATTATTTTGTACTCAAGTAAGTTTCCAGCATTATGACATAGAATAGATTGATTATGATAAAAACAAATGTGATTCAGACTCAACATTATCCCAAAAATACTGTAGAAATCAAATTTAAAAAAATATAATTGCATAAGTTGATAAAAAATGCATGCAATAGCTTTACCGCGGCAGTCCCCGAGTGCCACACGTCTTTTTTTAATGATAAATAGGTATTATAAAAATAACTAAAAATTATTCTGCCTCTTTCACACAAGTAAATACTGTATATAATTAGTTGTACTGTATTTATTTGCAGATTACTATGAATCTATGTAACTATTGAAGTTCATATATTTAACTAGTAACTATTTAAAAATATTTTACAGGTTTCCTGTAGATGACAATTACAGAAAGATCTGGATTAAAGCATTGAGACGCAACAATTGGGAACCCACCAAGTATTCCCGTCTCTGCTCAAACCATTTTGCAGCTGAATGTTATATTCCCGGGTTGAAAAGGAAGACCTTGCGTACTGACGCTGTACCTACAATATTTGAAGGTTATCCTGCTTACTATATATCGGTAAGTTGTAAAGCTGATATTATTTTGTAGGTTAATTTGCTTAGAAGATTTCCACGTCTTAAATGATATAATGCTATTGCTCATGAAGACCCACATTACATTTCATCATTTCTGTTTGCTACGAATAAAATATAAGACAATCGTGTAGACTTCATTTCCGAAAACTATTTTTTTTAATGTTGCCTTCTTTATAATATATATATGAATGTGTAATGTTTGTGTTGAACAATTTTTCATTATTTGAAAATCTAAAACGTGAGCGTCACAAACTCAAAATTAGAATTCCTGTGCATAGCACAACATTATTAGGAAACAGTGCACTTTGCATGGCTTCTATGATTTACAACCATTTACCAGAAAATTTGTTTCATTTAAAGAAATGTATTTATTTAAAAATAAATTAAAATACCTGCCTAATATTAATTTTATTAATTAATGCCTTCTCTGTCAGAAGACAGAGAAGGCATATTTTAGTAGTGGTAGGACTCTTGGCAGAGTCCGCCTGGGGACGTACCACACCTTTACCAGTTATTCTACAGCCAAGCAGTAATGTGCAAACATTACTGTGTTCCGGTTTGAAGGGCAATGTTTCCAGAGAAATTACAGGGCTTAGAGATATAACAACTTAGATCTCTGGGTGACAAGCGCAGTGCTTTGCTAGGTAATGATTTGAACTCTTCATGTTCCAATAGCTGCGTGTCACTGTGCTGTTAAGTTGCAAGCATGTTGCTTACCATCAGACACATGTCCTGCTCGTCTCGTCATTCTGTAAATTAGATTCAGATTTGTAAGCTTTTATATCTCATTGGGGGACATTGGAATCATAGCTAAATTTATTTTCATTGTCGTTACTTTGTTTATAAATAAAAAAACAATTTTATGATCCTGTGAATGGATAATGATAAGGAATTTGCAGCCCTTGAATGGTGCAAGTCTACAGTATCTAGTAACACGATTTTTGAGCTTTTAATTTGGCCATTGGTATAAATGGTTTTCATTACTCGTTTACTTTATTACTTTGCTTTCATTATCATTGGATTGTTATAAATGCTTAATCAATTTTATATAATTTAATATGTAGTGTAAACAATAATAATGTGAAATTGGTAGTCCTTGAATAGGCAGTTTAGAGTGGTAAATTAAGAGGTGAATCGTAAAGTTTTTTTTATTAAATTGTCATAGACAACCTAATATTTGCATGCCGTAACGTTGAGAACTCCATAAGTTCTCAATGTAAACATTTAAAATCTTATTGTAATTACCCATTTTCGAAAATAAAGAACTTATTTATTTAAAAGTTTGAGACTAAAAATAGTAATACACGTAAAATCGGAAAAACAATAGTTTATTGGTTTACGGAATATTTCGAAAATATTGACTATGGATTGCTATTAACGTGTATCCGAAACATTTTGGGCTATTTTTTATGTTTGACATTTAGTGTATTTTATTTATTTTCAGGAATCTTCAAAGCAAACAAGGCTTCAAAATTTTGATTTGCAGAGGAACATTGAATTTAATATTCCGTCAACTTCAACTGCATCTCCAAGCCAAAGCCTAGAAGACACCCCTAGAAAAAAAAAATTAAAGAAGTTAATTGTCAAAGAGAAGATTCTGTCTGCTCGCCGTCGGGTGAAACTAAAAAATCTGCAACAAAAATGCAGAAGAATGACAAAAAAAATTGAAACTTTGGAAAATATTATCAAGGATCTCAAAGATAAGTCTTTGATTAATGCTGAATGGGCGCAGGTACTAAGTGAAATAGGTGGAGAAAACGAAGATTTCCTTCGTAGATATGTCGCCAAAAAAACTGGCCAAAGTTTACCTCGTGAATATAGTCCTGAGCTCAGAAAGTTTGCGGTCACTCTAAATTTTTTGTCTCCGCGCGCTTATTCATATGTACGACAACAATTTACCACTGTGTTACCGCACCCAAATACGATATCAAAATGGTACGCGTCTGTTGATTGTAAGCCTGGATTTAGTTCCGAGTCATTAAATACAATAAAGCAGAAATCAAAGGGCGATAAAAAAATATTCTGTGCGCTCAGTGTAGATGGAATGGCAATTCGCAAAATAGTTGAGTGGGATGGCACTAACTATCATGGTTATGTAGATGTAGGCAACCAATTACAAGGTGAAAATGTACTTGTTGCAAAGGAAGCACTTGTATTTATGTTGACGAGCTTAAATGAAAATTGGAAAGTCCCAGTGGCTTATTTTTTAATAGATGGCATTACCGGCTTACAACTGAGTACGTTAGTTAAACAATGTATTAGACTGTTAAACGAGTGTGACATTGAGCTATGCTCTATTACGTTTGACGGGTTGCCTGCTAATTTGGCGATGGCTACTGAACTGGGTTGTAGTTTTAATGTTCATAATTTAAAAACAACATTTGAATTTGATGGTAAAGAAATAGCAGTTTTATTAGATCCATGCCACAACATCAAATTAATAAGAAATACTTTTGCGGAACATAACAATTTGACTGACGTCGAAGGAGGAATAATTTCGTGGGAATATGTGAAAAAACTGCATGACCTGCAAACCATGGAAGGGTTACATGCCGCCAACAAAGTTCGAAATCAGCATATAGCATTCGAAAAGCAAAAAATGAAGGTTAAGTTAGCGGTGCAAGTACTCAGTGAATCGGTAGCTGATGCTTTGGATTTATGTCGAGAGTCCAACATAGCAGGCTTTGAAGATAGCACTGCTACTTCTAGATTTATTCGAATTTTCAATAACTTATTTGACATTTTCAACAGCCGCAGTATGAAAGCTAAAGGCTTTAAGAAACCCATTGCATTGTTTAATGCATCAGAGGTTTGGAATGTCTTAGACGATGCAAAAGTATATATACGTGGTCTTAAATTGCCCAACAACGTTCCAATTGTGACGTCAAAGCGAAAAACAGGATTCTTGGGATTCTTAGTGTGCATGAAGTCGATTAAAAGTATTTATAGTAGATTTGTTTCACCAACATCAGACTTAAAATATTTGACAACATACAAAATGAGTCAAGACCACCTAGAGCTCTTTTTTAGCGCCATACGTGCGAAAGGAGGTCACAATAATAATCCTTCTGCACGGCAATTTCGGTCTGCATTTAAACGACTACTCGTCCATGCACAATTTAAAAATGACAGTAAAGGAAACTGCATTCCGTTAGAAGAAATTCATATTTTAACGAGTCCTTCCTCTGATAAATACATATGTGATATAAATAAATCAACAATGGAGAGATATAAGTTACTAGAAAATGAAATGCCCATCTCAAATACTAATGGTGATCATGATTACTTCTTTGATCCATCCCAATTGACTGAATTTGCAGATACAATCGTACAATATATAGCTGGGTTTGTTGTTCGAAAAATCAAGAAGATTTTATTTTGCCAAGTTTGT
Source organism: Ectropis crepuscularia (assembly GCA_963693475.1). NCBI lineage: Eukaryota > Metazoa > Arthropoda > Insecta > Lepidoptera > Geometridae > Ectropis > Ectropis crepuscularia. The sequence continues at coordinate 9,534,817 of OY856367.1, forward strand.
GTTGATTCCTTGGAAACCAAAAAAACCGCTCGAAATAGATTAACCCACATCAAAGATAAGGGTGGATTAATACATGCCTCCCCAGATGTAATAAATATATGTAAAACTGCTGAAAAGGTTTTGAAAAAATATGTACATATCTTTGGATCACAACAATTAGGACTCCCTAAAAATCTATTCATTCTAATCAAAGAAACTTTTGCTAACTGTACGAATTGTTTTGAACATTTAGTCAACCATAGCACTGAACAATGGAGGGTCGATAATCACCGAAATTTAATAATTAAATCTATCGCTGAAACATATTTTATCACGAGGATCCATTATATAACAAAACTTATAGTTCAACCCGAAGAGCGTGTACGTAATTATTTGAACAAAACAGTATTGTTTAAAGGACAATAAACAAATATCAATATTTTGTTCATATTATTTTATTTGTATGTCCTGCGCAACTTTATTTTTGTACCCTGAAGGGTATCCCACAACACGAATAACCATAGCCAGGGACAGCAAAATATATATTGATTACTCTAAGTCTAAGACATCAACTTGAATATAGTATAGGAATTTGCCGAGCTCACAAATAGCCAGTATGTATTTTGCTTATTCCCAAGTGCTCAGATTGGCGGTGAGATTAGTCTGACCAACCGGAATTTTTGTTCCCAGTAGTGGTCACTGTCAAGCTACCGAAATTAACCTGCCCCGGAAGGGTTTTCTAGACTCAGTTTTATTCCAGATTTACCACTGGGAAGTACAATTTCTGTTGTTTTTTTCTGTAAATTTTATAGGTTTACATTTGACCGCCATCTCGCCTGATGTTAAGCGACGACTCGGTCTACGATGGAGTCTGATTACCTAGAAGAAACCGATGGACTCTCGATTTGAAGACACCAAGATTATAACTATCGGGAAAACCCACTCAGGCAACTCATTCTATGGCCTAGACGTTCTTATCACAAAAGTAGAGTCAAACCCCTTTGTCCGTGTCCTTGGAACATCAACCATGAAACGATTCCGCTTCTTTAAGCTACGAGAAGTTCGATAGAAAAAAGGGCAAGGTGGTAATCATGCAGATCAGTTGCACACTCTCCGAAGTGTATGCGATATAAAACCCATAAGCTAGCAATTTTGACGCGATGTTCAAGACTTGGAAGTTTTTTTCGCACTAGAGTGGTTTGACTAGTATAACATTACTAATCTGGGTAGCGATTCTAAATTGTTCTAAATGCGATTCCGAATGGTTCGGAAACGGAATGATAATCCCTGTTTTTGCCATGCTAAACAGATGAGACAAAGACCGCCAGATGAGATTCCGTGTCGGATGCAACCGAATGGATTTAGAATCGCTACCCTGACCACTGGGAAACCACTTGAATTTTGATCACTACGTAAAGTATTGCCTGGTCCACGAGTTTGTCTATCGTCAAGTACTATTGTTTTGAAAAAATGTTACTGTCACGAATTCTCAAAAAGTACTGTATTTGTAGTGGTAGGATTCTTGGCGGAGTCCGCTTGGGGAACTTTGTCAGTTATTCTACCGCCAAGCAGTAATATGAAAACATTGGTGTTCCGGTTTGAAGGGTAATGTTTCCAGAGAAATTACTGGGCTTAGAGATATAGCATCTTAGATATCTGGGTGACAAGCGCAGTGCAGTGCTAGGTAATGATTTGAACTCTTCATGTTCCAATAGCTGCGTGTCACTGTGCTGTTAAGTTGCAAGCATGTTGCTTACCATCAGGCACATGGCCAGCTCGTCTCGTCACTCATTAAATATATAAAAAAATGTCTATAGTAGGTAAAATTAAAATTCATTTAATTCATGTACCAATAGTTGACCCATTGTCCATTGTGCATATAAAATTTAACTGAATTTGACATGCATTTAAATTGAAATAATATTAAAAATATTTACTTAAATTTAATTGGCATAATGATGTCCAAAACTCTATCTATCTATAATTTAAATACTCATATAATGTCAATAAAATACAGTTACGGCAGTAAATCGGCCAAGTGACGTTGACCTTAAAATAAAGAACGATATTTCCGATTCATGAACCGATAGACTTTGTCCCATCACTATAATAATCAATACATAACAATAGCGATTCTATAGCATACTTGGCTTCATTGACATTTCAAGAGCGAGCAGATTTTGTACCTCTTTCTCTCTTGTGGCGTGGGAAGTAAGAGGAACACGATCGGATATATTGTAAATGTTCAATTAAACACGAGTTCTCCATGCTTGTCATTGCTCGAAGCTCGCGGCTGAAGGATTAGTATCCATAGCCAAGAATAAATTTAAAAAATATATATTTTGTCTTTCTTCAGGTTTACGAATTTGTTTTGAAATTTTGATATAGTTTTCGTTCGAATAAAATGCGTACATGGATAAAGTAGTTTATTATTTATTACTAGAAGTCGTGCTTTCGCAAATTGAATGAATTGAGTCCCATTATGCCTAACGCTTTTGACAACAAACCAAAAGACCTACAAGCGCCCCCTATTATCGTTTTATTAAACCATATCTTTTTGTCTCGTCGGAAAACGGCTCATTGAAAAATAAATCTTATCTTGTTATGGTGAAAAACGAATCGAAATCGAAACGAAATAAATAGTTTTGATACCGTTATTTGGATATGCGTAACAGTTGCGTTCCGTTATCTGGGTAGCGATTCTGAAACCATTCGGTTGCATCCGACACGGAATCTCATCTCTCGGTCTTTGTCATGCTAAACAGATAAGACAAAGACCGAGAGATGAGATTCCGTGTCGGATGCAACCGAATGGTTTCAGAATCGCTACCCTGAAAAATCCGTAACGACACATGGCTAGACAAAACTGCGCGAGACAAAACGAACCATCCACACACTGGCCCAGTGCAGACAAAAAAACGCCACGAGACAAAACGTAGCATCCACACATTGGCCCAGTGCAGACAAAAACGAGGTAGGCCAATAGGAGAGCAGGACGCTTTTCGCCGAGCGCCTTTGTTTTGTGCACAAAACCCGACACCAGTCACGAGAGACGAGTCGAGACAAAACAGCCCTATACACACTGGCCACTTGCCGTCACTCGGCCAGCGAGGCGAGCGACGCGAGTCATCACAAAACGACCCTCCACACACTGGCGTTGGCCTCTACTCGGCCAGTAAGTATAGGCAGCATGAGAGAAAACGAGACAAAAAAAGTTCAAATAATTCACGATAGATGGCACTTAGATCACCTAACATAATTTTCTATGAGAATGTGGATTTACTTGATGATTTTGAATAGACTTTGACCCAATTTGATGTTCTTTTCATGGTTATTAACGTATATTTTATTAAATTACGTTGATTTAACACACTATTTTGTAATGATGTGGGTGGCAATGCTGTGGATTCTCTATTTGTTTTGAGACATCATCACAGTGTGTACTATCAAAGTCGGTTCTCGGTTCTTAATTCCACCAGAGTATCTCTCTACTTAGTCTGTGATTGTGTGATTCCCTTTGATGAAACTAAGTAAACGTTAAGTGTTTTAAGAGTTCAATGGTGATTCCACCAAAAGTCGCGCCAATGTTTAATTCTGTTAGATACAGTAAAATAAACAATTCAACGTCATTGCGAAAAATTATTTCCTTTAAATAAAACTTTACATCTCTCACCAACGAGTTATAATTATTATTATCATTTTTATCAAGTAAATACGCTTATTTATCACACGATAAAATTGAAATTATAAAGTGACTACGAATTAGGTATGTAACGAAAATAAAACATTGGTGACACCTTTGGCAGAATTGAGAACTTTCTTTGGTAGATAGTTGCATTCTGATAGTACTTCATTCATCAAATAATTGAATGAGCCGCATACAGACGGAAAATTCTTTCATGATACGTTTAACATCATCATCATGAAATGTAACGTGTAATGAAAGAATTTTCCGTCTACATTGTCGCAATGTAATAAAATTCCCATAGTGTGGACGGCTTGCGTGAACGAACCGTGCTCAATACGCGCACGAACAGAGATTTTCAACTCGTGCGCGCCGGGATGCCGGGATCTGCCTGTTTTTTCGCCGAGGCCGACACAGGGCCGCGCAGTATTCACGGAACATCAGTGTGGACACGCTATGTGTGTCTGAACTGCGGAACGCGCGCAAACCATGTAAGAAAACACAGCTGCTGCAGAAGCTACAGTTGAGTCATGTAGTGAAGAATAAGTGATGCAGTAATTAAGTTGAACAGAACAAGATACATTTTGTGGGATCGACGAAATATTTTTTTTATTAAAAAGTGACGAGACGAGCAGGACATGTGCCTGAAGATAAGCAACATGCTTGCCACATAACAGCACAGTGACACGCATCTATTGGAACATGAAGACTCCAAATCATTGCCTAGCACTGCACTGCGCTCGTCACCCAGAAATCTAAGTTGTTATATCTCTAAGCCCTGTAATTTCGCTGGAAACATTGCCCTTCAAACCGGAACACAGTAATGTTTGCACATTATTGCTTGGCGGTAGAATAACTGGCAAAGGTGTGGTACTTCCCCAGGTGGACTCTGCTAAGAGTCTTACCACTACAAAAGAGTCCTACCACTATCTATGTTTACAACCACGATCCATTCTCTTGACGTGTTCTCGACTTCTCGACAGACTGCCGCCGCGCGCATACCAGAAACAGATTTGAGTACGTAGGTACATGCTCGGTTCGTGCGCGCCCTGCGTCCACACTTATGAAATGCTCCTTTCATGTTACATTGCATGCTACGTTTCGGAAATCTGTACGCGGCATTAATATATTATGTCAAGTAGGCACCATCGTAAATTATAACACTACATGAGGTGATTGAGGTGGTACCATAAATGTATTAAGTGCAATGTTGGTGCAATGGCAGTTTTTGAAATAAGAACAATAAACTAAAATTTACCTTCATTTATCTAAATTACCTAGTGATCGTTTAGTCGAGTGTTTGAATGCAATGAAGTCCGTTTTTGTGAAATAAAACATTATTAAAATCTTTTGTAGGATCGTTTGTAAGCCCGCAATTAAATAATTTGCCATTTCGGGCTCAAATCTTCTAAATTAATATATTATTTAAAATAAGCTAATCAAGTTTGCTGTGAGCAGCATTGCCAGACGGACGAGAAATCTCGTACGTGTACAAGGTTTATGGGTCCAGCGTACGAGGCACGGGCAAACATTAATCTCGTATGCTTCGGTACAAGATTGCTTGTGTACAAATATCAAAATTTGAAATCAAATTTTTATTATATTTATGTCATTTTTTTCGTGTAATTGCCTCATGTACACGATGGTATTACATAATAGATTAGTTTTTGGACCGTAGTATGTATGATTATGCTGTATAATTCAACACTAAACTCATGAAATAGTACCTACTAGTTCAAGCTGCGTGAATGGAAGTAAGGGGTTGACTATATTTTAAAAAAAAATTGGCAGTCATAGGAACTGCCGATAGAAGTGAAAACTTATAACTCAGAATTTGAAGCATACTTTGGAAACTATACGGGTGTACCGGATGGCGTGGCCTGAGCGTCATGGCATGGCTATCTAGAAATGCGTTAGCATTTTCCATTGACTCACGCATTTCTAGATGGTCATGCCGTGATGGTTAGGCCGCGCCCTTTCAGCATTTCCCATTGGCTGACGCATTTCTAGATGGCCAATGGGCGTCGCCCGGAGTTTATCCGAAGATTTCTTATCATACCTGAGCGTGACGCCAGTGACGCAAGAATTCAATTCACACCCCACGAAAAATCTGTCTAAAAGCGCACCTGCGCGCCAAAAGAAGTTTTCACTTCAAAATACTTGGGAGGTGTCAAGGGACATTCTGATAGAACGAAGTTGTACAAAATATTGCAACTGTTTACTGTTTCTGTTGCCCTGGTACTGGTACCTAGGGGCAAACGCAATTCTTTTATATTTCTGTTGTCCTGATATCTGGAGATAAACGCTGGGCTGTTGGAGGTATGTAATCGAAACTCTTTACTGTTTCTGTTGCCCTGGTACCTACCTGGCCGTTTTTACCGAGTTTACCCGAAGATTTCATATCCGATCCGATCCATTATCATATTATCCGAGCGTGACGATTGATGAATCCATTTCACAACCCACGAAAATTATGTCTATAGCGCGGCTTAAGAAGTTTTCACTTCAAAAATACACCGTGTACGAGATTTTTTAGCGTAAATACGTGGAAATTCGAGATTTCAGGCAGCCTTGTAAGAGAAAACCAGGTCTGGCATCTGGCAGCCCTGGCTGTGAGCAATAATGGTAACTTGGTAGCAGTTAAAGGTTCCATTGTGGCAACACTTGCTTTGTAGAAATTTTGGATCGAAGCTGAAAATGGACCGTGAATCAAAGTTGTTTTTATTTTAATTTTTTGAAATACATTGTTTTGTTATTGCAAAATGGGCACCCAAAAACCTGGCGAATGGGCCAACTCGCTTATTGCTCGCTTTGAGGAACAGGTAAGTCTTCTAATACATTGTTTTACCAAATAATGAGACCCACCCTGGTCGCAAAATAATTAATTTGTTAATTATCCTTTCCTTTTCTAAATCGATACTAACTGAATACTGGAATACTGGTTTCTGAACGATAGCCGCAACTTCCCAATTTGTGTTATACCATTTTATTTGCAAAATTGGTAATTATAAAAAAAAGCCAATTTTTTTCAAAATTGTTTTTTTTTGGGACCAATGAAGTAGAAAATATATACCTAACTGGTAGACTTATTTATGGTTAAAGATAAAATTAATTTACAGGGCAATTTTATTTTTTGACTCTAGATAGGTAGGTACATCAGCCGGTGCTGCTCGCATCTCACAAAATAAATAAATAAATTAGTATTTCGATATTTAATAGTTGATGGAACCTGTAACTCAGAGACTTTATGATATTTTACAAGAGTCATTAAACACCTTTTTGACATTTATTTTGAAAAAGATATGCAACATTTGGCAACTAAACATTTATTGTAAAAAAAAATACAACTTATCCAGACCAAATATGTAAACCGTGGGTTATAAAACATCATATCGTTGTGTCATGCAGCAATTTGATAAAGAAGACTCCACATCACTGCCTGGATCTGCAATGTACTTTCATACTGATTTTTTATATTTGATTTATTTATTTGCTCTTTAATTTTCTTACCCACTTAAAACTCCAATCAGATTAATAATATATTGTTTGCCTTCAAATATTAGGTAAAATAGAACATTAAAAAAAATGTCAGCGGTCTCTGATAAATTCAGTCGTGAATTTTTTTTTTATAATATGTTACGGCTGGTATCATATGGAGAACGGCGCCTGCCGATCCGGAGACCCCGGGTTCAAACCCCACGCGCACCACTGTCTTTTCGAAGCCATGTGCGTAATGCCGCGAACGTAAAACGGTGAAGGAAAACATCGTGAGGAAACTTACATGTACCTAGAATCTTTCGAAGTCATGTGCCATCCACCAACCCGCACTGGGCCAGCGTGGTGGAGTATGGCCTTAAATCTCTCGCAAGGAGCGAGCGTAATGCCGCAAACTTAAAACTGTGAAGGAAAACATCGTGAGGAAACCGACATGTACCTAGAATCTTTCGAAGTCATGTGTTATCCACCAACCCACACTGGGCCAGCGTGGTGGAGTATGGCCTTAACTCTCTCCTTGCGAGAGTTGGCCCCGAGTCCCAGCAGTGGGAACATTTAGTGGGCTGTTGATGATGATGATGATGATTTTTTTATAACATATAGTGATGAGACGAGCAGGGCATATGCCTGATGGTAAGCAACACGCCTGCCACATAACAGTAGTGATACGTAGCTATTGGAACATGAAAGTCCAAATCATTACCTAGCACTGCACTGCGCTCGTCACTCAGAGATTTAAGACATTATATTATCTCTAAGCCCTGTAATTTCTCTGGAAACATTGCTCTTCAAACTGGAACACGCTAATGTTTGCACATTACTGCTTGGCGGTGGAATAACTGGCTAAGGTGTGGTACTTCCCCAGGTGGAATCTGCCAAGAATCCTACCACTACAAAAATTTGTGAGTGACTATTAAATTTTTTTGAGTATTTGGCATGTATTTGTGGGAGAGTGGTGAAAGCATGTAAAAGTATGTAATAGTGAGACAGTTAAGTCTCACAAAAACACAAGTGAGCAAGATAGATTGTTTCTTTAAAAATAAATTTAACGAAAAAGAAATTACAAGTATCTACTGATTTCTAAGTGACACCGATTAATTATGTGACTTAAATTAACAGACCGTAACGGACAGTGGTAACATATATTACCACCACTGGTAATTTTTAGCAAGTACTACTTACACAACAGTAATAAGGGGGCGTCCATAAATTACGTGAGATGATTTAGGGGGGGAGGGGGTCGAGTCAAATCTCATGTAATCTCACGTTAGGGGGAGGGAGGGTCTCGACAAATATCACGTAATTTTTGTTCTGATTGAAACAAAAAAAGATTATACTGTTTTGTTCCATTCAATCCAAATTGTATGTACATGCTCAAGATTAATCTTGAGCGTCATCGTATCAATACGATTAAGATTATTCACTATTTCGAAGGAGCAGATGATTTTACAGAAAATCATATGGACATGTTGGTGCCAATAGTCTCTCTTGAGACCGCTCATAATTCTCCAGTACCTGGGTAACCGAGCTTTGCTCTGTTTAAATAGTAAATATACTTAGATACGTACAGATAAAAGAAACCAAGAAATAGATTTTCTTAAAAAAAAGAAAACATGAAAAAAATGAGAAGCCGTCTGGATTCGAACCCGGAGCTATTAATTCGTGACCGCTATGACCGCCCGACTTCCCATCTGAGCTATTACGCTGTCGCGTCACGCGGCGAAATTTACCTTCGCAATCTAATGTCTAATGTGACAGTTTTTCATTGTCTAAAAACGCGCATAATATGCGTTTATAAAAAATGAAACCTAGTTAGATTGATTTATCGTCCCCGAAACCCCCTGCATACATGATTTCATCAAAATCGTTCGAGCCGTTTCTATATATATATACATATTTATATAGGTACAAGAATTGCTCGTTTAAAGGTATAAGATGGACTGAATTAGAGTAGGTATTCTTTTCTTTTTATCATAGTAGATTGTCAAATTACTAGTCTAAACTAGTCGTAAATAAAAGCACGAAGCAAATTGTTTTTTTTCTTTCTACAATAACAACCCAACGTGTTTACGTTAGAAACCCACATTCTGAAAAATCTCACGTGAGATTGGGGGATGGGGGAGGGGGTTGAACAAAATCTCACGACATCTCACCAACGGGGGAGGGGGGGCCAGAAAATTTAAAAAAACACCTCACGTAATTTATGGACGCCCCCTAAATGTTATACAAAAATCACCAACTTCCACTCCCTATATTTTTTTCCAAGATTTTTTTTATCAGTGAATTAGAATTACCCAGAAATTATGTCATGTTTTATATTTTCATTATCATGATCCATTACTCACATTTGGTTAAGGGTTAAGCAATAAATTTAATAATAAAGTGGCCAAGTGCGAGTTGGACTCGCCCATGAAGGGTTCCGTTGCAGCAAATACCATAATATACATAGTACACATAGTTCTTGTAGTTCATTGTAACTTTGATCGAAGTTTCAATGATAGTGTATTTATGACGTACTAAAAAAAAACTACTCATCAGATCGAGTTCAAACTAATTTTCGTTGGTAGTTTACATGGTAATGTACATCATATATTTTTTTTAGATTTTTCAATTCAAGAAACTTTAGAAGTTAGAGGGGGGTGGACACACATTTTACCACTTTGGAAGCGTCTCTCGCGCAAATTATTCAGTGTAGCCAAAAATTATATTAGAAACCTCAAAATCATTTTTGAAGACCTATTGATAGACACCCCACACGTGTAGGTTTGATGAAAAAAAATTTTTTGAGTTTCAGTTCTCAGTATGGGGGGCAACGCTAATTATTCTTTTTTAAAAAATTTTTTGTTCAAATCTTAATGCGGTGCACAGAATACATCTACTTACCAAGCTTCAAAAGTGTAGTTCTGATAGTTTCGGCAAAAAGTGGCTGTGACATACGGACGGACAGACAGACAGACAGACAGACAGACATGACGAATCTATAAGGGTTCCGTTTTTACGTTTTACGGAACCCTAAAAATGAAACAAATTATAACCATGATTATTTATTTTTAAATTAATAGCTTTAACGGCTTGCTGCCTGCATTTATGTATACTCTACATATTTTATAAAATCACCTCTGGATAAGTCTGGAGTGCCTTACTGACTTGTAAGTTAATTCCTTACAAATTAAAAGGTTATCTGGAAGATATTGTTTTAGTGATAAGATTACTAGAAAAAAAAAACAATAGGGTACAATCCTCAAAAAAACTAAGTAGCCAGTTAGTTAGATTGCCAAAAAATATTGTACACGTATTTTTTCTTTTGTTTCACAAACAAAAAATGACGAAGATACAGCGCTTCGAAGTTTCGTGTGACGTCACTTGTGAGTACGATTTTTACTCACGAGTGACGTCGCGACCCCCCGAACTCTCGAAGTTTGATGGTCTATATCTTTGACGATTTTTAATATTATGAAATAACAAAAAATACGTGTCCAATATTTTTCCATGATCTAGCTGACAGACTAATTAGGATGGTGTATTTTTGACCCAGTCCGGTACCCTATTGGCAGTCCTAGAAACTGCCGATAGAAGTGAAAACTCAGAATTTGATAGCTTACTTTGGAAACTACAAGGGTGTAACCGGAGGGTGTGGCCTGGTCATCATGGCATGACCATCTATAAATGCACCAGCATTTCCCATTGGCTGACGCATTTCTAGATAACCATGCCATGATGGGCAGGCCACGCCCATTTAGCATTTTCCATTGGATGACGCATTTCTAGATAGCCAATGGCTATGGTCCCGAGTTTACCCAAAGATTTCTTATCATATCCGAGCGTGACGCTAGAATTCATTTCAGAGCCCACGAAAAATCTGTCTAGGCGTGCCAAAAGAAGTTTTCACTTCAATAATGTGAATGGGAAACGAGTCAAAGCCTGGCTAGTCTATATATATTATAAAAATGAATTGCTGTTTGTGGCTCACTAAAACTCAACAACGGCTGGGCCGATTTGGCTGATTTTGGTTTTGAAATGTTTGTCGTAGCTCAGGGAAGGTTTAAACGGTGAGAAAATATTGGTGTGCGTTCGCCCAGCAAAAAAGTACCGCCATTTAAGAATTGAATGATGCTGGTAATTAGTGCCTTATCTCGTGTAAATGTGCCCGAAATGTTAAATTTGTGCCTCCAAAAGTTTACGATTTATTTAAGACATAGTGATTGTGCTGCACGAATGTTCGCCCAGCAAAAAAAATTAAATGATGGGTTTAGGTAGATATAAAATATGCAAAAAGATAGCTTATATACGGGTATAAATGTGCCGTGAAAGCCAAATTTGTGCCTTGAATTCAGAGATATGTAGTTTTTTGCTGGGCGAACGTTTTGGCGATCGCTATAATTTATCGGAAACGGTTGGACGCACAGTCATGTTTTTTTTACAGATACAGTAAATTTGTGCATATTTGTGCCGGAATGTTCATTATCATGACTAGCATAGTTCAGGAGTTATTATTTTATTTCCTGAAAAATGGAAAAAGGCTCTGGCTCTCGAACGAACTGCTCTCGAAGACTAAGGACTTCGCGTTAGTGCCGACTGGTACCTATCATATATTCACACGATCCTGTAAAGTTTTGCCGATCTACTACAAATCATTGGCGAGTTGCGAGTTATTAAAGATTTTGTCTGTTTTCTGAGGTTATCTTGAATGAAATTACTTAAGAATACGAAAACAGCCAGTGGACAACAAACTCAGATACTGAGCGAGAATATGATCGAGCGTTTGAACTTCGCCCTTGAGGCAGTCTCTAAATGGGGCAATGCCAATTTGGCCAAGTTTAGCTAAAAGGAGTCCATTCGAACTGGCTCCTACTTTTCGAGGCGTATCCATGCCGGTTCAAAATTAGCAGCCAAAAAACCAGGCGCGGTCCCAGCCTTGAATTTTGGGGAGGGGGGTCACTAGTACGCAGCCTCAGATTTGGGGGGGGGGGGGGGGTCACGAGTAGTAGCGCCCCACGATTTTACCTGCATAGTTGACGTTCCAGTTGTTTTCCCGCGTTTAAAAATAGTCTATGTACTATTAGACATTTTGATTTTTTTTTAGATTTTTCATCTAATGTTTTGGGGGGGGGGGGTCATGTCCCCCGTGACCCCCTGGATCTGGAGCCGCGCATGCAAAAAACTGGGTGTCCTCAAAGGTACTTCAATTCTGAGCAGTTGCTCACGTTATACAAAGCACAGATTCGCTTCTGTATGGAGTACTGTTCGCACCTTTGGGATGGATCGGCTAAGTATCAGGAGACTCTGGAATCGATTGAAAGACGTGCCAAAAGACTCATAGGCAATGACACTCTTGTGCGTAAAAGACTTCAAAGTCTTGATCATCGCCGCAAAATTTGCTAGCTTATCGGGTTTTTATCGGATAGTACACTTCGGAGAGTGTGCAACTGATCTGCATGATCTAATACCACCTTGGCCTTTCTTCTATCGGAATTATCGTATCTCATAAAAGCGACATCGTTTCATGGTCGATGTTCCAAAAACACGAACGAAGATATTTGACTCCACGTTGGTGATAAGAACGTCTAGGTTGTGGAATGCGTTGCCTGAGTGGGGTTTTCCCGATAGTTACAATTTACAATCTTGGTGTCTTAAAATCGAGAGTGAATCGGTTTCTTCTAGGTAAGCACGTTCCATCGTAGATCGCAACATTGCTTAACATCAGGCGAGATGGTGGTCAAGTGCGAACTTAATATAGTAAAAAAAAACACTACTTTTATGTGAGCTGGCTTATTACAAGCTTCAATAATAATTGGTGCGCTATTTTAAGAGTACGTATGCAAAAAATCATGTTTGTATATCCGTTAAGGTGCGCTTATACGGGCAACTAAAATTGCTCAATTCCAGTCAATATTCGTCAACTATGACGTCACGACTACATCAAGCAATTTACGGCAACGGCAACAAGCATCAATACTGCGCAGTATTGATGCTTGTTGCCATTGCCGAGTTATACGGGCAACTAAAATTGCTCAATTCCAGTCAATATTCGTCAACTATGACGTCACGACTACATCAAGCAATTTACGGCAACGGCAACAAGCATCAATACTGCGCAGTATTGATGCTTGTTGCCGTTGCCGAGTCGGAGATTTTAAATTTAATTTATCGGAGTCGGAACCGGAGTTGGAAGCGTAGGTAGGGTCAGAAGTAGTGGTAGGATAGAGATTTTTTATTTTAGGACAAAATTAATAAATTCAGAAATTCATTCAAACTTTTAATTGTTTGTGTTTCATAAAATATCACAAAAATGAAAAAAAAATTGGAATGTTCAAAAATAAACAAAAAATTAAATTAATGAATCCTAATGTGGCATATTAAGTACTATGTTAAATGAACATGCCAAACATGAACAGAACAAAAAGCTTTGATGTTGACTGCCCTCGTGGCTTAGTGACTGCCCTCGTGGCTTAGTTGACTGCCCTCGTGGCTTAGTTGGTAGTAGCTCTGCCTGCGAAGCCGAGGGTCGTGGGTTCGATTCCCACCCAGTGCAAATATTTGTGTGATGAATTCAAAATGTTTGCACTGTGTCTGGGTGTTTCTATGTATAATAAGTATGTATTTAAAACTATATAAGTATTATTATCAGCTATCTGGCCGCCATCACACAAGCTTTGCTTAGTTTGGGGTCAGATGGTGTTGTGTGTGAATTGTCCACCAATATTTATTATTATTATTATTATTTGAAACAAATAAAATAAATTAAATTGACATTTTGGTGTCAATTTATTTTATTTTAAAATTTGTGATATTTAAAATTATAAAATTTAAAATATCACAAAAATGAAAAAATATTGGAATGTTCAAAAATAAACAAAAAATTAAATTAATTGAATCCCAATGTGGCATATTAAGTACTATGTTAAATGAACAAAAGCTTTAAAACAAATAAAATAAAATAAATTGACACCAAAAGTGTGTATATGTACTTCATAAACGTTAGCTTTGAAGCTGTCTCAGTCAAATATATTTCTTAACGAGTCGTAAATTAAGTCGACGCCACCAATAAGGTGTTCGCTAGCTACCGAGCCTGGTGGACACGATAATATTGACGGACATTTAAAATTTATAGTGCTGGAATTTTGCGTTTTTCTATGTTGTGCTCATTTAGTATACTTTTCATTACACTCGTGCGCGGGAGAGATTCCCTGCGCGACATGTAGGTATGAAACTGTTCGTTACTGTATGCGCAGGGCGCCGCCCGCCCCTGTAGTTCAGTTATCCTTCGACATCCGATTAAAACCTCCGATTCAAAAGTTTCGGAACCGAAGTTGGAACCGGAAGTGCAATAATAATCGGAACTTCTGACTTAACGGAGTCGGAGTCGAAGCTCCGTAACATGCCTATCCCAAACTAAGCAAAGCTTGTATTATGGGAGCCAAATAACTGATCTTAATCTATAAGTACTAATAGGTATTATAAAGCTGAAGAGTTTGTTTGAATGCAATGATCTCGGCAACTACTGTCCGAATTGAAAGATTTTTGAAGTGAAAACTTCTTTAGTCGCGCTATAGACAGAATTTTCGTGGGCTACTTATTATCAACAGGAGCGGAGCATGAATAAAAAATGTAACAAAAACGGGAAAAATATTACTTTTTGAGAGTTTTCGTTGCGTGACAGCATGTCTGTCTATTTTTTAAAGTTTGCGTCATTAGAACCTAACGTAAACGAATTTGTTCAAAATTTGAATTCGTACGTCCAATTTTCGATAGATGGCGTAGCAACGCGCGCACGGATCAGCTACTTATATATTTTAAATACATACTTATGATACATAGATATCACAACAGACAAACACCCTTTTTAGGGTTCCGTAAAACGAAATCGGAACCCTTATAGATTCGTCATGTATGTCTGTCTGTCTGTCTGTCTGTCCGTCCGTATGTCAGCCACTTTTTGCCGAAACTATGAGAACTACACTGTTGAAACTTGGTAAGTAGATGTATTCTGTGAACTGCATTAACATGTGAACAAAAAAATTAAAAAAAAATAAAAATTAGGGTTGCCCCCCATACTGAGAAATGAAACTCAAAAAAAATTTTTTCATCATTCCTACACGTGTGGGGTGTCTATCGATAGGTCTTCAAAAATGATGTTGAGGTTTCTAAAATCATTTTCGTATATACACTGAATAGTTTGCGCGAGACCCACTTCCAAAGTGGTAAAATGTGTCCCTCCTGAGGGGGGGCCCTCTAACTTCTAAAGTAAGAATGAAAAATCTAAAAAAAATATATGATGTACATTACCATGTAAACTACCAACGAAAATTAGTTTGAACTCGATCTGATGAGTAGTTTTTTTTAAACCATATTTTTCATGGGCGAGTCCAACTCGCACTTGGCCACTTTATTATTTATAAAAATGGTATATTTTATTGTTTCACAGCTTCCATACAAGACAGGCGCCCAGAACCTCCACTCGCGCATCAACGAGGAACAATGCAAGGCTTGCCTGGTGCAGATCAGCAGACACCGGTTCTCGCTGGTCATAGCCGGCCTGACCAAGATACTGCAGCGAGTCAATGAATTGGTAAGAGGACTTCAGTTCGAATGGCCTGTTGCAGACTACAGGGCCGTGAACAAAATGTATGGGTTATATGAACCACCAGGAGACCTATGTAGGATGATAGAAGGGTATAAAATAATAAGATTCAGTGATATGATATTTTTAAGCTGTCTAACTGAGTGCAATCCCTGGCATAAATGGCAGTCCCTATGACTAGCATTTTTGTTTTCAATGATATGTGTGCATTTCACTGCTATTTTGCCTGATGTTATCGTTATTGTATGTTTAGTAGTGGTAGGACTCTTAGCAGAGTCCGCCTGGGGAAGTACCACACCTTTGCCAAATATTCTACCGCCAAGCAGTAATGTGCAAACGTTACTGTGTTCCGGTTTGAAGGGCAATGATTCCAGAGAAATTACAGGGCTTAGAGACATAATATCTTAGATCTCTGGGTGACGAGCGCAGTGCAGTGCTAGGTAATGATTTGGACTATCATGTTCCAATAGCTGCGTGTTACTGTGCTGTTATGTGGCAGGCATGTTGCTTACCATCAGGCACATGACCTGCTCGTCTCGTCACTCTATGCAACAAAAAAAAAAATGTTAAAGCGCATCCCTGAGCAATATGCAGACAATGCAAAGTTGCTGTTTTCAATTATAGGGATGGATTAGACCGCCATCTCGCCTGGTGTTAAGGCGCATCCCTGAGAAACAGGCAGATTGCAGAGTTTACGTTTTTCAATTATTTGTCTACATTTGACCGCCATCTCGCCTGATGTTAACGCGCATCCCTGAGAAACATGCAGAGTTTACGTTTTTTTAATTATTTGTCTACATTTGACCGCCATCTCGCCTGATGTTAAGGCGCATCCCTGAATAACAGGCAGAGTTAGCCTTTTTGCAATGATAGGCCTCCTACATTTGACCGCCATATCGCCTTTTTTTTTTATTTCAGTACCAACCAACAGTAACAATAGGCTTCAACCGACCGCAAACAGATTTAGAAAAGGGCTACCATGACAGTCTAGTGATAGTGTTGGACACATTGGAAATATGCCTCAGTTCACAGCCGAAGGACACAGCGAAATATGACGAAGCGATGAATGTCAAGATATTGCTCAGAGAAGTCTGTCAGTTTATTGGTAAGTAAATTAAGATGCCACATACACACTACATGACTACACAAACACACACACATACACGCACACACCCTCGCACACAAACACGCACACTCTGACGCACAAACACACACACTCACACTCACACGTACACAACCTTGCACACTAACGTAGGCGTACACACACATTTTGACGTAAATAGACGATACATAATGATTTTGACATATATTTTAAATAACTTTTGGTTTCTTTTGACCGCCATTTCGCCTGATGTTAAGTGAATAGTGCCTAGATGTTCTTATCACAAAAGTAGAGTCAAACCGCTTCGTTCGAGTCTTTGGGACGTCTACCACGAAACGATGTAGCTTTTTCGAGTTACGAGTTGTCCGAAGTCCGGTAGAGAATAGGGCAAGGTAGTATTACATCATGCAGATTAGTTGCAGGCTCTCCGAAATGTTAATTATTAATTTACATTTTGGAACACGTACATTAAAAGCATGTAAATAATAAACAACTATTTCAATAATTTCATATCTTCTATAATTTACTTTACTATTCGTATTTGATTTAATTTATAAATGTGCTGTTAATTTACGTTCTCTAGTAAGTAAATTAAACAAAAAATGACTATGTAGTTAATTTATACGCTGTAGAAGTAGGAGCGAGAGGTATACCAGCAAAATCTCTCTATAACCTGCTTAAAGACCTTGGCTTGTCCAGAAGTGCAGTAAGTTCTATACTAGAACGAGTATCTAAAGCTGCACTAGTAGGATCATATCGGATTTGGCTGGGCAAGGAGAGAAATACGGAGTGTTGAGAAGGAGAGGGTGAGTGTTGACGTACGTCACCAAAAGGGGCCCCTTTTAAACCTACGCCCGAGTCACAAGTCTTGGGGTCTATTCGAGATTTCTCTCTCTGCCACACGATGGACCTGGCACCCGCACGTTGAATCCATGGAATGCTAAGTAGTTCGTTTCAATAATTAACATCTATTATAATAAATGTTAGCTATGTTCTGTTTTGTATACTTACCTAAATAAGTAAATAAAATAAATGACATTGTTTCAGATACTAGAAATGAAGGCATAGTGAACAACACCCTACTCCGTCAGCTCGCCAGTAAAGTGCTGTTCGCGCTCAGTCTGAACTTCTTCAATGCTTGCTTCAACAGGATCAGTGCGAGACTACAGGTATCTATCTACTAGCTAAACTCACTAGCTGACCTGGCAAACATTGTTTTGCCGTATACAGGGTTACTGGTAATCAGCCTGCATCCGTTTAATTGTAAATAAATAAAATAAATTCATGTTCTGTATATTTAAACAAACAACTTTTGTTCTACAACTTTTGTTCTACAACTTTCGTTAAAACTTAATAGATAACCCAAAAAAAATTTGTATTTGTTGCCCTCTTTTGTACTGTTTAGCGACTTTTTAGTGTTTATTCACTTCGGTACATCATTTTTTGCGGGTTAAAGAGCGTACGCGCTCTCGTTACGAATTGTTACGATGAGTTCGATACTTTTAGACCGTGCAAATGCACTTTTTATTTATTTGTAAAGGAAAAAAAACATTTTTTTTTAAAACTGTAGAACAAAAGTTGACGTATTGAATGTACCTAACATCCCCTTAAAAGGATGCAGGCTGATTACCAATCTATAATATAAAAATGAATCGCAAAATGTGTTGGTAAGCGCATCACTCAACAACGCCTGGACCAATTTCGACAATTTTTTATTTTAAATGTTCTTTGAAGTCCAAGGATGGTTTTTACGGCCAGAAAAAAATCGAATAATTGCCGGGAAAACTCTCAACACAGCCCTTTTCTTTTTCCCATACAAACGTTTTCTAACTAAAATGTTAAGGCAATTTGAGATTTATTGCGATTGAATAAAGTTCATATTAAATGAAGTGCTTTCCCATTCAAACGTTTTCTAACTAAAATGTTAAGGCAATTTGAGCTTTATTGCTATGAAATAAAGTTCATATTAAATAACAGTTATTCGCTTATGCCTTAGCAATAAATGTGTGTTCCTAACGTCAAGGAGTCAATTGGCACTTTATTTATTCCCGCTGCACAAAGTTCAAATTCCATCATGTCTATCAAAACAGTTGGAGGATAGGAGGATCTAATGTCATGTTCCGAAACCCATTTAGAAGAAACTCAACAAAAGCGATGATATCGCGAACCAAATCAAATTGAATAATCACAAAACGTAACACTCATTAGTACTGATTTTCAATTTGGTCGGCTTCACGATATTATTTACTTTGATTTAGTTTCGGCACGCGATACAAAATGCGTCAGTTTTCACGTCATTATATCAATAAAGTGTCAGTCAAACACAAACCGCGTAACCAAAAGTGTTTATTGACTAATCCACATAGAGCCATTAATTAAAAAAAGTGTGTTATTATTTTGAATTATTCATTGAATATCCCTATCCGTGCAAAATGATTTGAATACACAAGTTTGTGCTGTGGAGTGCAATATATTTGGTGAAAAACCAACGGACAGAATACGAAATACCATACTGTGTTCCAAAACCGGAATAGCCGATGTGACTCAAAAAGCAGCCAATTTGAAAAAGGGATCGGGCTGGACATGTTTGCTGCATGTCGGATGATTATTGGGCCAAAATTACCACGCTGAGGAAGCCAGATTGCAAACGACGACGCGGCAGACCAAAGAAACGATGGCGATACAACCTCTACAAATATCGGAAAGACTGGACTGTATTAGCCATAGAAAGGGAAAGTGGAAGGAGGGTATGGAAGCCGTTGCCCAATATTGGGACAAGACAGCCACATGATAAATAAATATTAATACCTATTATGCAAATGAATTAAATGCCAAAATTCAAGAACAAATTACAGGCAAACTGAGGATTTATAAATCAGTTGATTCAATTCAAGATGATGTCGTCAACAACTACCTATCCACCGGAGTTTTTGAACTCGCTGGATTTTCCAGGATTGCCACCTCATACCTAATCTTCAAGTTGGATCGGTCGTTAAAATGTTGTGAAATATGAACGAACCGCGTCTTTGCAACGGCACACGGTTAGGTATAAAATATACTGAAAAACGTGATAGAACCACCTATACTGAAAGGAAAATATAAAGAAGAAGACGTTTTGATACCACGCATCCCAATTATTCCGACTGATGCACCATTTGAGTTTAAGCGACTACAGTTTCCTGTGCGGCTTGCTTTTGCTATGATCATAAACATGTCCCAGGGGCAACCTTAAAGTGTTTGTGGTATTAATCTAGAAAACCCATGATTCTCACATGGTCAATTGTATGTTGCAAATTGTCCATGTGCCAGGTAATCAAACAAAAAACATCGTATATCACAAAGCACTATAATGAAAATAAAACTGATTTTTGGTAATAACTTGATTAACAATAAAGGGACTCATCATCATTATCAGCCTATTTAATATTCGTCCACTGTTGGACGTAGGTCTCTCCTAATGAACGCCACAAGGTGTGGTCTTCTGTATTCTGCATAAAGGGATTACTTGCTTTTAAATGCTTATATACGTTGAAGTAAAATGTTATTAACTGTATCAAGTTTCAACGGTATAGTTCTTATAGTTTCGAAAAAAAATGGTTGTGACATACGGATGGACAGACAGTCACACATGACAAAGCCATAAAGGTCCAGTTAGTACGTTTTACGAAACCGTAAAAATGTATCTTCGAAATGTATGTACCTACGCTCATAGCTTTTGAATGACTGCACCGAATAGGATGATTCTTTGTTTATTATTGTCGGGACAAGTTTTGTAAAGCAGAAAGTCTAGAAAATGTAGACAAAAAATACATGGTGGTACGAAGTTCACCGGGTCAGCTAGTAACCCTATATTATTCATACAAATTTTTAAAATCTAACATTGGTAACCCTAAACTTTGGTAATAAAAATAAATGTTTATTTTTATAAAACAATTTTAGATTTGCCATAAGCTTCGGGAAATTTTAATCGAAATAGAGTGAAAAACATTTCCAAAAAAGATGATAATTGATCAGCGATTCTCAGACCTACTGAATATGCATTTAAAATTTGGTAAACATCAGTAAAGCCGTTTCGGAGGAGTAAGGTAACATTGTGACACGAGAATTTTATAAATAAGACGAGAATTTTATGTATAAGATTTACCAGAGAATAAATTTTCACAATTTTAAAATTGGTAGGGTTAGCAACGCGCGGTCCGCGACGGTTTTAATGATATATGTGCAAATGAATAATACACTTTTAGGCCCACTTCTATCTATTTTTTTCACCATGTGGCCTATGGCTGCCTAATACACTTTTAGGCCCACTTCAATTTTTTTTTTGCACCATGTGGCCTATGGCTGCCTAATACACTTTTAGGCCCACTTCTATCTATTTTTATCACCATGTGGCCTATGGCTGCCAAAAGTTTGCCGACCTCTGGGGTAGAGTGACAGGACGAGCAGGACATGTGCCTGATGGTAAGCAAACCGCCTGACCATAACAGCATCGTGTCATGTCAGTGTCGAACATTGTACATAAATGATTGAACCTTATTCCCGGGTATCTTCGATAACGTGCGAGCGTCCTTTGTCAGGTTCAAGCATTTATGCACTTTATCTTAATAATTTTAAAGTTTATTTTCTAGTGCGTTAATAAAATCCTCTCCGCTGCGCTCTATTCTATATGCGCTGACCCTGTAATGCCGAAAAATACTCAGTTCTTCAGTTGTCGATAAATTGAGTGTACACTGTATTTATGAAAGCCCTAATTGAAACAGGATTTTCAGGAGCTGTCCTCGAATTCTGAAGAGAACCCCGACTTCACAGATATAGAGTTGATACAACACGTGAATGTTGATATATTGAGGCTTATACGGCTGTTAACAGGTACGAGATTTGAATACACTTTCCTAGTATAACCTATATACGGAATATATGAGGTAAGAAAGAGACAGACATATCAAATTTACAACTGTGTATGAGTATGACATTGAATTTGATTTAATTTGTAATAATAAAACAGTGTAACGGTACATTTAATGATTCATTATTTTGTTTTATACTTTATATTGATGATATATTTTGACATGTAAAATATTTAATGAACAAGTTTTGATTTTGTACCTTTCCTTTTTAAACCCCGACGCAAAAACGATGAGGTTCTGTATGTTTGAAGTATGTTTCTCTCTCACACTCTCTGTAAATGTGTCAACCATGAAACGATAGCTTTTTCGAGCTACGAGCAGTATAATCAGATCATGCAGATCCGTTGCACACTCTCCGAAATGTATCCGATAAAAAACGATAAGCTAGCAATTTTGCGGCAATGCTTAAAATTTTAATGTATTTTTCGCACAAGGGTGCCCTTTAGGCACGTCTCTAGATCGATTCTAAAGCGAATTGAATTAGTTATTTCTTTATCGGACTGCTCTCACCTCCAAAAAAGCGACATTCTTTCATAGCTGACGTCCCAAAGAATCGAACGAGGAGGTTTGACTCTAGTTTCGTAAAAATACCGTCCCCTTGCTATTTTTTAACGACAGTTTTACGCATCACATTCGTTATACATTTTTCTAACGGTTTCAGTCTCACATATTTTTCAGTTCGGTCGCACTACAAAATCCCTATCTCCCCAAGCTTGCCGTAGGGAACTTCGTTCCAATAATAACAGTGTTATTTTTCTTTTCAGAATCTATACAAAAGTTTAAATTGTTAAGAAAATCTACGCATATAGTACTAGTGACCTGTTTAGAAAAGGCTATATGGAATTGGATGGACACTTATCCTCAAGTAAGTACCCAGTACATACACAGTCTGCCTACCCCCTAACATTGTTTTAAATTTAAGCTATCACAGTACAGTAATGCTCCGGACTTACGGCCATAGGCCGACCAGGGAATAGTCGCGTAAGCCGAATGCGCGTATGTCGGAGTTCAATTTTGCATATTAAAACGTATAAAGTTTAAATAAATATTGGTGGACAATTCACACACAACGCCATCTGACCCCTTATACTTAAATAGTTTTAAATACATACTTATTATACATATAAACACCCAGACACAGTGCGAACATTTGAATTCACCACACAAATGTTTAAACTGGGTGGGAATCGAACTCACGACGAAATGCGAAGCCGAGGTCGCAGGCAGAGCTACTACCAATTAAGCCACGAGGCCAGTCAATTTTTAGTTAAAAATTAAAATTTTTAGTTAATAGATAATAGTTAAGTATGATAGACTAATTAATAACAGGTAATTAATAGACTATTTTTTTCTCTCTTTTGGATGACTTACTTAAAGATACATCAATAATGTGCACTATTAACGTAAAACAACACCTCGCGGAACACGGATGAGCTTGTCGTAAGCTGAACACTGACAGAGTGGAGTGAGCAAATTAATATAGCGTATCTCCTAATTCGCGTAAAGCGAGGTAGTGTAAGTCAGAGTATAGCCATACATTGTAGTCTGTTTTTGAAGTGAAAACTTCTTTTATCGCACCACACACAGCTTTTTTA
Source organism: Ectropis crepuscularia (assembly GCA_963693475.1). Classification (NCBI taxonomy): domain Eukaryota; kingdom Metazoa; phylum Arthropoda; class Insecta; order Lepidoptera; family Geometridae; genus Ectropis; species Ectropis crepuscularia. The sequence continues at coordinate 9,558,161 of OY856367.1, forward strand.
GTAGGCGTAGGCAGTAAACTACCCTTAACCGTCACGCTGTGAAGTGAAAGGCTCAATCGGGTGAAAGAGCGAGAAAGAGACAGTCAGCTGCTCTTCACTGCTGTGTTTACTATATTCAATTTATATGTAATAATTGAAATCATTAATGAAGATTTCACTTATGCTGTGTAGTCTTAAAAACGCATTTTTTTCATTGACATTGTAACAAGCTTGTTTTAAATTTAAAATTTTTTAAATACTTTTTTTTTAAATAAAGCTTGTTCTTTTTTTTCAGGAATTTTCGGAAGTCCAATGCCGGCCTAACGATGACCTCACCAAGTGCTGTGATACGTTATTTGATATATTACAAGATAGTTTTTCTGATAACAAGAAGTCTAGAGTGGCTATGTGGCCGCTACAGATTATGCTGCTCGTTCTCAACCCTGTGAGTATGGAAATAAAGTCTAATGTGCACAAGCAATAACTCATCATCAATCATCAACAGCCCACTAAACGTTCCCACTGCTGAGACTCGGGGCCTTCTCTCGCAAGGAGAGAGTTAAGGCCATAATCCACCACGCTGGCCCACTGCGGGTTGGCAGATGACACATGACTTCGAAAGATTCTAGGTACATGACGGTTTCCTCACGATGTTTTCCTTCACCGTTTTAAGTTAGCGGCATTACGCACATGAGTTCGAAAAGGCAGTGGTGCGTGTGGGGTTTGAACCCGGGGTCTCCGGATCGGCAGCCGCCGTTCTCCCGACTAGACCACCGTAACTTATTATTATTATTATATTACAAGCAATAACTAGTTCTTCAGAAATCTAATGGCGTATTATCCAAGTTAAGTTGAACTAAATACATTACATGCGATGGTACTGCCAAGGGACCAACACAATTTGGAAATAAGTATCTGCAATAATAAAGTCATGTGACCGTTGTAGATAGTGTTGATTGTTAAAAGCTCTGTGGCAATAAGAATAAGGTCTATTTTTATAAAGCAATTTTTAGCAGCCCAAATTTGTAACCCATGTGGTCCAACTTGAGCTTTATGCGTAAAAATCTTGCTTCCAAGGGATCAATTTTATGACTGGCCGATACTATAGGTATAGAGCAGTACGTTTTTGACTCTGTTGGTATGGCGATAAGATCTATTTTTCAGCTGGGTTTATTTAAAAAAGATGCCGTAGTATAAAACTAGTACTTGCAACGGGTCAAGCTAATTTGAAAGCTTCACGTAATCAGCTCGGTTCTTCCAAGAGAAAATAGGAATACGTATTTTTATACCTTTAATATACACAAAAATATCGTTTATTTTGCAGAAAGTGTTAGAAGAAATAGTAAATGCCGACAGTGGCGCCCCCTGCAGCCCGCGGCATACTAAGAAGAAACATTTTATTGACTCAGTCAAAAGAGGACTTAGTAAGTTTGAGTGAACTCAATTTTACTTTCAACATAGAATAGATTTACACAGAATTTTGTAGTGGTAACTTCATCATCATCAACAGCCCACTAAATGTTCCCACTGCTGGGACTCGGGGCCTTCTCTCACAAGGAGAGAGTTAAGGGCATAATCCACCACGCTGGCCCAGTGCGGGTTGGTGGATGACACATGACTTCGAAAGATTCTAGGTACATGTCGGTTTCCTCACGATGTTTTCCTTCACCCTTTTTTAACGGCATTACGCACATGACTTCGAAAAGCCAGTGGTGCGTGTGGGGTTTGAACCCGGGGTTTCCGAATCGGCAGGCGCCGTTCTCCCGACTAGACCAGCCGTAACTTCTAGACCAGCGCTTCTACCGCCTAACTAAATCGGCTATCGCTTTGCTAATGCTGTCTCTATCATTTCAAGCGAAAAGAAAAGAGAGAGAAACATCGTAGCGATGACATTTTTCGTTCGGCGGTAGACCTGCAGCCGCAACTTGTCTAGTGGTAACTTAGATAAAGAATAAGTAAATATAGATCACGTTTTTCCGCACGATTCCTTTGTACCAATCGTAAGAAGATGAGGTGTATGTTAGCTATGGCGACATAGTGATGTGCCGCTACAAAAGTATGACACTTCCACGAGAGCGACAAGACAAGAGCGATCAGACCCGTGCGCCCGGTGTAAAGCGTTTGTTCTAACTCTATACGTGTTAGGTAATGATTCGAACTCTTCATGGTCCAATAGCTGCGTGACACTGTGCTATTATGGAAAATCTTCCAACCCGTACTTGACCGGCTTGGTGGATTATGATCTTGACTTTTTTCTTATGAAAGAAGGCCCATAATCCCAGCTGTGGGAACACAAAAAGGGCTACTTTTTTTTTTTTTAATAAATAGTGACGAGACGAGCAGGACATGTGCCTGATGGTAAGCAACAAGCCTGCCACATAACAGCACAGTGACACGTAGCTATTGGAACATGAAGAGTCCAAATCATTACCTAGCACTGCACTGCGCTCGTCACCCAGAGATTTAAGTTGTTATATCTCTCAGCCCTGTAATTTCTCTGGAAACACTGCCCTTCAAACCGGAACACAGTAATGTTTGCATTTGCACATTACTTCTTGGCGGTAGAATAAATGGCAAAGGTGTGGTACTTCCCCAGGCGGACTCTGCTAAGAGTCCTACCACTACAGAACTACTTATGCTCAGGCAAGTATGAAAATAAAATTACATTTAGCTGCCAGTGTCCAAAAAATGCGGATTACCTGACTAATTTATTTTATATGTCAGATTTTATTTTGCCTCTCGCTTGTATATTACGGTGTGCGAGCGAGACGCATGATAAAATCACCGCCATAATGAAAAAAACAATATTTTAAAGTTGAAACCATTTTCCAGGTCCTCAAAACAATTCAAAACAAATGACGGAGGCTGCGGTTGTGACGTCAGTGAAGCTATGCAAGGCCTCGACTTATTACAATTCTGCAGATTCTGGGAATGTAACATTCGTACTCGTCAATAGAGTTATTAATGATCTCAAAGTGAGTATCAAATCGAACTTTAATATATATCACTATAAGAGTCAAATTTCAATGGTCAGTGAGCTATGCAAGGCCTTGACTTACTTCAACAGACTTCTGCAGACTCCGGGAACGTGAAATTCGTTCTCGTCAATAGAGTTATTAATGATATCAAAGTGAACTTAAATCTTTATTACTATAAGAGTCAAATTTCAATGGTCAGTGAAGCTATCTATGCAAGGCCTCGACTACAACCCACTGGAAACGTGACATTCGTACTCGTCAATAGAGTTATTAATGATCTCAAAGTAAGTATCTAAATGTTTGCTACTGAATTTTAATCTCTATTGCATTGGCTATAGCAGTCAAATTTCAAAAATTTCAATGGTTGGTGAAGCTATGCAAGGCCTCGACTTATTTCGACTATGTAGACTCTGGGAACGTGACATTCGTTCTCGTCAATAGAGTTATTAAATGATCTCAAAGTAAGTATCTAAATGTGTGCTAGTGAACGTTCATCTTTATTATATTGGCTATAGAAGTAAAATTTCAACGGTCAGCGAAGCTATGCAAGGCCTCGACTTATTTCATCTCTGCAGACTCTGAGAACGTGACATTCGTACTCGTCAATAAAGTTATCAATGATTTCAGAGCGTGTGCCCATTTAAGGGTAGAAAATTTGTGATAGTGAACTTTCATCTCAATAACTCTTGTCATAGAAGTGACATTTCAATGGTCGCTGAAGCTATTTAAGTTCATTCTGGCAACGTTATGTTTGTACTTGTCATTAGAGCCATTAATGATTTTAATGTAAGTATCAAGCGACCAAATGTGTGCTACTACTGAACTTTCATCTCAATTGCACTTGACGTAAATGTGAAATTGCAATGGTTAGTGAAACTATGCAAGGCCTCGACTTACTTCAATTCCGATGATGATGGAAAAATAGATAAACTCTTTATTGCACTAAATAAGAAAACAAATTAACAAAAATATACAGAAACCTTTCAGTATATACCATAGGAAGACGCAAAACATTTGGCTTGCTAACAAACTTTTTCCACATTTTTTGCTGCGTGCGGGGAGAACGTATTTTACACATATTTGTAAACTTGAACTCGCACAAGAGCAACAAACCTCTGTTTGTACTAAGACAAATGCTACACACCTAAACAAAACATGCACACATCTACGAAACGCGGTTGACAATTTTTGACAATAAAGCTCATTTTGACATTCATAAGGGCACGAAAAGGGTAGGTTAGAACTAGGCTCGTCCCCTTAGAATAGTTGGTCTGAGCCACACCGATCCTGAGCCAGGTCTGAGAACTGATAGCCACAATGTTTGTTTATTTTTTAACATCGTGCTTTTCTTCCAGTCATTGCTCTTCAACCCGTCAAAGTCATACATACGAGGCTCCCTCCTCTCCGGCTACTCCGAGCTGGACCTGATGACCGATTGCTTCGTCTCTCTGTTCCGGATACAGCCCCACAACAATGACGCGCTGAAAGTGTGCCTAAACCTCAACACTCATATATCTTACCACGCCGTCATCGTCAACTCGCTGCTAAGGTACGGATTTATAACTGACAGTGACATTCTATGCCATCTTGTCACTGTCAGATATGATGTCACTGTCTGTAATGTCACTGTCAGACGCGTTGTCTCTTTTTTTTTAGCTTTTCCAGGTCTACGTGCAAGAAGTGATAGGCTAAGGCTTCGGACTGCGGTCCATTGATTTGACTTCAGCTCATAGGCCCTCTCAGGATTTGCAGTCTTTTAAGTATCATGTTCTTGTCTAGGGTATATAGTGAGCATTTCTTGTCAAATATAGTGTCAGTCTCAGTCGCTGTCAAATGAAGAGACTGCCTATCACTGTGTCTCTGTTACAACCTAACATTGACGCGTTGAAAGTGTGCCTAAACCTCAACACTCATAGATCTTACCACGCCGTCATCGTAAACTCGCTGCTAAGGTACGGATATATAACTGACAGTGACATTCTATGCCATCTTGTCATTTAGGAGAGGAGTCTTGTAGGAGAGTTTATCTCTGTAGTTATTAGTTTCTTATGTAAGTAGCTGTACGATTACATGCTGTATGTTTGGGTTGACTTACATTTAAATAGTATGTTGTTGAATTTTTAAATTGTATTTGTGATTATTATAAATTTTAATGAAATACTGGTTCCTATGCGTGTTGGCATAAGCTGTTAGCATAGTATACAATTGTTCTAAATAAATTGTCAAATATGATGTCACTGTCTGAAATGTCACTGTCAGACACGTTATCACTTATTTTTTTAGTTTTTCCACGTATACTTGCAAGAAGTGATAAACCAAAGCTTTGGACTAGTGTCCATTGCTTTGACTTCAGCTCATAGGACAATTACTCCGTGGGTGGGTGGCTGATGTGGAAATATCGTCCTCTCAGGATTTGCAGTCCTTGAAGTATTATGTTCATCTATTGGATATTTTGTGAGCATTTTTCGTCTAATATAGTGGCACTATCAGATACGGGGACCATTGTCAAAAATAGTGTCTCTCACAGTCAAGGCTTGCTGTCAAGTGACAAGTACCATTTGGTACTTTTCCGCTGTGTCTCTGTTATAACGTCACAACAACGACGAGTTAAGTGTGTCTAAATCTCAATACTCATTTATCTTACCACGCCGTCATCGTCAACTCACTGTTAAGGTACGGATTTTTAGTAACAATGACACTTCAGTCTAAAATATCATAATCAACATGGTCCCAAAATGCAAACACGGAAATGTTAGCATTTCGGGAGCATAGCTCGGGGCTGACGTTTGGCGCATGTTTAAGATCTTAAGCCAGCGGGGAGCCAATGGATTTGAGGGATTCTCCGCCACCGAAGTTTTGGCCTACCCACAAAACATTATTAGGGGAATAACGCCGATGGTTCTACAGAATTCCTTAGCTACGAGTATCTACAGAGACGAACTTCTTATCATTCCATGGATTCACCGTGCGGATGCTGGGCATCGTGTGGCAGAGAGAGAAATTTCGAGTAGATCCCACTTGTGAATCTTGTGAATCGGGCGTAGGTTTAAAAGGGGCCCCTTTTTGACGTACGTCAACATTCACCTTCACTACTCGTATAAACGTAAATTAAATCCGTGCACGGTTGCCTAGAAATGAAAGCTCTAAGCAATAAAGCCGCCAATTAAAATGTCTAGCTTGCTAGAGTTTTAAGTTTCTTTTGTATTTTTTTCTTTTTTGTTGCGGATTATAATTAAGAGTTTTCATAATTATCTTTTCTTTTACGTCTCGTAAAGTACCAATCCAGTCGGCCCAGTGGGCAGTTAGAAATTAAAAACTCATTCAATAATGGTCCTTATTTTCAGAGTTATAAAGCAGCCGCGGCTCCCCTGGTGGCCGCAAATAGAACTTCTGTACCCGAGGGCGGGCGAACTGAGGGCAATGTTTATCGATAGCTGTAATAAAGCTACACAGGTGACGAAAATCTATATATACAGGGTTATTTTTAAATCAGCCTGCATCATTTTAAGGGCATGTTAAGTACATTAAATCTGAACCGTTTTGTTCTACGGTTTAAAGGAAAATCGTACATTATTTTTCCCATATAGAATAAAAAGTTTATTTGCCCAGTCTAAAAATATCGGACTCTTCGTAACAAGAGATCGCACACTTATAACGCTCGATAGCGAATAGATAACATAATTTTTGTTGTAGCACACAAGACTTAAATTTAAGACAAAAACTAAATTTTGTTTTGGGGCATGTATTCAGTTTTAACTAAAGTTGTAGAACGAGAGATGTTTATTTAGATATACAGAACATGCCGTTAAATGGATGCAGGCTGATTATTACCAGTAACTCTGTATATTTTTCTTACGGTTTTAGTCTCACATTTTATCTTTTTTGGTTCAAGTTCTTTCTAAAATTGTATGACCAAATTCAACCTCCACAGGGCTATGTCGTCCACACGCCTCTAAGGATGATCTCACTGTCTCTCAAATCGAAAGAAGTCCAGTCGAAGTTCAACAGAAGCGAAGAGATGCCTGCGTATAGAAACTTATTGTTGAGCTGTGTGAAACTGATACACGCTGACCCCATGCTGATGTTAAGTGTAAGTATATAACCAAAATATATTCAAACTCAATTAAACTCAAAGAGAGTTTGAATTAAAGTATAATTTTTTAAATAAGTTTGAAATAACCGATCGCGACACAACTGCGGTAATGCGGTGTTTGTTACGCCAATTCCTGTAATAATAATTAAGAATTAAAATTCCTTCATTATTAATTATATTCCTTCATTGTAGTGGTAGGACTCTTGGCAGAGTCCGCCTGGGAAAGTACCACACCTGCCAATTATTCTACCGCCAAGCAGTAATGAGCAAACATGACTGTGTTCCGGTTTGAAGGGCAATATTTCCAGTGAAATTACAGGGCTTAGAGATGTAACATCTTAGATATCTGGGTGACGAGCGCATTGCAGTGCTAGGTAATGATTTGGAGTCTTCACGTTCCAATACCTGAGTGTCACTGTGCTGTTATGTGGCAGGCATGTTGCTTTCCATCAGGCATATGTCCTGATCGTCTTGTCACTCCTTATTTAAAAAAAAGGCTCTACTTATGAGAAACTTGTACATTTGCAATTGAAAAAAATTTCAGGGTTGCAGGCACTAATTACGTATCCACTATTTGTTCCAGAACCCAGGTCGCACAGCCCTAGAGATCCAGTCCTCCACAACTGAACTGATCAACGGTCTAGTATCCCTAGTCCACCAGACGGGCATGGGGGAGATATCTCAAGCCGCCATGGACGCGTTGCTGGCGTTGCATCGACCTGATAGAGTCAATCTGTGGAATCCGGAAGCGCCTCTTAATACATTTTGGGATATAAGGTGAGTTCTGTATTTGTTGTGATGGCCCAAAGCCAATCAACCAAGGATGGCCCTGTTGAGCCGTTACGTGAACGCTATATTTTGGCTCCTATGCATACTTGAGACAATAGGCAATACAAATAAAAATATATGTCGGAGAAACACTGTTCTAGTCGACACCGTCATTAGTGGTTGCTGGTTTTGTGAGCGTAATCAGGGTGAGATGTGAGCACAAAGCACAATAAACACCGTTTTATATTTTTTAACACACAATTTTACAATAACTCAATAATTAAGACCGAGCAGCGACTTCAAGGCACCGATATCACTTAAACCAACATTTCGAAATACTTTCACATAGACACTATGATCCAACTCGATCGGTCGCTAGCTCTCGAATCAATCACACGAAACTGCCCGTCTGCCTAAAAGTAAAGATGGCGCCTCGACCACGCTCGAGACTAATTGTGCTCTGTTCCGATTGGGTCAATTCAGTTATAGTATTCATGACTTTCATAAGTTAAGTTTTTAAACCGTAGAAAGGTAACCGTAGGTAACACCTTTCTACGGTTTAGGACAATTCAACACAATTCAATAACAAAGAAACAAATTCAATAACATTAAATTAAGATTTTTAAGAGAAAGTAAAACGTTTAATGTACTTAATGTTATGGACGCAAACAAGAACCGACACGACACTAGTTTTATCCGACACATATAATTGCCAAAATCATGGAAATATAGAGAAATGTATCTAAGACTGAGATAACTTAGGTTTAGAGGATACTTAGAATAACTTAAATGATACTTTTATTTGTTTGTGAAACTAGGTTATTATAAAATGGTGTTGTTATGTCAGAGACTAGACAAACGTTCGCTGGTTTCCACCACAGTTTGGTTTAACCACACAAATTTCCAAACGCAACAATTTTTTTTTGAATTTTGAAGAGATTGTAAACAGAGCAAACAACAGTGGGCAAACAACAATTTTTAAATCCCGACGGAAAAACAACAGGGTGTTAAAACTGTGATGTGTTTCTCTCTCTCTCTATGTGTGTGTGCGAGCGCGTCTTTGTGCTTGTGCGTGCGTGTATGTCTGTGTGTATATCTGAGTTAGTACTAACACATTTTACAATCCATGTCGTACTGTCAGCCAACATATTGTGTGTGTGACGAGAAAAAGAAAGGAAATAGTAAAGGAGAATGTTTCTTTTTTTTTGTGTTTTATACCCCTTCAAAAGGTCTACAAAAAAGTCTGGAATAGTATATGTCTACAATGTCTACATTCTACGTATACTATTCCAGACTTTTTTGTTGACCTTTTGAAGGGTTCCAATACCGCTGTACATTATTTTGATCTAGCTCATATGGTTAAGCCAGCGTTTGCAGTGTAAACGAAAAAAAAAATGTTTTTTCATGACATTACATTAGAAACCTTTACAATTATCCGTGTTCCTCTGCTATTATAAGCACGTATCATACATATGAACCTTTATCTTGAAGCACTCTCTCTATTAAAAAAACCAACATCAACATCTGTTTGATGGTTTAAAAGGTCTAAGCATATATAGGGACAGACAGACGCGGGAAGTGACTAGGTTTTATACATATATGTAATGAAACTGATTTACATGTATATTTCTTTCCCCCCAGTTCCCAAGTACTCTACAACATCAGTCAGAAGTTGATCCAGCGTCAGATCTGCAACTACCGCGAAGTCCTGCGCTGGTTGAGGGACATCCTCACATGCAGGAACGAGTTCCTCGCTCGACACAAGGAGTACGCGAACCAAGGGGCGCATGTGCCGATATGTAAACAGGCGCATATCAAGCTGGAGGCAAGTCATAGTCGTTTACGAAGTTTGATTGAAATGCATGTACTAAGTCTTTACTTCAGTTGGAGATAAAGTCTAAGTTATTTACTAAGCCAAAGTCATAGACTAAGTCGAAGTTTTTACTTATAAACTAAGTCAAAGTCATAAACTAAGTCATAGACTAAGCCGAAGTGATAACTAAGTCAAACTCGTAGATAAAGTCAAATTCATAAATCAGATAAGTCAGAGCCATAAACTAAGTAAAAGTAAGTTGTCAACTAAGCTAACATAATAAATTAAATGAAAGTCATAAATAAAATCAAAGTCATAGACTAAGTGAAAGACATGGACCAAGTAAAATCATAAACTAAGTCAAAGTCATAGACTAAGTTAGTCATAAACTAAGTCACAAGTTATAAATTAAGGCATGGACTAAATTAAAGTCACATACTAAGATAAAGTCATATACTAAGTAAAAGTTATTTTAAATTTTATGTAAAAGACAGTGATTTATCAAGTCGTATACGAAGGCTAAATTAATTTAATAGAGGAAGTGAAAGTAGTAAACTAAGTCAAAGTAATATATCTGGAAGCTACAGACCGAGTCAACTCCACACTAAATCGAAGTTGTATTAGTGTCTTTTGGAAAATTACTAAAAGGACATTAAAATACGACAATCATAATTACCCACGAATGTAAGGTTTGTAGTAGTACCGCGAGTTTCACAGCACGAAAAACATTTACAAGGCCACGAGATAAACTGACACGACTTTGTATTAGGCTTTGCCCCCAGTAGGCAAACTGTTAGCGGCAGTTTTAGTTACAGCATGTGACTCGTTTAACAAGTACTTTATTTAGGAAATTATTTACTAAGCCAAAGGCATAGACTAAGCGAAAGTCTTTGGCTGAAAAATCATAGACTAAGTTAAAGTCGTAGACAAATTAATAATTTATGAAAGACTTAAGTTATAAAATTATTTATTAAGCCAAAGGCGATGGCGAAAGTTATGAAGCACTTCTAGTTAGTCCGTGATTTTGAATTTCTAATTTTTCTCTTTGACTTAGTTCATGCACTAAGTCAAAGTCGTTGACAGTTTTGTGACCATATTTTTTTCTTCAACAGGTGGTATTCTTCATGTGCCTCTGGTCGATCGACACTGACGTCGTTCTGGTAGCGATGTCGTGCTTCGCCCTCCTGTGCCAAGAGGCCGACATTCGTTGCGGGGCTGATGAGATCACCGCTCACTGCCTTCTTCCAAACTACGCTGTGTTTCAAGAAATAGCCCATACATCGACTGTCCTCACTACTGGTAAGATGGTTGCGGGAAACAAAACTTTATTTATTTATTTATGAGCAATGTGACGCTATATGAGCCCCATGGTTTTACCCGCGTAGCTCCAGTTCCTGTTATTTTCCCGGGATGAAAAGTAGCTTATGTGGTCTTCCAGACTATGGTCTAACTGTGGTTCCAAATTTCAGCCCGATCCGTTGATACATTATGACGTGATTGAGCAACAAACATCCCGCTGTTCAATCATTGACATTTATAACATTAATAGGATAGGAAGTATGTATAAGCAGCTCGCTAAATGTTCCCACTGCTGAGATTCGTTGTTTCTTTCGAAAGGAGAGAATTAAACCCATAATCCATCATATTCGCCCAGTGCGGGTTAGTGGATGACTTCAAAAGATTCTAGAAAGTCGGTTTCATCACAATGTTTTCGTACATCATTTTTAAGTTAGCGGTATTACGCACATGACTTCGAAAAGACAGTGGTGAGTGTGGGATTTTAACCATAAGGTCCGGATCGGCAGTCCCCGTTCTCTCGATTAGACCAGCCGTAACTTGCATCAATCCGAAGTAAGACATATAAATCTGTGGTCCACTGTATTGCACTTTCACTTTGTTTACCTAACTATGTCTGTGTGAGTTTTCTACAAGTTAAAGTAAAACTTTAAACCCCAAATTTCGAGTTTTGGCTCATAAAATTTATGCACTATTTTTCACTGCTTTTCACTATCGCTTTGTTTACTAAATTTTGTCCGTTTTAGTCCTTCATAAGTTATAGTAAAACCGTATACTCGAGTTTTCGATCACAAAATTAATTCACGATTTTTCTCTGTATTTCACTATTGCTTTGTTAACTTGATATCGTCTGTTTGAGTATTTTGTAAGTTAACGTAAAATTTAAAATTGATGTTTATAGATAAAAAAATTGTTGCACTATTTTTCACTGTATTCCACTTTCTCTTGGTTTTTTAACATAACTATATTTCTTTAAGTGTATGGTAAAACTAAGCTCTAAATTTCAAGATTTTGGCCTACGTCACTATGTTTCACTGTATTAACTAACTTGGTATACGAATACCTAACTATTTGAGTTTTTATAAATTTACAAAACTGTAAACACTAAATTTCGAGTTTAGTTTTTGCCCATTCCTGTTTCACTGTATTCTCACTTTCGCTGTGTTAACCACGTCCCATATGTTGATGTAAACATTTCAGATTGTGTTTTTGTTACAAGCAGCCAGTCAGGATATGGCACGCGGGTGTTCTTACAAAAACATACATAGTAAGTACTTATTTTAACTATTATAGGTTTACACTTGACCGCCATCTAGCCCGATGTTAAGTGACGGTCTATGATGAAGCGTGCTTACCTAGGAGAGACCGATTCACTCTCAATTTGATGACACCAAGATTGTATCGAGAAAACCACACTCAGGCAACGCATTCCACAGCCTAGACGTTATCACAAAAATTGAGTCAAATTTCTTCGTCTGTGTCTTTGGAACATCATCCATGAAACGAAGAATTACGAGGTCCAAGTTCTTATTCAATTCAATTTACAGCTACTGAATTCGGTGTAGAATTTTGCTACTTTTTTTTTTAAATCAATGAAATTAAACCAATATCAGAATAGTATTTTTTATGGAGGGTAGAGCTAAGGAGTAGGGTAATCATCTCATAAGGTAGAAAAGTAAAAAAAAGTAGCTAGCTGTATGATATAAAATAACTGTATAATAATATTTTTATAATCCCAAAAGCTTTAAATATGTTGCCCAACAGTAAAGTGTAATTTTGAGTACGAGTCAGACATTTAAACTTTTATATACTTTTTGAAATAGTCGGGTTTATTTTGTGTTTTGTTTTTGCAAAGTTGTTTGTTTGTCTAAAAACTTTTAGAATTAACAAAATTATGATCTTCACTTTACTTAATATGATTACTTGCTGAAAATATGATACCACATCACTCTATTTCGCTTTTCTACTGTAATCTTTACCACTTTTAATACCCACTAAACATAATTTTAAGGAATCTGCATGTCTGCAATACGTCCGGTGCAGCGCTAAGTCAAACAACGACTGTCACAAAAGAGTGCTACATTTTCCGTTTTGCCTTTTTTTTTTGAGGACCTTTTTAAACGCTTAACGTGAAATCCTTAGTTTTAACATCATTGGTTTATTTATTTCTTTTCTTAAGCTCAAGTTTTAACGATATACCTATAATTTCTTACTTTATGCCTGAATGATATAGGCATAAAAGCAAATGCCCGTCGTCTATTACTAAATAAATAAATACATATTTAACACTTAATAAATGAATGTTTTCTTTGCTTCAGGTTCGGCTGCCTTGCAGAAGCGGATAATGGCTCTATTGAGAAAGATTGAACACTGCGTCAATGGAGTGCAACCGGTGTGGGAAGAAACCTTCCGATGTTGGTAAGAAATAATGACTTTTATATGTATGTTACTACTAGCTGTGGCCGCGGTTTTCTTATTTTTCACGGAACCTCTAGATATTTTTCTCAAGTAATGATAGCCTATGTTATGCCTTAGAAGATCAGCTATCTGGTAGTGAAATCCCTGTCACAATCGGTCCAGCCATTACGGAGATAAACCGGACCAAAAAGACAGACAAAAAAGATAAAATAGTTTTTCTAGACAAAGGTACCGCATATACTTTCATTTGAACTAGTAAAAAGATATTAATTTGATATTACACGTAAACACTCCAACTTTATTTATAGGGATGCATAGGTTCGTTAAAAACGCATCCCACTAAATTGTTGGGACTCGGGGCTTCTCTCTGAAGTAGAGTGTCAAGGCCATAACCCACCACGCTGGTCCAATGCGGGTTGTGTTGAGATTGATTGATCTTTCCTTCACCGATTTAAGTTAGCGGCATTACGCCCATAGCTTAGAAAAGACAGGTGCGTGTGGGATTCGAACCAATGGCCCTGGATTGGCAGTCGCATTTCTCCCGACTAGGACCACCCATAAAATATTTAAATCAATTTTAATAATCTCCATTCCAGGGACTCTTTAGTGAAGATACTGTCGAAAGCACCGAAAGGCCAGGGCGACAAGATGGACGACTGTCAAATGGAGGCGTTACACAGGGCTGTCGCGAAACGAAGAGTCTCGCATCACACCAGCACGGAGCACGATGTCGAGGTGATCATATTGTTTGTTTATATGTATTAACCTCGTGGCTTAGTTGGTAGTAGCTCTGCCTGCGAAGCCGAGGGTTGTGGGTTCGATTCACACCCAGTGCAAATATTTGTGTGATGAATTCAAATGTTTGCACTGTATCTGGGTGTTTCTATGTATGATAAGTATGTATTTAAAACTATATAAGTATTAAATCAGCTATCTGGCCGCCATCACACAAGCTTTGCTTAGTTTGGGGTCAGATGGTGCTGTGTGTGAATTGTCCACCAATATTTATTTATTTCTTTATAACCTGCAGCGCTCCACGGTTTCAGCCGCACAGTTCCTGTTATTGTCCCATGATAAAAAGTATCATATGTGTTCTTCCAGACTATGTAATCTAATTGTGTTCCAATTTTCAGCCCGATCCGTTCATACATTATGACGTTGATTGAGCAACAAACATGCAAACATTGACATTTATAATAGAATTAGTAGGATACCAGCAGTGCCCCGGAGTGTTTACCCGCGTCGTTTCCGCGCGTATAGAAATGTAATACGCCGCCATATTCATGCATCTTTTTTTTTTCATTTTAACTTGTATAGGTTTACACTTGACCGTCTTCTCGCCTGATGTTAAGCGACGATGCGGCCTAAGATGAAGCGTGCTTACCTAAAAGAAACCGATTCACTCTCGACTTGAAGACACCAAGATTATAACTATCGGGGAAAATCCACTCTGGTAGCTCATTCCACAGCCTAGACGTTCTTATCACAAAAGTAGAGTCAAACCTCTTTGTTCGTGTCTTAGGAACATCAACCATGAAACGATGTCGCTATCTCGAGCTACGAGCAGTCCGATAGAAAAAGAGGCAACGTATTAAGTTATGCAGATCAGTCGCGCTCTCTCCGAAATGTATCCGATAAAAAACCGATAGGCTAGCAATTTTCTGTAGATAATGGACTAGAAACCCATGAACCCCAGACCTGCGTTATTTTATAAAAGCTGAAAACTTATCAGCGCATGCTCCCAACACAGGTAAGAACGATGGACCATTATGAAGTTTAGATCATCCTGGCTTTGCCAAATAAACAGTACTAAAGGTGTACCTATGAAACACCGATCTAAATTTGTCAAATTATAAAGTCTGATATTTAGGTAATACCTTCAGAATATTATTAAAAATCACACCAATAATTGCCAGACACTTAACATCGTGGTAAACACTTGCCAGACACCCATGTTGTGTTATGCCCGTATTTTACCCATCAATGAGTATGCTCATGTGAGCAGATTTACGACGGAAATACGTCATTATATTATTTTTAATTTTTCGTCCGCAAACGATGACGTCATCGAGAATTGACTTATATTTTCCTCAGTCACATAAGGACGTACCAAGGTATTGACAGAGAGGGGCAGTTACCCCCTCCCCTTTCTTTTGGCATCAAATACTCTAAAAATACCTCCTCCCAAAGAGTTTACATATACTACACATATACACATACTATAGAGTTAGAACAAACGCCTAACACCGAAAGCACAGGTCTGATCACCCTTGTCTTGTCGCTCTTGTGGAAGTGTCATACTTTTGTCGCGGCACATCTCAATGTCGACATAGCTAACATACACCTCATCTGCTTACGATTGGTACAAAGGAACCGTGCAGCAAAACCTGACCTATTTACTTATTCTTTGTCTAAGCCTCCTCCATTTTCTCCAATCTTTTCTCTCCTTTGCTTTCTCTATCCAGTTTGTGGCAGCTAGCTTTACTCTTATTATTTCATCTGCCCACCTTTGTTTTAGCCTGCCTCTGGTTCGTTGCTTAGTGGTCCTATCAAAATTGCTATTTTTTAATCCACACGTCATTTTACATGCAAACAATGTTCTGACCAGATCATTACAAAGTCAAAGTTATTTATTTATTGATAATGATAAATGTACAATTTACACGTCAATTAATAAAAAAATTAAACAAAAGAAAGGGCATACAAATTCTATACATTTTCAAAGTTTGAAATATCATTTCACTGTATTATAATAACAATTATTAATTATCGTACAGAAAACTGTCAAGCATTATACGAGTATAACAAATATGTTTCAAATAAAATTGTACTAATAAATGTCAATTTTTTCACATTTTTATAGGAACTTTACCATCACTCTCTAAAAATTCGCTGTAACTATAAAAAGTTTGATCGATAAGCCAGCATTTTAATTTGTTTTTGAAGGTGCCGAAACTTAGGGCCGATATAACTATTTTGGGAAGAGTGTAATAAACTTCCGGTCCCTTAATGTGAGTTAACTTCCGTGACCTCGTGAGAGAGTGTGGGATAACATCCAGCTTGTCCGCGCTGCGTATGTTACTGAATGTCTTTCTCCTCGCGTATTGTATGATTCTAGATTATTTCTAGAGATTTCAGTACCGGCTCAATTTTATACTACGGTCGTTCAGAGAATGCGTTCCTGACATGTCGCAATTGAACTGTATAGGGATGAAATTGGGATTGAAATGGGGCTGAAAGTATGCTTGGAAACTTCCAATAGTTGAAGATAAAACCATGAAACTCTGTATATCTAGGCACTTGACACGAAGCAAATAAATGTTTGTTCTTGCCATTTTGTAATTTCGAACTGTACGGGGATGAAATTGGAGTTGAAATGCGGAACGAATGTCTCTTACACTTTTACACCTAAACAACTGAACCGATTTTGATAAAATTGTGTCTGGGTATAAAAAATAGGTAGGTACTGCCTGAGTTACTTTCCTTAGTATTTATTTCACGCGGACGAAGTCGCGGGTACCAGCTAGATAGATTAGATAGACTGTTTCTGCTTTTCAAACTGACATCGGCGCTAAATCGGACTTTGGTTGTGTTTTGAATTACGTTCTTTTTACTTTTGGTGCATAATAATGCCTACACGTGGACAAACATTGAAAAGTGGAGCCCGTGAGTTAATCATCAAGCTGCAAGATTACTTTGAGCGGGAGCGGCAAAATTGTGGACCCCTGGTACCTGTGGAACAAGTACAAGAACGCGTCTCTCAGGCGCTTGGAGTTAGCGCAAACGAACGAAAACAAATGTTAGTAAAGAAAAGTTCGGCTCTACTGGCACGGAAGATAATATTTTACGTACTCCGAAGAAGAAACGAAGAACTAAACCCGTGACAGATACTGACACCTTTGACGCCGATGCAATCAGAAATCATAACATAATTATGGTTACTATTCCAGAAATGAATATCTCAACAGGAAGAAGCTTTTGGCATCGAAGGGGGCGCCTAAAGCCAGTAAACGAAAAAAGGACATTTTCGACGCCGCTCACTGAAGTTAAGAAACTAAAAACTATGACAAAAAAAATATTCACGTGTGGGTACAATCAAGAAAAAGCACAATAACCGAATAGAATTTTAAAAATAGATCAGGTTTTTTTAAAATAAAAAAATGAAAATGACACCGAAAAAACCCGTTTTAATTCGAGTACTCGAAATTATCAGTGATGACCCCACATTATTTTTTGGTAATAAAATTCTTATTTGTACGTTCTAGTAAAGTAACCGAACACTTTTTTAAATTTATATTTAGTTATTGAGTAATTAAATAAAACTTGGTCAAAAATGGACGCCTGATTAAATATTGATTTTTCCTCCAAACTGTGTCATGCTATTCTCGACTTTATGTACATCACATTAAGAAACGCGGCGCGCGGGTGAAATCTGATTTTTTCCTGGCTTTAGGCGCACTCTTAAGAGAAGCTAGACTGTTTAGCGGGGGTAAAACTGCTTTAACCAAAATGTTAAGAGGTATTGGTTGTTCGTATAAAAAAACAGACAAAAGAAAAATTTTAATAGAACGATACGACATAATTTTAAAACGGATATTTTTTTTTAAAGAAGCATAAAAAAATTATAACTGGGATAATGTCGTGTTCATTGACGAGACATGGCTAAACGCCAATCACACGGTATCCCGTTCTTGGACGGATGATACACAAGCGTCGACGTCGAAAGTACCAATGGGTAAGGATACCGTCTGATAATATGCCACGCAAGTTCTGCAAAATAGGGCTTTGTGGAGAACGCGTTAGTGGAATTTCAATCAAAAACCACAAATGACTACCACGAGGAAATGAATGCCACTACATTTAAAGAGTGGTTCCAGAACGTGATTTTGCCCAGAGCCTTCTGTAATATTCATGGATAATGCCTCCTATCACTCGGTTTAAAATACAGAAACCACCTACCCATGCTAATAAAAAAGAAGAAATGGTGGCTTGGTTACAAGCAATTTAAAACGAAAATAATTTTAAAAATAATGCGGCGGTTCATTTTGGAGGAACGGTAACGAACTCAGTGTTATGTTGTGCCCATCACTAGTCGTGACTAACTGATAGGTTGCAGGAACGCATTCTCTGAATGGCCGAACTTTAACACCGCTTAGCAAGATTATTAACGGTTTTGTATGGTGGCCTGACAGACAAAAGTGAATGAAATGCGTATTTTTCGAATTTAACATAAAACCACGAGTTTAAGCCGTCAGTCAATAACAATATTTAATTTCTCGAAGAAGACGAGACTCCACCTCTAAAACAAAGACCTCGGGATCCATAACCCACGACATCGTATCACAGCGCTGTTAAAGTATCTAAGAATAAAAGGAAGCGAGGAAGGATAATAAGAGACTTTTAATACTTAATTTGATAACACAACATTTTCTATAAAACATAGAAGGCAATGAATTTTTCAATGAAACATAGAAAAACACATTCCTATAAGTACCTAAATAATAATTATATTATTATATATTTCTATTAATTATTAATAATTATATTAAATAATAATTATGTTATATAATTATTTTCTAAAATCATACAAAACCGTTACAGAAAACCATTTGAAAATAAGACCAGACTGAAACTAGGTACGAGTACTTTACAGAAACACTGACCTTATTACATTCTATCACGATATTATATGTCTCACGGCTGGCCTGGGTCTTACGCAGAAGTAATTATTTAAATCAATGGCACCATTCGAATTCAAATCCATAATTAACTGTTAGTTAATTTTAAATTTTCATACGTCTTGTCAAGCTCAAACATTATTTTTTCATCCCACCAGCTCGGAAAGAGTACTTTTGCTCCTCGATATCAGGGCGCAAAAGTCGTTTTTACCCTCTAGAGGTTAAAGTAAATTTGAATTTAGAACATCGTGTGTACTGAGGTTTTAAATTCAAAACATAATTTAACCTATTTATTTCTACCTCCTTGGTGCCGAATTCATCATACATTTATTTTTAATTTGTTAAAAACTCATACTCGGAACCTCTTTGGTGTACTTTTTTTTAAATGCTTTGCGCGCAATTTTCTTTTCACGTATGGAGGATAGAGGTAAAGAATGTTATTTCAAATGGCAAAACATTTTGAAATGCTATGAATGAATCAATTGTAATCGAATTGAAGTATGCCGAGTTGCCGAATTAAATAATTAAATATTATTGATTACTAAAATAGTAACTAATAGATCATTTCAACTACTTGTGCAGTACAAAATAATGTAGTAAATATAACATCAAATAAATAATTACTATTTTGAGAAAACATGTAGGTACAATATATTTTGAAGTCAAAACTTCTTTTGGCGCGCCAATGACAGATTTTTCGTGGGCTGTCAATTTAATTCTAGCGTCACGCTCGGGAATGATAAGAAATCTTCGGGTAAACTCGGGACCATAGCCAATGGCCATCTAGAAATGCCTCAGCCTTTCCCATTGGCCATTTAAAAATGTGTCAGCATTTCTAGATGGTCATGCTCATAGCCACGCCCTCCGGTTTCACACGCGTAGTTTCCAAAGTAAAAATCTAATTCTGAGTTATAAGTTACCACTTCTATCGGCAGTGCCTATGACTGCCAATATTTTTCTTTCATGAATTCTTAATAGTACGTTTATTAATTTCCTTTAAAATGTTCCCTGATGCAAATTTAGCGCTACTATAATTTAATGCATTTGGGCGGACACTTTGTCATGTACACATGAAACTCCTTACCTCAATCGGTCAACTCTCCATATTTTCACGTCATATTGTCATTATTAAAAGCATGGCTAAATAAACTTATAAAATTGAATACAAGTGAAAAACCGAAATACCATAATAATAAGTGATTCTAGCGACCAAGAAGTTTATTTAACGCCAACAGAATCGACTGAAACTGAAAATGCGCAAAGCGTTTAGTAATGTCCTCGCTAGGGGGGGATGAAAAATTACGTGTTACACTCGAGTGCAAAGATTTTTCACCTTGTGCCCTTTTGATTCCCTTGCTACGCTCAGGATTCTAATTTTTGAATCCCTCGCTACGCTCGTGATTCAACTTTAGAATCCTTCGCTTGCTCGGTCATCAAAATTGAGCACGCGGTTAAAAAGCCACTTTGCACTCTTGTACAACAAATAACTATTGTAAAAAATAAACTTATTTTACTGACACAAGTCAGTTATTGTAGGCTATTATTTAGTTTAATTTGTTCAAAATTAAGTATGGTAATTTGGAGTAAACCTTACATTCGTATAAATAATTAGTTTATTTCTGCCTGCCCCCCTTGAATAAAATCCTGGCTCCGTCCACTATGAGCACGTTTTGAATGTCACTTTTAAACTTTACTGTTATAATTGTCTATGATTATTTTGGTACGTCAAACATGTCTTCTGATGTCTTCTGTGTGTCATAACAAAGACAGAAATATTTAATTTTAATTTGATATATATTCGATGGTAAAGAGCATGTAACGATAATGGAAAAACGTAACTCATTTTTAAATTCACACCTTCATTTTATTTCAGATACCTCTAGGTAATTATGTGATAGAAATGGAGCAAAAACATTTTGATGCCCTGTGTAATAAAACATATAGGTACCTAAATATCTTACAAAAAGTAATAAGCCATTAATTTAAAAAGATGAGATTAGATAAAAAATGATTCAATCGACATAAACTTGCTTATGAATGTAGTGAAGCTCAAATTTTCAGTGGAAAAACTAACGGTCACCGTGCAGAAAAATTGAAGCTGAAACTCTCCACGGCCTATATTTTGAGCATAATGTATATGTGTCAATAAAAGCTTACTTGTAAAGATAGTCACAACCACTATCTATTTGAAGATAACTTAACAACATGATGAACGAGTTTTTAACCTGCAAGTATCCCTTTCTATAAAATGCATAAAAAACTAGCAGCGTCCCACACTTATTCACGAAATAAGAGCCATGCTGGTGGCTGGTGTGGAGCGTTCAAAATTTCTTACCCACTTAAAAGTGTAAAATAGGCTCATTGCTTATCATATACCAATCTAGATAAATATAGTTTGGATTATATGGAAGAGAAATCATGAACTACATTGGAATTGCTAGCTCCTTCGGTTATTGTAACATACTTTCATGTGTAAAAAGTGTTCATCAAAACATATAAAAAAATTAGGAATCTGATATACTTAATTGAAAATAAAATAACGATAAGACCATGATCATTTTTTTTATTTCTTGCTGTGTGATATATATATTCATACAGATATTATCTTTGGAATAAATTATAGTTAACAAATCTAGAACAAACATTGATAGTATCAATTTCATGATTTGTTGCCTTTGTAATTTTTAGGGTCATTACGCACACTATTTCGAAAATACGAAGTAAATATAATAAGTTAGGCCACATGGTGCGTGTAATTTCTACCAGGGGCAGGAGAACGGTCACTAGCGATTCGAAGCTAGTGACCGTTCTCCCAGACTAGAAACCAGCCGGAACTTATTACCAATTTCACATTTTTTTTATGTTGAATCACAGATTACAGAAATAAAACATTGAATATTTGTGTAAAATTTCAATATAACTTGGCAAGTGTGTGACGGGTCGCAATATAGAGTTCCGTAGTTGCTTGTCATATTTTACTGTTATTAAGACTTGTTTGCATTATGATTAGTGCGAGTGTGAGTGATTAGTGCAGGTGTTTAGTGATTAGTGCAGGTGTTTAGTGATTAGTAGCAAACACGCGTGGACACCGATTGATTAGTGCGAGTGTTTAGTAACTTGCATAGTGAAGTGATTAAAAGCGTGTTCTATTTCTCACTCGCACTCGCACTAGCAGTAATGAAAATGTTAACAGGCCTTTACGTAAACAATAATTCTACATTACTAATAATAATCTATGATTACATTAGTTTCCCTAAGCAAAAAATAAGTCCCAAGTTTTAGTAATCTGTCATTATCTATCATCAGTAAATTACAGGGCAAATAATATGATATTAATATCACACAGCACATGAGCACAGAGCACAGTGTTATTTGACATTTAGTCAAAATGTATACATTGTGTCAATATCAAAATATAGCGCTGAATGTATTTTTTTTTAATCAATTACTTTATTCTGTTTTTACCATCATGTTTCATGAACTCATTGATGCTACATTTGATTAAATCTTCTATACTATCATATCTATACTATATTATCAAGCTGAAGAGTTTGTTTGTTTTAGTAGTGGCCTACTCTTGGCAGAGTTGCCCTGGGGAAGTACCACACCTTTGCCTGTTATTCTACCGCCAAGTAGTAATGTGCAAACATTACTGTGTTCCGGTTTGAAGGGCAATGTTTCCAGAGAAATTACAGGGTTAGAGATATAATATCTTAGATCTCTGGGTGACGAGCGCAGTGCAGTGTTAGGTAATGAATTTGGACTCTTCGTGTTCTAATAGCTGCGTGTTACTGGGCTGTTATCAGGCACATGTCCTGCTCGTCTCGTCACTCTATACTATAAAATAAAAACTACTGGTCCGGGTTAAAAGATTCTTTCAACTTCACTCAGCCAACACATTTCACACATTGATATAAACCATCAGATGTGCCCTGAACACCTTGAAATTAGTAAGAAACTGCGTCTGTGTGTAGCGTAAGTGACTTACACACCACCAATCTACTTGTTCCTTAGAACTGTTAGCGGCAAAGTATCCTGTGGTTCTACTTATTTTGGTTGTTGACAACGAATAGTGATAGGTAAAAACGTCCGGCGTTCACTGCTTCCTGCAATCGACTAGAACGGAAAGAGTGAGCTCACACATCCCAACGATGACATAATTCCGTGCGCTTGTTTGGAAGGGCACATCAATGGTTTATATCGATGGCTTCACAGCCTTGGCGTTCTTAAAGAGGAACGAAACCCGCTCGTTCGTATTCTTAAAACTTCCATCAAAAATCAGGCGACGCACGACACCCGCAGTAATGTACTGCAGTAAATCGAGGAAATAAGTTATAGAAAGTTTTTAATCATTGTTATATAGAGCACGAATTCTATTTATGTTGGTAGTTTTTTTTTTTTCAAGATGTTTACAATGGAACCCTAATTTGATTTACAATGCTGCCAGATGTAATCCAAAATTACCTCAACCTTTGTAATAATGTCGTACAAAGAGGTTGTTAGTTTTAATCTACTATACTCTCTGGCCAACGAAATTTACATTAACCTAGCAGCACGTAGTTTCCAAAGGATGCACACACATTTGTAGGGTTCGGTAAAACGTAAAAACGGAACCCTTATGGATTCGTCATGTCTGTCTGTCTGTTCGTCCGTATGTCACTGCTACTTTTTTCCGAAACTACAAGAACTACATATTATACTGTTGAACTACATATTATATTGTTGAGTAAGTAGATATATTTTGTGAACCGCATTAAGATTTTATACAAAAATACTAAAAAAACAATAAATTCTGGGGGTGACCCATACTTAGAACTGAAACTCATTTTTTTTTCATCAAACCCAAACGTGTAGGTCTAAAAACATATGATGTACATTACTATGCAAATTTCCTCCAAAAATTGGTTTGCACTCAATCTAGTTAGTAAGTAGTTTTTTTAGAACGTCATAAATACACTATTATTTAAACATCGATCAAAGTTACAACGAACTACAAGAACTTATGTATTATGTTGCTTGCTGTTACGGAACCTTCATGGCCGAGTCCGACCCCCATTTGGGCGATTTAATCTTTTGTACTAAGGTCTATCATCATCAGCCTGGGTTCGTCCACTCCTGGACATAGGCATCTCTAATACGCCACTCAGTCCAATCCTCGGTATTATGATTTCAACCGCCACCAGCGGTCGTTTGTATATCGTTAATGCATCTAGCCTGAGGGCGTCATACACTGTGTTTACCAATTCGCGGTCTCCGATCTAGAACCCGTCTACTCCAATAGTTATTGGGCAGCGACAGATGTGACTGGCTGATTGCCACTTCAGTTTGCAAATACGGTGAGCTATGTCGATGACTTCAGTTCTCTTCATTACGGATGCAATCCTTCAGAAACCCCAAGCATAGCTCCATAGCTCGGACTTTGAGCTTTCGAACCTTTTTGACTGTCAGTGTCCACGTTTCAGCACTGTAGCTAATAACCGATATGACGCACTGGTTGCACACTTTTGTTTTGAGGCTTTATGGGATGGGCGACGAGAAGACTTGACGAAGTTTGCCAAATGATGCCCAGTCTAACTGTAGTTTTTTCATGGGCTCACTCTTAAAGCTACATCTACCTAGTTCGAGCATCTGCCGTAGGAAAACGGATCTCAAATACAAAATACAAATACAAATACAAAAATCTTTATTGCTGCTTGTAGGTAAGATAAGATAATACAAAATATTTTAAAAGTTGCCCCATACAAACTGGCCTCTGCGAGAGGCATGCAATATGTCTGGCAAGACAATTTGTTAGTCTTAATTTTTAAATAAAAAAAATAATAATTAAACAATAGTCAGCTGATTAAAGTCTTCTTCTTCCTCATCTTCTATTAATTTCTGGTTTTTATTTATGTCATCTGATTCTTCATCTTCGATTCATTTCTGGCTTCTATTTGGTTGTGATATACAACGTGGTGGATTTACCCCCAACAATATTTTGACAGTCCATTCTAACACTGATGTAGACTTCGTAACCGAAGGTCTCTTTCCCCTCGGCACAGTAGATCACGAGATAATTCGAGTCAAAGTTTGACGTAAAATTCCTACCAAATCACCAGCTTCAACCTTAACCATGTACAGCTGACAAACGACCTTACCGCCGACGCCACGACGTCGTACAAAAATCCGTGTCGAGATCAGGCCATTAGGGGTATGTCAAATAAAATAACAAACAAAACAAATATTTTTTTTATGGAAAAAAAAATGGAGCTTTCATGTCTAATTTTCACATACATGATTCAAAACGTTATGTAGATGAACTACAATGAATATTGTTGCACCTTTCTGCAACACCTTGTATATTTGTGTGAGATAGATGTTTGGTGAGCACAATTTCGCCAACGTCTTGTGTTTCATCAGGATATTGTCTTGTGTTTTTGAGTTTGATCAATATGTCCATCCAGGGTCTAAGGTCTTGCATTAGTAGATCTTGCAGTTCATCCATGTGAGGAATGTCAAAGAATGTATAAAGTGCAATAAATGTATATAATCAAAAAATCAAAAATGTCGTTAATTATAATATTCATGTAAATACTCAAAGAATGTCAAAATGTAATACAGTACAAACTAATTCATCATGATTCAATATATCATTATTTGGTCTTATGTCAGTTGAATGTCAAATTTCATAATGGAATAATAATATCTATTGAGATATTAATGAAAAAAGGTTTAAAGATTGTAAAAATTTCATGTTAAACAATGTCTAAAATATTAGTATTCCAATTAATTTCCTTATCATTTAAAAATTCAGTTACAGTTTAATAGCATTTGTGTATAAGCATTTTTTTTAGTTTACTTTTGAACATTGTTATGTTAAGTTCTTTTATGGCATTTGGCAGCTTAATAAAAGAGGAGCCATACAAAAACTGCTGTCACTCATAATCTTTTTTTTGCATTTGTCTATGAGCAGTCTACACTTATCACGCCGGTTACGTTTTACTTTGTCACTCAATAGAGGAAAATAATGAGGGTTATTCCTTACAAAACACATAACTTCAAATATGTACAGGCATGGCAGGGTTAATATTTGGTTGTCTATGAATAGTTGTCGACAGCTATCTGTAACTTGCATCCCGAACATAGCACGAATGCATCGTTTTTGTGCTTTGAAAACTGAGGCTGTATCAGTTGAATTCCCCCAAAAAATGATCCCATATCTCAAGACTGATGCCACCAATCCATGGTAAGATGTAAGAAGAGCCTCTTTCTTTACCACTGGAGCAAGCCTATGCAGAGCATATGCCGAGCTACCCAGCTTCTTGCAGAGAATCTCAACATGTGCCTTCCAATTCAATTTCATGTCTATTGTTAGGCCCAAAAATTTTGTTGTAGTGACTTCTGCAATTTTTTTATTTTGATAATTTATGTTTAATAAAGTAATTTTTTATTTGAGTAAATTGCATGAAATTGGTTTTGTTTTAATAAATTTTTAAGTTAATAATGTTTAACCAATGGATAGATGAATTTAGTGCGGCATTGATATCTTCCTCATAATTAGCTTTATCTTGACATGCTATTGTTATTGTGCTGTCATCTGCAAATAGTGACATTGGATGCTCAATTACTTTAGGAAAATCATTTATGTAGTGTTATTATGTAGTGTGTATCTCTGAACAATTTCCAATGTGTTTCACTTCCTGCAATCACCCCCGGAGCAATAAACTCGTTGCACATTACTTTGGTTTTGTCCAAATTCAAATAAAATGAAATGAAATCAATTTTATTTCGACTAAAACAACAAAAACGCCAATTAGCTCGTGAAATCAGGAAAGATCTTTGACGGGTCTTTTTGATTCTTGAAAAAGCCTTATTTTACGGTGACCGTCCCCACTTCTCGTCCTGCAGCCCGTGACACTTTTAGAACGTCGTCGTTATTTTTTTAATGGACCTATGGCAGCTAGTTTGACATGGTCTCTACTGCCTAAAGAATTTTGGGCCAGCGCAGAAGGCGCGGGCCTCTACTAACCTAATATTACCGTACTTAATGAATAGTAGACTAACTATTAAGTTTATGCAACATTCTAGTGTCACCTGACTGATCGGGGATAGCTGTTATCGTTTGACTGATGTTAGATCTAGAAATGGGTAGCGATTCTAAATCCATTCGGTTGCATCCGACATGGAATCTCATCTCTCGGTCTTTGTCTTATCTGGTTAGCATGATAGAGACAGACTCGTTTTTGACAGACTCGATTGTCATTCCGACCCCGAACCTTTCGGAATCGCATTTAGAATCGCTACCCTGATGTCATCTAGCTTATTATTGTAAAGAAATTTAGACTGCAGGTAGGTTGACTGGAGCTAGTGTTTTGGAAAGTTTTGAATTAAGTACCTACTTTTCAAAACCTACTAGGTACCTACTTTTCAAAACCTACTAGGTACCAACATATGTTGTGGTCTTTGGATAACTTTGCATTCGTATTTCCTGTTCATTTTTCATTATTTTGGGATTCTCCCTGATGAATAGAAAATCACCTTAACATGGCAACATCGTCAATGTCATACGTCAATGACAAGATCATTTTTAATTTGATGTTTTTCACCTTTTTTTATCTTTGCCATTAAAATATGAAAATAATTTTCTGACCAAATACAGCATATAACGTACATATTAATTTATAACTTTGCATCTGTACTTTCTTGTGACGTAGGTAAAATAATTCAGCATTAATAGGCTTTATATTGCCGAGTGACTGGTGAAATGAAAATACTAACTAGGCACTAAAACTATGTATTTTATTTCACAGTTTCATTTTGTTTTGACTACATTAGGAACTGAAATAGCTAATCTCGCCCCGTAATGTATGCAACATCAACATCAACAGCCCACTAAACGTAACCACTGCTGGGACTCGGGGCTTTCTCTCGCAAGGAGAGAGTTATGTATTAATAATGTGTTAATAAACACAAAATATACGATTGTATTTTCTTATCATATTTTTGAATGCTGAACGAATTGAAAGTGTATGGTGCATCAGTATTTCCTTGAGCATGTTTATGTTTTGCCAACAGTATTGTCCGTTTTCATGTGGCGTTACTGTCTTATACTTGCCAGCATTTATTTGTAAAGACGTAGTTCAAGAGTTTCTTCAAATGACTTGAGGAATTAATCTGTGTATGACGCCATTGGGGGGCGGATTCCATGATTTTATTAGACATGATCAATAATGACGTCAGTCATGACGTTTTTTAATGTCATAAATGTAGGCTCACAGCTTTTTGGAACCTTCTCCAAAACTATGAAGCAGACTCAATAAGAAATTCAACCAATAAGAAGTCTTGTTATGTTGTATCTGTGACAACCTTTGATTAAACACTGGTCTGGATGAAGCACAGGTCAGGTTTCAAATACTTGTTTGCGTGATCACGGACACAAATTTAAGTCAAGTATCAATAAAAAGTATCAGTAATTGCTATTGTTCTTATGCCAGTGGTATCGTGTATCGTGATTCTGACAAGCCGAGATTTTCAGCCAACTATTATTGGCTGACATAGTTTTTGGTGTTTCTACAGTCGAGCGGTCTATCTAGACAAGTTTATAATCAGTGGTCACAACTAACAAAATGCAATATTTGTTTATTTTCTTTCGATAATTTTACTTTATTTAATGATGTAAGTATCTGGATTTAAAACACAGCAAACCGCTCAAAAAAATTATCGCCATAATAAAATGGTGACGATGTGAATTCTTGGGAACAACTTGGTTCATCATAAAGTAATTACTTGAATTCTTTTAGCGTGTAATATAGGGGAATAACAGCGTTGAATTGCAGTTAAAATGATCTTCTTATGAAGCCGGTAACTTTCAATTATCATTTCAGTCAAAACTATTCGGGTCTCCTAAAAATTAATTTTGAAAATTTTCTCAATGAATAGCTCAAGAAAATCAAAAGTATTGTTTCATATTGCTATTTTGCATGTTATACATAGATGCAATATATTGTACACACATTCAGTTCAAAAATCCCGATAGACGAAATCAAACAGCTCTCGGAGCATTTTTTAGCAGTGGTGTTTCAGGAGCTCTGTGGTATAAGTTTTGAAGTACTTAAATTTGTTGAATTAAAATGAAAACTTTAATCTCAGTTTTGTACAAAGGACTCATAGTAAACACAAATGAACTACTATGTCCTACGTGCTTGTCGAATGATTTTCAAAAGATTCGAAAATATTGAAAGAGAAAATCAGGATTTCGAGAAAACAGCCACCACAGCAATGCATTGATATACCTACTTATAAATGATAAACATTACGTCAGTAGACTATAATTAGTTTATTCTAATGCGTTATGCCCTTTTTTGCTTAACTTTTCTGTAGTTTTGTCAGTAATAAAAGTGATGCAATCACAACCAATAAATTGTTTTATTTAAATGAAGAACACATCAGATAACGTGTACAAAGTCTTAAATATATTAAAGCTCCTAAAAATGATTTCACGATCTAGCGAGTACTGCTACTGAACCAAAAAAATATATGTAATAGGTCGTATATACATACATATGTAAAAAATTAACCAACAAGCAGTTGCAAATTTATTTAACGCCATCTAAGAAATGGCTGATACCGTGTTTTTGATAAATTGGGTTGTTTCAGCGTTATCAGTGCATTGTTAATAGTATACGTATGTATCTACTAAACAAAGATACATAGCAGGGTCATGATAGAGAAAGTAGGAGTGCACAATATGTAGGTACAATAAATCGAAATATCTGTGGACTTGTTGAGATAGAAACGCGAGAATCATAAGCAAAGGTTGCAACGTGCTGCCAACTTGCGTTCATCACACGTTGTTGCCCTTTTTAAGTGCCGTATGCCAAGTTATCTTGGAAACTTGGAATGGATAAATATTAATTGCCTACAGGTATTATTCAATTTGTCCTCTTTGGTGTATGTTTTGAAACCTGATTTTATTTTATGACATAGACAATTTCTTTCATCTATTTCCGTCTTCCTTCTTCTGAGATTACTAGAAAAAAGCGTCCTTGATGCAGTATTAAAGGTAAAATAAGGTTCTTAGGTTTGATAAAAATCTCTTCAGGCACAAAACTGATGACGTCACACTTGGGCGTGGTTTAAAAAATGACGCTATAAAAGTAGTAAAACGTCACAAAACTAAAAGTTTCTCAAAAAAAAGGCTAATGAGCAGGGTAGCGAATGGTTTCAGAATATGGATGTTAATGTCCATGCAATTATAATTCTACTTGCGTCTTAATATGCGCGCTGATTTTTATACGTGATATTTGGGTAATAATTAGCAGCCTAATTATCATAAGCAACCCACTAAAAGTTTCCACTGCTGGGACTCGGGGTCTTAGTACCGTTTATCTGCCAAAGCCAGGATGATTCAAACTTCATAATGGCCCATCATTCTTACCTGTGTTAGGAGCATGCGCCGACAAGTTTTCAGCTTTTATAAAATGACGAAGTTCTGGGGTTCACGGGCTCTTGCTCTATAATGACAACCCAGCGAAAGTCTAGAAATTTCTCAGGTCTATGGGAATTAGCAAACCACGTTCTAATCTCACCTCTAAAATTACTGACCTTAATGACCTTTTAATCAACATTTTACTTCTGCTTCTGCTATGTCTGTTGCAGTTAAAGACTCAACACTTAGTTATCTTGCTGCCATTCCCAAATCCCAGTTTGCTTCTTTTGAATTTAATCGATTCACCGAGTGTGATTTTAAGAAGAGCTTTATGTATATCTCTTCCAACGCGGTAGGAGGTGACAATATATCGGAACATGTCATTGCCCATCCTTTATATTATCTTTCCTGTCCTATGTACCATTTTGAACAATTCATTTGTAAGTAATTTTTTTCCCTTCAATCTGGAAAGACGCCCATATTTTGCCACTGCCCAAAATGGCAAACCCTAAAACCTTTTCCAAATTTTGACCTATTTCTATCCTACATTTCCTTTTTCAAAATCCTTGAGCGTCTTGTCTACAAAGAGCTCAATGAATTCCTCAAAAGACAAGATCTCTTTGATCCTTTTCAATCTGGTTTCCGACCTGGGCATAGCACTGTGTCTGCACTTGTTAAAGTCACTGACGATATTCGCTTGGGGATGGATGACGGCAAGCTTACTGTTCTAACTCTGTTAGACTTCAGTAATGCTTTCAACGAAGTCAATTTCGATATTTTACTAGCAGTACTACGCTCAATTAGAATACCTCCACCGGTAATCGAACGGGTTCGTAGTTACTTACAAGGACGCCGGCAACGGATTCGTCTAGAAGATATACCTTCTCTTCTTGGTGTAATACAACAGCTGGTGTCCCTCAAGGCGTTGTCTATCTCCTCTTCTTTTTGCTATTTTCATAAATGCTATTTCTATATTTATTATTTCTTCCTACCATCTTTATGGAGGCGATCTCCAAATTTCTACACCTAGACCAGCAGTAACTTACTAGATCAGCCGTAACTTACTAGACCGACCGTAACTTATTAGACCGACCGTAAATTAATAGACCAGCCATAACTTACTAGACCAGCCGTAACTTACTAGACCAGCTATAACTTACTAGACCAGCCGTAACTTACTAGACCAGCCGTAACTTACTAGACCAGCCGTAACTTACTAAACCAGCCGTAATTTACTAGACCAGCCGTAACTTACTAGACCAGCTATAACTTACTAGACCAGCCATAACTTACTAGACCAGCCGTAACTTACTAGACCAGCCATAACTTACTAGACCAGCCGTAACTTACAAGACCAGCCATAACTTACTAGACCAGCCATAACTTACTAGACCAGCCGTAACTTACTAGACCAGCCATAACTTACTAGACCAGCCGTAACTTACAAGACCAGCCATAACTTACTAGACCAGCCGTAACTTACTAGACCAGCCATAACTTACTAGACCAGCCGTAACTTACTAGACCAGCCATAATTTACTAGACCAGCCTAGACCAGCCGTAACTTACTAGACTAGCCGTAACTTACCCAGCCGTAACTTACTAGACCAGCTATAACTTACTAGACCAGCCATAACTTACTAGACCAGCCGTAACTTACTAGACCAGCTATAACTTACTAGACCAGCCGTAACTTACTAGACCAGCTATAACTTACTAGACCAGCCATAACTTACTAGACCAGCCGTAACTTACTAGACCAGCCATAACTTACTAGACCAGCCTAGACCAGCCGTAACTTACTAGACTAGCCGTAACTTACCCAGCCGTAACTTACTAGACCAGCTATAACTTACTAGACCAGCCATAACTTACTAGACCAGCCGTAACTTACTAGACCAGCTATAACTTACTAGACCAGCCATAACTTACTAGACCAGCCGTAACTTACTAGACCAGCTATAACTTACTAGACCAGCTATAACTTACTAGACCAGCCATAACTTACTAGACCAGCCGTAACTTACTAGACCAGCCATAACTTACTAGACCAGCCTAGACCAGCCGTAACTTACTAGACTAGCCGTAACTTACCCAGCCGTAACTTACTAGACCAGCTATAACTTACTAGACCAGCCATAACTTACTAGACCAGCCATAACTTACTAGACCAGCCGTAACTTACTAGACCAGCCATAACTTACTAGACCAGCCGTAACTTACAAGACCAGCCATAACTTACTAGACCAGCCGTAACTTACTAGACCAGCCATAACTTACTAGACCAGCCGTAACTTACTAGACCAGCCATAACTTACTAGACCAGCCTAGACCAGCCGTAACTTACTAGACTAGCCGTAACTTACCCAGCCGTAACTTACTAGACCAGCTATAACTTACTAGACCAGCCATAACTTACTAGACCAGCCGTAACTTACTAGACCAGCTATAACTTACTAGACCAGCCGTAACTTACTAGACCAGCTATAACTTACTAGACCAGCCATAACTTACTAGACCAGCCGTAACTTACTAGACCAGCCATAACTTACTAGACCAGCCTAGACCAGCCGTAACTTACTAGACTAGCCGTAACTTACCCAGCCGTAACTTACTAGACCAGCTATAACTTACTAGACCAGCCATAACTTACTAGACCAGCCGTAACTTACTAGACCAGCTATAACTTACTAGACCAGCCGTAACTTACTAGACCAGCTATAACTTACTAGACCAGCCATAACTTACTAGACCAGCCGTAACTTACTAGACCAGACATAACTTACTAGACCAGCCGTAACTTACTAGACCAGCTATAACTTACTAGATCAGCCATAACTTACTAGACCTGACATAATTTATGAATGATTAAAGAGCAATGTTTGTTGTTAGTTACAGGTTCAAGAATGGGCCAATATTACGTCATTTCTATGCGCGCTGGGCGGGGTCTGTCTACAGAAACGGCCTACGTCATCCTGGGCTCACTTACACGGTAAATATCATGGTTTTACTATATTTCTTGTTTTAAACACACGACGTAAAAACGATGTGGATAAGTTTGACGTATTCGTTTATGTATGCGCGTGTGTCTATATATGTATATTCGAAGGTGTTTGTGTGTATGTGTGGTTGCGTGAGGGAGGATGCGTGCGAGTAGTAGTAATAAAAATGTGTAAATAGTTACATAAATATAAATTCAATATAGCAAACACAGCGACACGACAGTTAAGAGCATCAGCTGACTGTATCTTTCTCGCTCGGGTACACTCGGCGGTCCCCAATTCATCCGATTGAGTCTTTCACTTCCGAGCGTGACGATCAGCCTCATCCATAGCCTACTGAAAAACTGTGTGAGGTACGCCAAAAGAAGTTTTCACTTCAAAAATTTTTTTTTTCCAGATTCTCGTAAATACAACATGCTGGCAAATAGCTCTCAAGAAGTTCAATACTGTCCCGTTACACAGTAAGTGGTGTAGTTCTATTTTTATACAGGGTTATTGGTAATCAGCTTGCATCTTTACGGGCTAAGAAGATATTAAGTACATCAAAAACGTCACCTTTGGTCTACATTTTATAATGATCGTTTATTTTTTTCCCCTACTAAATTAAAAAAAAGTGTATGTGCCCGGTCTAAAAGCATCGAAAGCAAAGAACGGCCGATAAATGGTGTGCCGAAGTGAATAAACACTAAACAGCTAGTTATGTTGAGGGAGACCAGGATTTGCAAAAAAAAACCTTCTTGCCATTTTAAACTATATAATTAATTGAAAACTACATACTCTTAAAACTAATTAACTTAGGTGACAACGCGTCGATGGTAGACTACGAAGTGACGGCCAAGGGACGCCGATCGCCGATCGGTGTCCGTCTTGCGGGCGGTCCGACGCTTCGCGGAACTGCTTGCAACACGGTGGGAATCACGCCACAGTCGCCGATAGAGCAACGATAAATATGTACTTGTTGGTCAGCGAAATCCATGTTACCGGGCATCGTAACAAGCCGCTAACATTGCAAGGTGCAAGCTAGAGAGGACAATTAACACTTTTTTTTGGAATATGTATTGAGTTTTAACAAAAGTTTGTTTGTTTAAACACAGAACATGGTCTTAAACGGCCGCAGGCTGAATACCAGTAACCCTGTACCACTCACTCAATTTATATTAGTCACTTGTAATCTTCATAAAATAAAAATAGTTTGATAAGTTTTGGGAAAGGTTTCAGACTCCTTTTAAGCATAATCAGCCCACTAAACGTTCCCTATGCTGGGACTCGGGACCTTCTTCAAAGAGATAGTCAAGGTCATAAACCACCACGCTAACTCAGTGCGGGTCGGTGAATGACATAACCTCGAA
Organism: Ectropis crepuscularia; assembly: GCA_963693475.1. NCBI lineage: Eukaryota > Metazoa > Arthropoda > Insecta > Lepidoptera > Geometridae > Ectropis > Ectropis crepuscularia. Next base: position 9,592,942 of record OY856367.1, read on the forward strand.
AGATTCTAGGTACATGTCGGTTTCCTCACGACATATTCCTTCGCTGTTTTAACTCAGCGGCATTACGCACATGACTTCGAAAAGACAGTGGTGCGTGTGGGATATGAACCCGGGGTCTCCGGATCGGCAGTCGCCGTTCTCCCGACTAGACCAGCCGTAACTTAACAGGCTCCTTATAAAGAGTCATAATAGCCCACTAACTGCTGGGACTAGGGGCCTTCTCTCGCAAGGAGATAGTCAAGGCCGTAATCCACCACGCTGGCCCAATGCGGGTAGGTGGATAATAGATATTGTAGTAAAATAATTTTAATGTATCATCAATTTTGAAATGGTGACAGGGTCAAAAATATAGCATTCCAATTAGTTCGTCAGGTCGATTACAGAAAAAATATGGTACACGTATTTGTATTGTTTTATCAAATTATCAAAAATGTAACAAAGATATATGTCATCAAACTTCCGGAGTGGGGGGTAGTGACGTCACTCTTATCGTAAAAATCGTATCATAACGTGACGTCACTCGGATCATCTAAGCACTGTATCTTCGTAATTTTTTGTTTGTGTAACAAAATAAAAAATACGATACAATTTTTTTTAATAATCTAACGGAATAATTACTTTTTTTAGTCGACTCGTCTATTCTTCACTGTGATCGTCGAGAAAAAATATGTGTTCACTATTTTTTAAATTTAACTGACAGGCTAATTACGTTTTTTTTATCATGGCGCCTATTCTTCACTGTGCCAGTAGAATGTAGAAAAAAAATACGTGTACAATATTTTTAACAATCTAACTTACTTAATTTTTTTAAGGAGTCTTGTCTATTTTTTAACTTTAGATCGTATATAACTTCCTAACCTTATAATATGTAGAGTATAAAGTATGTTCTACAGATTCATTGGACAGCTATTACGACTCCTGCTATACAGTACGGAACGATTCGCATTGCAAATACAAAGTCACGTGAAGGAACTAGTGGGGAGAGAGTTGTCTCCGGCACTGTACCCTATACTGTTTGATCAAATCAAGAATATCATTGATAAGTTCTTTGATCAGCATCAACAAGTAAGTGTAGATTTATTTACTTACAGTACTTTTGTAGTGGTAGGACTCTTAGCAGAGTCCGCCTGGGGAAGTACCACACCTTTGCCAAATATTCTACCGCCAAGCAGTAATGTGCAAACATTACTGTGTTCCGGTTTGAAGGGCAATGATTCCAGAGAAATTACAGGGCTTAGAGACATAATATCTTAGATCTCTGGGTGACGAGCGCAGTGCAGTGCTAGGTAATGATTTGGACTATCACGTTCCAATAGCTGCGTGTTACTGTGCTGTTCTGTGGCAGGCATGTTGCTTACCATCAGGCACATGACTTGCTCGTCTCGTCACTCTATGCTATAAAAAAAAAAGTTATGTATTTTGATACATTTTTTCGTAGGATAAGGGTGACGATACGACAAGGATACGTGCCTGATGGCAAGCAACATGCCAGTCAGTCAAAAAAGTGCAAAAAATTGGCAGGCATATCGACTACCGCTAGAAGTAAAAACTTATAACTCAGAATTTGATAGCTCACTTTGGAAACTACACGGGTGAAATCGGAGGATGTGGCCATGACAAATGGGAAATGCTGACGCATTTCTAGATGGCCAATGGGCATGATCCCGAGTTTACCCAAAGATTTCTATCATTCCCGAGCGTGATGCTTGAGACCAATTTGCATCCCACGAAAAATCTGTCTCTGGTGCGCTAAATGAAGTTTTCACTTCAAAAACACATTTTTTGTTGAATTTTCAACGTATTTTATTTTTCAGGTGATGTTAACAGAAACGAACACACAGTTCGTGGAACACATGATATACATCATGAGGAATATACTGGACAATAAAAAGAGTGGACTCCATACCGAGCATCTCAGTACGACGTCTATTGAGGGACTCATGCTGGCTATTGTCAAGTAATTATCTACTTCAAAACTAGTACAGTGATTCTAAAGGCAACATAAATAAATATAATATTGGTGGACAATTCACATTCAACACAATCTGACCCCAAACTAAGCAAAGCTTGTAATATGGCGGCCAAATAGCTAATATAATACTGATATAGTTGTATTACATGTACATATATACTTATACATACTACATACAATACATACATACATACATACTTATTACAGAAACACCCAGACACAGTACAAATATATAAATTCATCACACAAATATTTGCACTGGGTGGGAATCGAATCCCTCGGCTTCGCAGGCAGAACTACTACCCACTAGGCCAGTCATCAATCCTTGTCTCTGTCATTCCAAAGAGATAAGACAAAGACCGAGCTATGAGATTTCGTGTCGGATCAATCTGACTGGATTCAGAATCGCTAGACTGATTAGATAGATTGCCCGGTTGTTCTAGACTAGACCCAACCCAGGAGGGCCTGGGCTGGGTCTAGAGCCTAGTTAAACTACTAATTATAACGCAGGCACGCATTTTTCGCACGGTCTTGTGGCTTGACTACGCCTATGTGTCAAAGTTGGATGTGCCCTTTCTAGCCTATCAGGAATTAAGCGGACCTACTACGGGGCTTATAAGTTTGACGTGTTTATCGTTCGCATCGTAGGTCCCCAACGGATGACCGATATTTTTTTTTGTTTATAAGGTGAATTAGTCTGGAATGTTCTTACGTTCTTAGCTATGTTTGAGGAAATTCGGCTCAAGATGGCCGCCGCTACAAAATGCCGGATTGTATATTTTGCGATCTACCAAATGAAAAGGCTTGACTAGCTGAATACACTATGATAAATTTCAAATCCAAGATGGCCGCCATGCGTCACCTTAAAATGGCGAATTGTATTTTTTCCTCAACTCCGTCTATATCAAATGAAAGAACTTTACTAGTAGAATACTATACTATGGCAAATTTAAAATCCAAGATGGCCGCCGCTACAAAATGTATGGCGTTGAAAATGTTTTTAAAATATTTAATTTAATAAGTTTTTGAAGACAAATATTTAATGAGATAGATATTACATTTCTTTAACTCATGTTTTGATAGTCATCTTCACACGCATAATCATTTTTAGCTGGGTTTGCCGTTGACGAATGCGTCAAGGAACATTATAGCTTATACCTATACATAAATTATATGTTACATTATAAGGCCGCCAATTGTTTCTAATTTTTTAAATTTTGTTTATTTTTTCATAAGAAGTTTTGTTTAGTTTAGCGCAATAAAGATTTTTTCTGATCTATATCTTGTTTTCAGATACGTTCGTCATTTGGATATGACAGTATTGTCGGTGCACATTAAAACCAAGCTCTGCCAAGTCGTGGAAGCCATGATGCGGAGACGAGACGACTTGGCTTTCAGACAGGTATGTGTTTTTCTAACACACTTGCTCACCTAATTTCTAATTGCTAATATCACTGTAATTAAGCATAATATAATGAAACCTGTTATCAAACGGTGACTTTTTCATTGCTATTATTCACTTATAGAGTTTTTGTTTTGTTGTTTGAGTTGCTTTGTTCTCAAAAGAAGTTTCGATACATTAAAGACTGTGTTCAATAGAACAAACAAAAAATAAAAATAAAAGTTTTCGATGCTGAATTCGTTTTTAATTACTATTTTATTCACAAGTGTGTTGAAGTATGTATATGATACACGTGTATTTTGATGATTACCGTCCTCGGCTCTATTAAGGCCCGCTTCTTTGGGTCTCGTTCACGCCCTCCGGTTTCACCCGCGTAGTTTCCAAAGTAAGCTATCAAATTCTGAGTTATACGTTTTCACTTCTATCGGCAGTTCCTATGACTGCCATTTTTAATGTATATTCTGTGTTTTGTTTTCAGGAAATGAAATTCCGTAACAAGATGGTGGAATACGTGACTGACTGGGTGCTGGGAACTAGTCATCAGATCGCGCCGCCGCTGAGGGCTGATGCCTCTACCATTACGAGGTACGGCATAGCGTAGTCATGGACATTGTAAAAAATAGTTATATTTTAACACGCTTTTATTAGCTTCTCTTGTAACCAACTATGGATGTAAGAAAATCTTGGAATCTTAATTTCACACACTTGATTAGGATGAAACTTCGGTCTTTGATTAGGAAGAAATTTTGCACGCGCTCTGAGTTCTGATGACAATACATGACTAGCTAAGTAACGTCATTAGAAATCCAATATGGCGGCCTCCCCAAGATGGCGGGCTGGCTGTTTGAAATCCACCCCCTTGATATGGGTATCAAATGAAAGGGTTTGCTGTCAGAAATACGAAAAATGACACGTGACTTAAATCCAAGATGGCGGATTGGCTATTTGAAATGCACCCCCATGATGTGGATATTAAATAAAAGGGTTTGCTGAATGGGATACGAAAAAATAATCACGTAACCTAAATCCAACATGGCGGGCGTTCCAAGGTGGCGGAAAGCGTGTTTTTTTTTAGTTTTTAAAAGTTAAGAATTCTTCGGAATTACTTTTCTTATTTTTTACTTGAATACAAACAATCAAAATGGGCGCTACGATCGTAAACCATAATAAAAATGCAGAGAAGTAAACAGTCTAGTCAGTCTTCGACAGCTTGTTTTGCGGTTTAAACCATAATAAAAATGCAGATAAGTAAACAGTCTAGTCAGTCTTCGACAGCTTGTTTTGCGGTGAGTGACGTAATTTTTTTAACGTTTATATCTGTATACTTGACGTATAAATTGTACATTTATAAATAAAGAACTTTAATTTCATCCCATCTTACAGCAATAAAGATATTTGTGATTGTATTTTCAGAGAGTTGGACCAGGCGTGTATGGAAGCCGTAGCGGCTTTGTTGAAGGGACTTCCTTTACAGCCTGAGGAGTCAGACCGGGGTGATCTGATGGAAGCCAAGAGTCAACTGTTCCTGAAGTAAGTTTTTGAAGTGAAAACTACTCTTGGCATACCACAGACAGATTTCGTGGGCGTTTCTCGAGCGTGACGCTAGAATTTAAATCAGAAATTGAATTCTAGCGTCACACTATATAAGAGAAATCTTCGGGTAAACTCGGGATGAACCGTGGCCATGCTCATGACCACGCCTTCCGGTTTTTCCCGCGCAGTTTCCAAAGTAAGCTATCAAATTCTGAGTTATAAGTATTCATTTCTATCGGCAGTTCGTATGACTCCCATTTTTTTCCGTAAAATAGGTCCAAGTTTGACCGCTAATTCGTCTAATGGTAAGCGATGGTGGGGTTGAAGGTGATGCACGCTGATCCAAATGATAAATAATAGTAACCATAAAATAGCAACTATGCACTATCAACTTGAATTAAAACTATAGAGAAACTGGACGATGACTGGGTTATAAATGTATAATAATAATCCGTTAGGGAGATAATGGAAAAGTATGGAACATGTATTTTTGAAGTGAAAACTTCTTCAGGCGCGCCTAGACAGATTTTTCGTGGGCTGTGAATTGAATTAATTCGCAACGCTCGGGTATGATAAGAAAGCTTCGGGTAAATTCGGGACCATGGCTATTGGCCATCTAGAAATACGTCAGCCAATGGGAAATGCTGAAAGGGCGTGGATAGGCCATCATGGCATGGCCATCCAGAAACGCATCAGCCAATGGGAAATATTGACGCATTTCTAGATGGCCATGCCAAGATGGCGAGGCCACGCCCTCCGGTTACACCCGTGTAGTTTCCAAGGTAAGCTATCAAATTCTGAGTTATAAGTTTTCGCTTCTATCGGCAGTTCCTATGACTGCCATTTTTTTTGTTTTCTCCAATTACTAGGTGCGCCCCGCGGTTTTAGCCGCTTGGTTCCCGTTCCCGTTATTTTCCCGGGATAAAAAGTAGCCTATGTGTTCTTCCAGACTATAATCTAACTGTGTTCCAAATATCAACCCGATCCGTTCATACGTTACTACGTGATTGACCGAACAAACTTACAAGTATCCAAATTAAAAAATCTGAAGTGGGGGATTGTTACGTCACATCTTCGTAAAAATCGTACAATGAAGTGACGTCACTCGACACTTCTAGACGCTGTGTCTTCGTTGTCTTTTGTTTGCGAAACAAAAGACAAAATACGTGTACAATATTTTTTTTATATACATCTATTGATGAAACAAAATAAGTATTCCGACCTTCTAAACTAATTAACAAAATATGGCTATGTAGTTAATGTATACGCTGTAGAAGTAGGAGCGAGAGGTATACCAGCAAAATCTCTCTATAACCTGCTGAAAGACCTTGGCTTGTCCAGAAGTGCAGTAAGTTCTATACTAGAACGATTATCTAAAGCTGCACTAGTAGGTTCATATCAGATTTGGTTGGGCAGGGAGAGAAACACGAGTAGTGAAGGTGAGTGTTGATGTAAGTCAGAAAGAGGCCCCTTAAACCTACGCCCATGTCACAAGTCTCGGGATCTACTCGGGATTACTCTCTCTGCCACACGATGGACCCGGCACCCGCACGGTGAATCCATGGAATGCTAAGAAGCTCGTCTCTAACTGACGGACTAAAACTGTTGCTTGTTAGTTATCATAAATATTATATTTTTCAGATATTTCACCCTATTCATGAATCTGTTGAACGATTGCAACGAAGTCGAAGTGACTGAGGGTCCGGGCAGGCTTGAGACGCTACGGAACGCCACAATTCAAGCTATGTCGAACCTACTAAGTGCCAACATCGATTCTGGACTTATGCATAGCATTGGTAAGTTTTTTTTTTAATACCAAGTAGTTGTAATTTTAAAAGCATTCAAATGTCGGAAAAATATCTACCGCGTGTGACGTCATTACACAACGCTCCACTCCACTTAGTCGCTGTAGTAGCTGGCAGTAGTTTACTTGCACAGTGTTTTGTTTTGTTTCATCGCATCCAGTAGTGAACGAGCTACGCGAGTGTTGTGGTATGACGTCATGCGCATTGAACGCTGACCGCTCACTTGAAAAATCTATATTTTAGAAATTAATTGACGTATTGAAATAATTCTTTCACAAGTACTTTTTATTTTGAACGAAGAATACAGAAAGCTAAAATTCAAAATTCATCTTTATACATGCACCCTTATGCACGTGTATAGTTTGCCTTGAGGATAATCCGCCTCTGGGCTTAGTAGTGGTAGGACTCTTCGCAGAGTCCGCCTGGAAGTTTGGAAGCCACCTTTGCCAGTTAAAATACTTATATCTCACGAAGGGACACGACCTTTACTTGTGGTAATAATGTTCACAAACTCGCTTTGAATGTGTGCGTGACCGCGGACGCTCTCAGTACCGCCCGAGACGCGGGCGTAGGCATTTGTTTTCATACACACACACTTAGCGTGTTTTTACACTTGGTCACCACAATACTGACTGCTATTGACATAATCGAGTAGTGTCAGTAGTCCGGTTGCTAGTCCGGTTAACCCATAGATGAAGAATTTTTTTTGCTACGCAAAAAGATCAACAAAGCGAGTGAGCGAGAAATCATTTTCAAGTGGAAATCGCTCGAGAGAAGAAGAGAAAGTGAATGAAGTAACGTCACTACAATATTTTAGTATACCCGAACGTAACAGTCTGATTTCGTCGCGGTGAAAATCGTGTATTTTTTAATTAATCCTTGGATTGCAGACGATTTTATTAAATTATTTATATTATGGCATGTTCTGTGCGTGAATGTGATACAAGACGATATTATAATCCGAATCATTACACTAGTCACCAACACATGTAAATATGATTTTTTATCAGGTCTCCGAGCAGCCTTTGTGTGTCTTTTACATTTGACGGCTTTGGGTTAACCGAACTACTGCAACATTTTAGTGTCATTCGGTTGTACGTTATCACCGAACTGTTGGCACTGCGGAGTGCCAGTAGTCCGGTTGTTAGTTTTCCACCTAGCCCCATCTTCTATAGGACTTTTCGTATCTCAAAAAAGTGACTTCGTTTCATGGTTGATGTTCCAAAAACATGAACGAAGAGATTTGACTCTAATTCTGTGATAAGACTCTACTTTAGTGTCATTATGCAGTCAGTATACCTGCTATATGCAGTGTAGCAGTTTAGTATGCAGTATAGCTGGTTGCCTGGAAGAGATTGCTCTAAGCAATAAGGCCGCCATTGGTGGTGCTAGTTCGTAAGTGTTTTACTGTAATATTTCTGTTTTTGTGTCACAATAAAGAGTTATCTATCTATCTATACGTTTCGTTACCACGCAATCAATAAAAAAACACGCTTTACGACACACGATCCAACTAAAAAAGATTTAATACTTTTTAGTTGTATCTTTTGTATAATACAGACAGACAGAAACACTTTATTATGCACACCAGTAAATTTACAAACAATACAAATAATAACTTAAAATCTAGTGCCCTACATAAATGGCGGCCTTATCGGCAAAAGCGATCTTTTGTATAAGCGTGTTTTTTAACTATTAATTTATTATCCCGGAAAATTGACAGGATCGAGAACGAGGCGGGTGAAACCGCGAGTCGCTGCTAGAATGAAAGTCAAAGTCAAAGTCAAAGTTCTTTATTCATAAATGTACAATTTACACGTCAATTTTAAAAACAAAAAAAGAGCATACAAAGACTATACATTTTTAAAGTTTAAATTTAACATTTTATTGTACGATAATGAGTATCGTACAAATAAGTGTCAACCATTAAAATATAATATGTATTTATTACAATTGTAATGAATAATGTCATTATTTTTACAATTTTATTGTAAGTTTACCATCACTCTTTAAAAAATCGCTGTAACTATAAAACGTTTGATCGATAAGCCAGCTTTTTAATCGGTTCTTGAAGCTGCCCAAACTTGGGGCTGATTTAACTATTTTAGGAAGAGTGTTATAAATGATAATAAATAAAACATTTTTTCATTCGATTATTTGTTTCCATTTCAGATTTAGGTTACCACCGCGACCTACAGACCCGGGCCGCCTTTATGGAGGTCCTGACTAAGATATTACAACAGGGTACCGAGTTTGATACTCTGGCCGAGACGGTACTGGCCGATAGATTCGAACAACTGGTCCAGTTGGTCACTATGATATCCGATAAGGTGAGTTCAATGTTTCTATAAAAATATATTCTTAGTGTTAATCGTTTTTAGGATTCCGTATCCAAAGGGTAAAAACGGAACCCTATTACTTGGCTGTCCGTCTGTCACCAGGCTGTATCTCAATAACGGTGATAGCTAGACAGTTGAAATTTTCACAGATTATGTATTTCAATTGCCGCTATAACAACAAATACTAAAAATAAAATAAAAATAATATTTAAGGGGGCTCCCATAGTCTCATACAACAAACTTAATTTTTACCATTTCTTGCTCGATTAGTCCGTCTCAAGCAAACTAGCTAAATGGCGCCACTAGTAAAAATAAAACGCGATATCGAATTCATCGTCAGAATCATGAGGCAAAAATCAAAATTTTAAACAAACTGTTTGTCTGTCTGCGGAAATTGCGATGTATAAGGAATTCAAAATAAAGCCAAAGAGGTTTTCGCCGTTATTTGCTAATGGTATGGAATCCCGCGAATGGAAACTCGCACTTGGCTTTTAGGGTTCCGTAAAACGTAAAAACGGAACCCTTATAGATTCGTCATGTCTGTCTGTCTGTCTGTCTGTCTGTCCGTATGTCACAGCCACTTTTTGCCGAAACTATGAGAACTACACTGTTGAAACTTGGCGAGTAGATGTATTCTGTGAACCGCATTAGGATTTGAACAAAAACATTTAAAAAAAAGAAAAATTAGGGTTGCCCCCCATACTGAGAACTGAAACTCAACATTTTTTTTTTCATCAAACCTACACGTGTGGGCTGTCTATCGATAGGTCTTTAAAAATGATGTTAAGGTTTTTAAAATCATTTTCCTCTACACTGAATAATTTGCGCGAGAGACACTTCCAAAGTGGTAAAATGTGTGTCCCCCCTCTAACTAGTACGAGAATGAAAAATCTAAAAAAAATATATGATGTACATTACCATGTAAACTACCAACGAAAATTAATTTGAGCTCGATCTGATGAGTAGTTTTTTTTAGTACGTCATAAATACACTATTATTGAAACTTCGATCAAAGTTACAACGAACTACAAGAACTATGTGTACTATGTATATTATGTTACTTGCTGCAACGGAACCCTTCATGGGCGACTCCAACTCGCACTTGGCCACTTTTTTATAGTATAGAGCAAGGGTCGGCAACGTTTCGGGAGTCGTGGGCCACATGGTGAAAAAAGTTGATGAAAGTTTGTTATTAATTTGCTTGTTGCCGTTACCGACCCTTGGTATAGAGTGACAAGACGAGCAGGGCATGTGCCTGATGGTAAACAACATGCCTGCCACATAACAGCACAGTGACACAAAGCTATTGGAACGGAGTCCAAATCAATACCTAGCACTGCACTGCGCTCGTCACCCCGAGATATAAGATGTTTTATGTCAATGCCCTGTAATTTCACTAGAAACATTGCCCTCTTTGCTATCGGGTTACTCGTAACTAGAAAAAGCGGCATTGTTTCGTGGTACCAAAGACTTGAACTAAGAGGTTTGATTCCACTTCTTATAGAACAAGAGCCCGTGAACCCCAGACCTTCGTTATTTTATAAAAGCTGAAAGCTTGTCAGCGCATGCTCCTAACACAGGTAAGAACGATGGACCATTATGAAGTTTGGGTCATCCTGGCTTTGGCAAATAAATGGTACTAAGGCCCCGAGTCCCAGCAGTGGCAACTTTTAGTGGGCTGCTTATGATAATTAGGTTGCTAATTGTTACCCAAATATTATGTTTAAAAATCAGTGCGCATATTAAGACGCTCGTAGAATTATAATTGCTTGGACATTGACACAACTTGGGTGTCTGGGAAGTGTTTGCCACGATGTTAAGTGTCTGGCAATTATTGGTGTGATTTTTAATAATATTCTGAAGGTATTACCAAAATATCAGACTTTACAATTTGACAAATTTAGATCGGTACACCTTTAGTACCGTTTATCTGCCAAAGCCAGGATGATCCAAACTTCATCATGGGCCATCGTTTTTAACTGTGTTGGGAGCATACTCTGACAAACGTTCAGCTTTTATAAAATAACGAAGGTCTGGGGTGCATGGGCTCTTGGTCTATTATAGGCTGTGGAAAGTGTTGCCTGAGTTGGTATTTTAACAATTTTGGCGTCTTCAGGTCGCGAGTGAATCGGTTACTTCTAGATAAGCGCGCTCCATCGTACCGCATCGTCGCTTAACATTAGGCGAGATGGCGGTCAAGTGTAAACCTATTAGTGTTAAAAATGTGTTTTGTCTCATTTTACGAAATAAAAGTACATTGTTTATTGTTAAAAGAAATTAACTATAATCTGATTTTATCTGATGATCACTCGTATTCAAATAAGCTATTCCATAGCCAAAGAGATTAGCTATTCATATTGCTAAAGATAGATTTTTAAAATGTTATAGCTATGTAGGTAAACTTAAGTTACTTACAAATTTTATTATTCATACTTGTATATAACTAAGAACTTGACATAAATTATTACGTTGAGTACCTACTACGTCACTATGTGACACATATTGCACGTCCGTAATTGGGCACAGTGTTTGTACATTTAAGCTACTTTAAGATCTTTGTAAACACAGTATGGCAATAAATGAATTCTTATTCTTATTCTTGCCTTTTTCCAGCTGTTTTAAAAATTAATAATTTCTTTGTCCAGCACGAAATAAAATATGGATTTTTTTTTTTCTTTAAATCGTTTCGTGTGCTTTACGTACCTATATATAGAGAATACAAATCCGATTGTGGTGCGGCTAGTTTCAAATACACCGGTTATATAATGTATTAAGCTAACTATCTTGTTTTTTAAGTAATATTTTCAACTGAATAAATAAATTTAATTTGTGACAGGGCGAGCTCCCGATAGCAATGGCGCTAGCGAACGTGGTCAGTACGTCGCAGATGGATGAGCTGGCCCGAGTGTTCGTTACTCTGTTCGACGCGAAGCATCTACTGGCGCCGCTGCTGTGGAACATATTCTACAGGGAAGTGGAGGTAAGAAAAATACCGGTATTCGTTTTAAGTGCACGTGAAAAATATTGGGATGGCTTGTAAATTGCTAATAAAGAAGTTAATAATAGGGGTATCGATGATAAGATCAATATAATAAAATATCTGTGTTGAAGGAAGGTATCCAAAATGTGACTGAAATGTCAGTATCCTCGATTGTTTCTAAATTAAAAGTAACGATATTGATGGTGAAATACTTAAAACACGAATACGGACACTGTCACAGAAATTTTCAGTATTGATTGTGTGTAAATTAAAAATATGTCAGTGGTGGAAATTTAATACCGGTATTGAAAAGATAATGTTCATATTGATGATAGTATAACTTTAAGTTGCGTTCAAGTAACGTAAGCGCTGGGGAACAATTCATATTAAATGCTTGTATCTAGATTGGTCTTGCCTGTATCTAACTTTTGGACACAAGTTTAAGTTTAAGCGACCTTGCATTCTCTGAGACAAGTTATTAGCTCAGAGTTTCCCTGTCTTCTGCTTTATTTAGTAGGTGTTTTTAGATTGTCTTATTTCCAGGTTTCCGACTGCATGCAGACGCTATTCCGCGGCAACTCACTCGGAAGTAAGATAATGGCGCATTGCTTCAAAATATATGGCTACCAATATCTGCAGTCGTTGCTAGCGCCGCTGATAACCGCGCAGTTAGACAAGCTAGATACGGAGCCGGGGGTCAGCTATGAAGTCGACCCTGCCAGGTAAAATACCGGTATTTAATACCGGTTATTAATTAATTATCGTGATTCTTTGCGTAAAATCCGGTTAAAAAAAATCCGTAAAAGTTTTGCTAATATTGTAAATTGAACTGTTTGTATGTTATATGTGGAAATGTGTTGCTCCTTCAAGCAATAACTATTAAGGCTATCTGAATGTAATTTGGTACATAAATAGATAGTTTTGTCAGAATCAATTTGTAGAACTAATACATAAACTATATATAATGTCGGGAAAATAAAGGAATAAGGGATTGCACGAGTTACATTTTTGTAAAAATAATTGAAATTTTTGGAAATAATTATGAAATTTTTGTTAAATATTTATTTTTTTGAAAAAGATTGACATTTTTATAAAATTTCACATTTATAATACTAGTAGGTATACGTATTGATTACAAAATTGGGTATACCTAAAAAACAGAGTTTTTTTTTGCAGATTGGACCCGGACCAAGACATAGAACTAAATCGTTCGAACTTGAAGAAGTTGACCAAAGAAGTGTTCGATAGTATAGTCAACTCGGCTGACACTTTCCCGCCACAACTACGCAGCATGTGCCATTGCTTGTACCAGGTATGTTTAACCACAGTATAAAGATATATACTACCAGTAGTTCATCACCTTTGATCTTAGGAGAAACGCCGATAATGTCTAGACACGGGTAGGGTTGTCATAATTTTAAAGACGTGGCACCAAAATAAAATTAAAACATACGGAAGAAGTCAGCCCTGAGTCGCGCTCCTGCAATACTAACATTGTAATGTATGCAATGCAGGAGCGCGCTTCCCGCGTCTCACCCCGCACGCCCCGCACAATTGCCCCGTCTAGACGGCTTCGTCGAACGACTGTATGATTTAATAGACTGTGATTTCACGGACCCACATGTCTTAAAGAATATATAATACTAGCGGCCTGTTCTGCAGCGCCGTCTGCCGGGCTTATTTGTGAATCTAAACCATCCTCGAATCCACACACAAACAATCAATGTACATACACAAAAAAAATCATTCAAATTGGTCCTGCCGCTCAGGATGCGTTCACTGTCAAATGATTAAATTACTAAAATGGCTATTAAAAAATAGGGGTTAGTGATAAAAGGGTAAAAATTTGGGGTTGTATGTATTTGTTAACGCCACATTATAAACAAATAAAATCAAAAAAAATTGTCCGAAAATTAAAAATTTTTTTTTGGGTTGAACAACCCTTATCACTTATGGTTATGAAAAATAGCCTAGTAGCCGATTCTCAGACCTACTGAATATTCATGTAAAATTTGGTAAAAATCAGTAGAGCCGTTACGGAGGAGTAAGGAAACAAACACTGTGACACGAGAATTTTATATATAAGATATTTATATATAGATGTATTTATGTTCGGACCTTTGGAATGGTTCGGCTAATTATCAGCTGGAGGCTCTGGAATCGATCGAGAATCGAGAGACGTGACAAAATACTCATAGGCAATGCAACACTTGTGCGAAAAAGACTTCAAAGTCTTGAACATCGCCGAAAAATTCTAGCAATTTTGGCGCACAAGAGTGTAATTGCCTATAAGCATTTTGGCACGTTTAGCGATTTTATTGGATACACTTCGGTGCCTCAAATCTGCATAATATAATATCACCTTGCCCTTTTTACTATCGGAATGCCCGTACCTCGAAAAAGCGACATCGTTTCATGGTTGATTTCCAAAGACAAGAACGAAGAGATTTGGGTCTACTTTACCGATGGTTATAATCTTGGTGTCTTCAAATCGAGTGTCAATCGGTTTCTTCTAGGTAAACACTGTCGTAGACCGCATCATCGCTTACCATCAGCCGAGATGTCGGTCAAGTGTAAACCTATAAAAAATAAACTAATATTATAAACGAAAAATCATCTCGGAAACGGGTATGACTTCGAGAAGACAAGTGTTGCGCCTGGGATTTGAACCCGGGGCTCCGGATCGGCAGTCGCCGTTCTCCCGACTAGACCAGCTGTAACTTGTAATGAAAAACGTTAACATTTTAAATTGTATCTTCTTTTCCACAGGTACTAAGTAAAAGGTTCTCTCAGTTCCCTCAAACGAGTGTCGGCGCGGTTGGAACTGTACTATTTCTGAGGTTCATCAATCCAGCTATAGGTAAGAATAGTTAATGTAGTTAATTTATATGCTGTAGAAGTAGGAGCGAGAGGTATACCAGCAAAATCTCTCTATAACCTGCTTAAAGACCTTGGATTGTCCAGAAGTGCAGTAAGTTCTATACTAGAACGAGTATCTAAAGCTGCACTAGTAGGATCATATCGGATTTGGCTGGGCAGGGAGAGAAATACGAGTAGTGAAGGTGAGTGTTGACGTACGTCAATATAAGGGGCCCCGTTTAAACCTACGCCCGAGTCACAAGTCTTGGGGTCTATTCGAGATTTCTCTCTCTGCCACACGATGGACCCGGCACCCGCACGGTGAATCCATGGAATGCTAAGTCTCTCTTAAAAATCGTCAAAGATATAGAACATCAAACTTCAAGAGTGGGGGGTCGCGACGTCACTCGTGAGTAAAAATCGTACTCACAAGTGACGTCACACGAAACTTCGAAGCGCTGTATCTTCGTCATTTTTTGTTTGTGAAACAAAAGAAAAAATACCTTTTACCAAATTGCCAATCTAACTAACGGGCTACTTAGTTTTTTTGAGGATTGTACCCTATTGTGAATCGATTTTGATGGTTCAGACGTAGTATAAGTATATATATTTTGTGATGGTCCGCCTACTGAGGCGGACCATCACAAAATATATAACTTAACTAATACTGATTAGTTAAGTAGTAAACTTATAATAGTAGTTTAATAATAGTAGTGTTTGATTACTATTTGTTGTCTGTATATCTTACAGTATAAAAATCCAGTGTCATGGTGTATGGTCCCATTCATCGATATAAACCATCAGATGTGCCCTGAGCACCTTGAAATTGGTAATA
Organism: Ectropis crepuscularia; assembly: GCA_963693475.1. Lineage (NCBI taxonomy): Eukaryota > Metazoa > Arthropoda > Insecta > Lepidoptera > Geometridae > Ectropis > Ectropis crepuscularia. The sequence goes on from OY856367.1 coordinate 9,608,667, forward strand.
AATTGTGTGTGTGTGTTGTGTAGCGTTACTTGTCTACACAACACCAATCTACTTAACCCCTAGAATCGCTAGCGGCGAGATATGCTGTGGTTCTACTTATTTTGGTTGTTGACAACGAATAGTGATAGGTAAAAACGTCCGGCGTTCACCGCTTGCTGCTACTTGCTTGAACGGAAAAGGTGAGCTCACTCTTCCCAATGACGACATGATTCTGTGCGACTGAAATTTGGGAGGGCATATTCAATGGTTTATATCGATGGTGCCAGTGAACTCTCTCCACCAAGTCAACCGATGTTCACGAAAGTTGGCATTTATGTATGTGTATTGTGAAATTTGATCCTACTTGAGAGAGAGAATATACATGGTAAACGGGTTCTGGAGTGCAAATCGCGAATCGGTAAACGTAGTGTAGGACGCCCTGAGGCTCGATGGAGTGACGATATACGGAAGATAGCTAGTGGCGGTCGGAAACGTAAGACTGAGCTGAGCTGAGTGGCGTATCATGGGAGAAGCCTATGTCTAGCAGTGGACGAACACAGACTGATGGTGATGATGATGGGAGAGGATAGTTTAATCGACTGACTGAAAACCCTGGCATTGCTGTGGTGTCGTGTGGTGGTCTTTCTTCCCTCATATACATATAGTCGAAGAGCGATACTAACATAGGTATCACTCAATGGTATGTGGTTGACCCAGACATCATCCTAATTTTTATTTAAGTCAAGTCAAGTGTGTTCTGGTAGGTCCAATACTGCTAAACTTTTGGCCGCGTCCGGCGGTCTTTTTCAGTGAAAATGCACGCGCGTGATCGCTAACCGTTTAGCAATAGCCAAACGGGTAGTGCCAGACGCGGCCGACACTTTTAGTCGTATTGGACCAACCGTTTAGTTTCGTGCGATCACGAACGCACACACTTCTTGAAAAAAAAAACCGCTGGACGCGGCCGAAACTTTACGAGTAGAAATGGACCGACCATATGAAACGTGACTTACCTGTTGTCTTAATTAAATATCTGTAACAACCATTAGTTTTCATGCTAAAAATCATACCAATCGTTCACAGTATCCCCTCAAGAGATGGGTATAGTGACCCGCACCGTGCCGCCTCCGATCAAACGCGGCCTGATGCTGATGTCGAAGATACTCCAAAACATCGCCAACCACGTGGAATTCTCGAAGGAACAGCACATGCTGCCGTTCAACCACTTCTTGAGACAGCACTTCGAGGCTGGACGGAAGTAAGTATTTATTTGTATTTGGCTAGCCTCATGGCTTAGTTGGTAGTAATTAAAACATCACTACGTTCAGGCGCGGTCAGAAAGAGGGGGGGGGGGTATATAGGGGACTTCCCTCCATTTTAGTAGTGGTAGGACTCTTGGCAGAGTCCGTCTGGGGAAGGACCACACCTTTGCCAAATATTCTACCGCCAAGCAGTAATGTGCAAACATTACTGTGTTCCGGTCTGAAGGGCAACGTTGCCAGAGAAATTACAGGGCTTAGAGATATAACAACTTAGATCTCTGGGTGACGAGCGCAGTGCAGTGCTAGGTAATGATTTGGAATCTTCATGTTCCAATAGCTGCGTGTCACTGTGTTGTTATGTGGCAGGCATGTTGCTTACCATCAGGCACATGAACTGCTCGTCTCGTCACTCTATATTTAAAAAAAAAATCCATGCATTTCTTCATTTACGCGCAGATCACAGTCAAGGTCAGTTGATGATATTTTGTGTGCGGTAAAAATACCAGTGAAACGTTACAGGTGTAGTGATCTTTTTTCGGGACTGAAATCAAATGCGGGTTTATGTTGGTGAATCGGACACTGTACAAGTTTTAAAACGAAGTAAGGTGCCATAGCAGTCAGCTCTCCCTAAAATCCAATCAGATTTAAAGGGCGTGTGTGTGAGTGTGTATCGATGATGGTGATGGAACAAATAACTAAACAAGCACCTGTAACCACAAACAGTTAAGTCAATTAGTGATCGTTGTAAATAGCCGATTCCAACTTATTTAATATGCAAGAATACGTAATTTTTAATGATTCTATGTAATTTATGTAATTTTTCCGGGCCTAAGCCCAAGAAAGTAGAAGGAAAGGCAATGATAACTTTAAAAAGGAAAGGGTAGGGGTAGGTATTTCTATCTAGCTTGATAAATAGGGACGAATTTTGTAGTACCTAATTCGAATTATAAAGTAGGTAATTTCGCAAGGCAGGTGCGGCCGGCACCGGCGCTTCTACCGCCTAACGAAAAACGCTTTAACGCTTTGATGCTTTGATATTGCTGTCTCTTTTCTTCTCGCTTGAAATGAAAGAGACGGCAATGCCAAAGCATCAATGCGTCAAAGTGTTTTTCGTTAGGCGGTAGACCCCCCGGTCTTCGTAGGTACCGTTCATTATTAATGGCGCCGTCGTGTTCATGTTTACAAACATGACCAAGTGACAATTTTCTGTAGTGGTAGGACTCTTAGCAGAGTTCACCTGGGGAAGTACCACACCTTTGCCAGTTATTCTACCAAGCAGTAATGTGCAAACTTTACTGTGTTCCGGTTTGAAGGGCAATGTTTCAGTGAAATTACAGGGCATAGAGATATAACATCTTAGATCTCTGGCTGACGAGCGCAGTGCAGTGCTAGGTAATGATTTGGACTCTTCATGTTCCAATAGCTGCGTGTTACTGTGCTGTTATGGGCAGGCATGCTGTTTACCATCAGGCACATGCTGTGCTCGTCCCGTCACCCTTTGCTATAAAAAAATATGTCAACTTATGTAGGCACGCACGCAAGTAATTAATTATTCTTTTCTTTATTCCTCGTGATCAGAAGTCGTAACTTCAACCACAGAATAGATAATATCTTCAACTCAAGAACTATTATCCTGATGTTAGTTACAACGTTTAATATGGACTAGCTACTCTTAACTTCAAGGTGTCGGATTTTCGTGACGGTGAGCGCGCGCGTCGTAAAAAATTACTCTCATCATTATAAATATCAATGTTTGATGCTCGATCACATCATAACGTCTGAACGGATCGTTGTGAAATTTGGAACATATGTAGATAATTTAATATAAATATGTATATATGTAATAGAAGCACACATAGGCTACATTTTATCCCTGGATAATAATGGGTACGGGAACTAAAAGACTAAAACCGTGGGGGACTGCTAGTGAAAGTATATTTTTATAACCATTTTTCCAGATTCTTCATTCAAATAGCGTCGGACTGCGAGAGTGTAGACCAGACGTCACACAATCTGTCATTCATAAGCGACGCAAACGTCGTGGCACTGCATAGACTACTGTGGAACCATCAGGAGAGGATAGGGGATTATCTGTCTTGTAGTCGAGACCATAAGGCCGTTGGACGCAGGCCTTTTGACAAGGTAATTTGGATACTGAATATTTTGGGGTAAGGTTCAATTTGGGTTGTCATAAGCGACCCTATATCAAGCAGGAGATTGTCAACCTTACAGTCGAAATCATAATGCTTTAAGGCGCAGGCCTTTTGATAGGGTAATTTGCACACTGAATGCTTTGGGATATGGTTCAATTTGGATTTTCATAAGCAGCCCTATATCTATGACATAGGATATAGGCGGTTTACCTTGCAGTCGATACCACAAGGCCGCAGGATGCAGGCCTTTTGACAAGGTAATTCGTACACTGACTACTTTGGAATAAGACACAATTTGGTTCTTCTAATACGACCCTAAAAGACACAGTAGATTGTCTATCCTGCAGTCTAGACATAAGGCAGTTGAACGTAGACATTTTGATATGGTAATTTGCACATTGAGCGCTTTTGAATAAGGTTCAATTTGGCATTAATATTCATAAGCGACCTCATAGGACACAGGCGATTATCTACCTTGCAATCAAGACAATAAGGAAGTGTTTTGATAACATAATGTTTATTTTGCAGATGGCTACTTTGTTGGCGTATTTGGGACCACCTGAACACAAACCGATCGAATCGTGAGTCACATCAATACGTTTATTTTTCGCATAAGTACCCCACTATACTTTCCCACTGCTGGGACTCGGGGCCTTCTCTTGCAATGAGAGTCGAGGCATAATGCACCACGCTAGTCTAGTGCCAGTTGGCGAATGATACAAGTAGTCGAAAGATGGCTCTGAAAACGTTGGTTTCCTCACGAAAACTACTCCACCGTTAAAACAAGTACTGGTAGTGGTTTCAGTAGTGGTAGGACTTAGCAGAGTCCGCCTGGGGAAGTACCACACCTTTGCCAGTTATTCTACCGTCAAGCAGTAATGTGCAAACATTACTGTGTTCCGGTATGAAGGGTAATGTTTCCAGTGAAATTACAGGGCTTAGAGATATAACATCTTAGATCTCTGGGTGACGAGCGCAGTGCAGTGCTAGGTAATGATTTGGAATCTTCATGTTCCAATAGCTGCGTGTCACTGTGCTGTTATGTGGCAGGCATGTTGCTTACCATCAGGCAAATGTCCTGCTCGTCTCGACACTCTTTATTTAAAAAAAAATAAGTTCCTGCACTTGCACTTGGATCAATAATAAAATTATAGGCGCAGGGATTGGAATTTACAATCTCACCATTGTAAAATAGGACCTATACAATAGGACACTACGACATTAATAATACTAGAGTAGTTTTATAATAAGGTCCAATTTTGCGTGAGTCGTTTGTCTCAATAAATGCTAAAATAACGCAACGACGCTCTTGTCCGGAAAAGGTTTCAAAGTCTGGAACATCGCCGCAAAGTGGCTAGCTTATTCGTTTTTATCGGATACAATTCGGAGAGTGCGCCGCTGATTTGCATGATAAAAGGTGGTATCTTGTACTTTTTCTATCATACTGCTTGTAGCTCGAAGACGCGACTTTGATTCATGGTTTAAATCATTGATTTTGATAATCCATTTTAGTTCGAAAGGGAAATGGGACCCATGATCCCTCGATGCTTGGGACCACCCATATAAATTTTCTTGAAATCTGAGGAGCCGTTTTTAAATTGAAGTAGGCTGTTTAGTTGCTTTGAAAAATAAAACAGTTACAGTCCGCGAGGTATAAGCTGAGCTTTGCATTAGTGTGAGTGATCACATGCATACGCATCTATTACCAAAAGTACAGTCAGACAACAAACTCTTAAACAACAAGCTGACATTAACTATCCAGGATCAATATGGTCATTGCGAAAAGAAGTATCTCTTTTAGGATTCAAATGATCAAGGACAGAGAATAACAGAAAAAAATTAATGGAAAAGCATGAGATCCGTCACCTACGTATAACTTATTTACTTAAAATTTCCGAATACCGTATTCAGGGCAGGCCTATCGTTTATACCGATGAAACATATCTTGACACCACTCACACTTCATCAAAATCATATTCAGATGGCAGCACTTCTGGTTTGAAGAAACACCTTATTAAGAGAACATGGTCACAGCGTCCTGCGTCTGACTGTACTTTTGGTGATCACTCACACTAATGCAAAGCTCAGCTTATACCTCGCGGACTGTACCTACTTGATGTTGGTAAAAAAAAGATCAAGTATTATTATGTAGGTAACTATTCAATCTTTTGAGTTAGCGATTCAACGCACTTAAGGTAGGTACAATCGCCACTGGTCATACGTAATTTTTAGGGTTCCGTATCCAAAGGGTAAAAACGGAACCCTATTACTGAGACTTGGATGTTCGTCCGTCCGTCTGTCACCAGGCTGTATCTCAAGAACGGTGATAGCTAGACAGTTGAAATTTTTACAGATGTATTTATATTGCCGTTTTAAAACAAATACTAAATATAAAATAAAATAATTATTTAACGGGGGCTCCCATACAACAAATTTGATTGTTTACCGTTTCTTGCTCGATTAGTCCGTTCCAAATAAACTAGATGGCGTCACTAGTACACTAAAACACTTCGTTAAAATTGTAAGGTAAAATCAAAATTTTAGAAAAAAAATTGCATGACAGCCTCTCTGTGGAAACTGCGATGGTTTATGTATACGGAATTAAATTAAAGCCAGAGGTTTTCGCCGTTTATTGGCTAATGGTACCCTTCGTGCGGGAGTCCCACTCGCACTTGGCCACTTTTATTTTAATATGTTCCACCGTTTTCTTCCAGTTTCTCGATATCGAGCGCATCCAGCCTCCTGTTCTCGTCGTACGCTCGCTGGTCCTCCATCGACATCTCCTCGTCAAACTTCGAAGAGTTTATCCTCAAACACAACATGCACCAGAAGGAGGAGTTCAAGAGCATCAAGAGTCTGAACGTGTTCTATCAAGCGGGGACCAGCAAAATGGGGCATCCGGTGTTTTACTTCATCTCTAGGAGATACAAGTGTGTAACATAATTGAAAATTTACTGTATTTTCTTAGGTAATAATTAGGAGACACGAGTATTTTCAGAATTATCTGCGACCATCTGAAAATTTTGTTTGAACGCGGTAATCTCGGGGACTACTGGATCGATCTAAAAATTCTTTTACCGTTGGATATGTATTTTTATTTTTTTTAAATAAAGAGTGACGAGACGAGCAGGACATGTCAAAGTCAAAGTACTTTATTCATAAACGTACAATTTACACGTCAATAAATAAAAAATAAAAACAAAAGAAAGAGCATACAAATTGTATACATTTTCAAAGTTTGAAATGACTACTTTACTGTATTATAATAATTATTGTACAGAAAACTGTCAAGCATTATATGAGTATAATATGTTTTTATAACAATTGTACTGATCCATGTCAAATTTTTGTATACATTTTTATAGGACTTTGCCATCACTCTCTAAAAATTCGGTGTAACTGTAAAAAGTTTGATCGATAAGCCAGGACTTTAATTTGTTTTTGAAGCTGCCGAAACTTGGGGCAGATATAACTATTTTGGGAAGAGTGTTATAAACTTCAGGTCCCATAATGTGAGTTAGCTTCCGTGACCTTGTGAGAGAGTGTGATATGACATCCAGCTTGTCCGCGTTACGTATGTTTCGAGAATGTCTCTCTCCTCGCGTATTGTATGATTCTAGATTATTTCTGACATACACAGCCACCTGGTAGATCAATATAGCAGGTAACGTAAGTATGCCAAGCTCTTTGAAATATGGTCTGTGCCTGATGGTAAGCAACATGCCTGCCGCATAACAGTACAGTGACACGCAGCTATTGGAACACGAAGAGGCCAAATCATTACCTAGCACCGCACTGCGCTCGTCAACCAGAGATCTAAGTTGTTATATCTCTAAGCCCTGTAATTTCTCTGGAAACGTTACCCTTCAAACCGGAACACAGTAATGTTTGTACATTACTGCTTGGCGGTAGAATAACTGGCAAAGGTGTGGTACATCCCCAGGCGAACTCTGCTAATAGTCCTACCAATACAGAATGTACATGATGCCTGAGTGTTATATGCTATATATTTTGTATCACGGCCAAAGCCGAGACCGCTAGTCTATAAAAAAAAGTTTTAGAGCATTTAGATGCTTTAAAACACAACATGCATCAGAAAGAAGAGTTCAAGGGCAGCAAGAGTGTCCAAGAGTGTCAAAAAATCAAGTAGTGGTAGAACTCTTAGCAGAGTCCGCCTGGGGAAGTACCACACTTTTGCCAGATATTCTACCGCCAAGCAGTAATGTGCAAACATTACTGTGTTCCGGTTTGAAGGGCAATGATTCCAGAGAAATTACAGGGCTTAGGAGACATATTATCTTAGATCTCTGGGTGACGAGCGCAGTGCAGTGCTAGGTAATGATTTGGACTATCATGTTCCAATAGCTGCGTGTGACTGTGCTGTTATGTGGCAGGCATGTTGCTTACTATCAGGCACATGACCTGCTCGTCTCGTCACTTTAAGCTATAAAAAAAAAAAGAATCTGAACGTGTTCTATCAAGCGGGGACCAGCAAAATGGGGCATCCGGTGTTCTACTTCATCTCTAGGAGATACAAGTGTGTAACTTGAATTCTGCAATCGAATACTTAGCTTTATGCAGTCCCCTTAGATAAATAATAAGTAAGCAGATGATAAATAATGAATAAGTAAGCTGCCGCATGTCGGATGCTCACTGGGCCAAAATCACTACTCAGTGGAAGCCCGATCGCAAACGACGATGCGGCAGGCCAAAGAAACGCTGGCGGGATGACTTTGATAGCTACTCAAAAGACTGGGAAACATTAACTCAAGACAGAACCAAATGGAGGGAGGGTAGGGAGGCCTTTGCCCAGCATTGGGACAGTATAGGCTCCAAATAATAAAAAAAAAAAATATAAGCAGATGAGGTGTATGTTAGCTATGGCGACGTAGTGATGTGGCGGGACAAATGTATGACACTTCCACAAGAGCGACAAGACAAGAGCGATCAGACCCGTGCTTTCGGTGTAAAGCGTTTGTTCTAACTACGTAGTATATGTAAACTCTTTGGGTTTGACTAATAGAATACGATACATGAATTATTTAAAATCATTAATTGCCGCCATCATAAAATGTCTTTTGTTTTTTTGGCCTACATTTTTGTTATAAATAGTCATTCGTTCTTGTTTACAGAATAGGCGAGACGAACACTGATCTGCTGATATACCACGTGATCATAACTCTGCGGCCGTTCTGCTCGCAGCCGTTCGAACTCATCATTGATTTCACTCACACCGGCTCCGACAACCGATTCAGGTATAATTATCGACATTTTAACTCGATTATACGTAGATTAGATTTTATCATCTTTATTGTGCCCTTCTTATTTGCCCTATTCTTTATTGTGTTGATTTTATAATCAACAATATAATATTATACTATGCGTGCCCTGCGGCACGTATTTCCCGTTCCTGTTTTTTTCCGGGATAAAAAGTAGAAATGCTGACGCATTTCTTGATGTTCAATGGCCATTGTCCCGAGTTTCTCTTTCCGAGAAAATTTCTTATCATTCCCGAGCGTGACGCTAGAATTCAATTCACAGCCCACGGAAAATCTGTGTGTGGTGTGACAAAAGAAGTTTTCACTTCAAAAACTTTACTTCCAGGACGGATTTCCTGTCGAAATGGTTCACGGTCCTGCCCGAGTTGTCCTACATCAACATCCAGGCGTGCTACATCTACAACTGCAACGGCTGGGTGAGGGAGTACACCAAGTTCCACGACAATATCTTGATACCGCTCAAGGTGAGACGATAATATCTTATTAACATTTACAATAACATACATTATAATTAACATATATTATAACATACATTATACATTTTTATAGTGGTAGGACTCTTAGCAGAGTCCGCCTGGGGAAGTACCACACCTTTGCCAATTATTCTACCGCCAAGCAGTAATGTGCAAACATTACTGTGTTCCGGTTTGAAGGTCAATGTTTCCAGAGAAATTACAGGGCTTAGAGATATAACAACTTAGATCTCTGGGTGACGAGCGCAGTGCAGTGCTAGGTAATGATTTGGGCTCTTCATGTTCCAATAGCTGCGTGTCACTGTGCTGTTATGTGGCAGGCATGTTGCTTACCATCAGGTAAATGTCCAGCTCGTCTCGTCACTCTTTATTTAAAAAAAAAATGTAAATAACACTATGATATCTTGCTAACACTTATAATGACAGTAATATTTTATTAATACTCACAACACCATAATATCTTGTTAACAATTATAATAACACAATAATATCTTATTAACACTCACAATAACACAACAATATCTTGTTACCATTTACAATAATACAATCATATTTTGTTAACATTTACAATAATACAATAATAGTCAAGTTTTACATTAAATAAAACTTGTATTATTGAGCAGAGACGATGCACAGCATCTATAGTGAGATTGCGCTGTTCTTCTTTCTGGCAACACACAGGAAATACGTCACACTTCTGGTAACTTTAGTCTATGAAAATAGCATGATGCTACCTGATTTCCGGTTCTGGTCACCTGAGCTCGAGCTAAGGCGATGTACCCTCATAGAAGTCTCTCACTCAACAGGAGGCCTGAAAGGGATGCTGTGCATCGTCTCTGCTCAATAATACAAGTTTTATTTAATGTAAAACTTGACTATTATATCGGCATGTGACGATGCACAGCATCTATAGTGAGAGATGTGTTTATTAGCTCCTGGTGACCCCGACGACGCTATGTGTAGAAAAGAGTAAAAAGTAGGTTAGGTTATAATTCATTTTACAAACAGAATAAAATATTAACTTTGCATTATAACTCTTAATAATTGAAAGTCATGTATATATTAGAAACCAGGAATTTCTCGAATCAAATGATTCGGTATTCACTCAGATGAAATAGTTAGGAGGCGCTACCGTTGAACTAAAACTTCCACGAGAAGCCTTCATATTGCCATCTGAATAAATTATCATTACCCAGTTACCGGCAAATTGACACGAAAAGGGAATTATTACCATCAGCTGTGTGTCTATCTTTCTCAATTCAAATTTTCTTATTCCAAAATAGGACAGACGTCTTTGACAGAATTGGGATGTTCCAAAAGTTTCCCAACCCGATTGAATATACATGTATCGGTGTCAGTCTTTGAACCAAAAAACTGGCCATGATGTTACGGCCTTACCCATCCCCATCCCAACACACAAGTCTTGGGGTCCATTAGACCTCTCTCTCCGCCACACGACGGACCCGGCACCCGCACGGCGAATCCATGGAATGCTAAGAAGTTCGTCTCGTCTCTCTGTTTTGAAGACATTCTAAAAAGAGTAAGGTCATGCATTAAACAAATAGAGTCACATACGTGTATATGACCCGGTGCCTGATGCTGAAAAATTATACAATTATGCATGCGATACTTCAAACAGAGTAATGATACACGATAGATCATTGTATCACTATGTGAACATGTCATTTGGGTTCCAACTTAAGTTGTCGCAAAAGGCTTTTGTCAAGCTATCTAGGCTAGCTAAGAGTTTTACCTTCTATCTATTAAGAAAATAAATTTCAAACTTTTCCTCATAAAACATGTTTGTTTAGCAAATGAGCACCCAGATCAGAGTGTTGTGACTGGCTAAGCAATTGTGATAGAAACCTTCCCAACGAGTTTAGATCAGCGAGTTTATAATTATAGTTGAAATTAATAGCTGCTCACTACTCTATGCAAAGGTCATAAGCTGGTACATAAGTTTTAGGAGTTGAATCTCGCCATCTCGCTCTTAAGTAGGTTTCATTCTACGTTTAACTTAAATGGAACGGCAAACTTACAGGCAAAATCGTGTGGCGCCACCAATAAAATCTTTTGCACTACACATCTTGTCCTATTATTGGTGCCCCTGAATTATAAGGCTGCACCTGCGCTTGGCGCGTATTTTTCGCAGACTTCAAGTGATGTTCTCTGACGTGGAGAGTCCAATACGGTGGAGGAAACACACGCGCATTATGAAACACTGCTGTTTTGTCAGAGTGATTTTTGGTGACGTAATCTCTCACAATTTTGGTTGATGTACATTGAACTTCAGAGACGCTGAAACTAGAGCTGGCCATAGTAATTGCCATTCTGATATATATATATTTCCCTCGGGACAACCCGTCGGCAACTAAGTTTAGTCTGCCTGGTAGGTTACTCTCCGGGTGGCTAAGAGAGTTACACTCAATCTCTCTAGAAGGTGCATCAGTTGGTAGGTTAGGTCCAGTAGAGCAACGGGCTTCCTCCCATCCCTACGCCGCAATCGTTTGCTTGTCTGTCTATAGAATTACATGACATTCTTACCTAACCTTACATTCAATTTGTGTATGAAGTGCGATATTATGCAACACCAATGGAGTTGAGACTAGTCTCACCTGCCGTATATCAGAGAGCTTTTAACCGTTGTCTGCTGCATCGGCGGCCAAGATTGATACAAAATCTGTTGGAAGCGATTGTTCAGCTACATTAATTCACCATTATAGATCCGTTCTTACTGCTGGTGGAATCTGCATCTGCTGCAGGGCAGATTTGTGCTTAGGATCTAAGCGCCTCCTCCCCAGTTGTTGCATGTGACGACAGTGCAGCCGGGGTGTTTCGAAAGTTGTGAAGTTTCAAAAGCTCTGCAGAATCTGGCTTTCTTTCAGAGACGATTTGTCCCTTTGCAGCACATAATTTCACCTTTGTACGATAGTCTGTACAGGGACCGGTTTGGTATTTTGACACGTGTCCTAAACCAGATCGAGGTATTCCGATTTCAGGAATCGAGATGGTCGCAGGACCGATTTCTCATAGTTTATAGACCCACTACACACACAGTACCCACACACCTCTGTTCCGAAGAAACGGCGCCGTCCGATTCGAGAGAGCGGCGAAGTGCTTTTGGCGCACATGACAGTCCGAATGGAAAGCTGATCATTTGCAGAACCTCGTGCTTGTGTATCAGCCGAAGAAACTTCCGGTGGGCCTCTGCCATGAGTGATCATCCAGTGGCATAATTAGTTTAACAAGCACAGGCTTGGAGATAATAGCATTTAACGCTTGCTGAGGGGCCTACGGAGCCCGGAGCCACTGCCTCTGATAAGATCGAGAGGACAGCCTCCTTGAAAATTGTGTGTGGGGTTATACAAGCACAGGCTTTGAGATAATAGCATTTAACGCTTGCTGAGGGGCCTACGGAGCCCGGAGCCACTGCCTCTGATAAGATCGAGAGGACAGCCTCCTTGAAAATTGTGTGTGGGGTTATACAAGCACAGGCTTGGAGGTAAATGGTAGACGCCTGCAGTAGGGCCTACGGAGCCCGAGGCGTCTGCCACTGTCTCCGATACGCTCAGAGACAGCCTCCTTCAAAATTCCGTGTGAGGATGTGCTATTCATTTGCGGGCTTGCCCTTTCTTTCCCGACGGATTCTCCGTCCTTTGCAGCGTTCTTGACATGGAAGTTATAAGTCACGCTCAACGGTTTTGGGGCGCGCTGTGTCAGGGTTTTGAAGTGAACTGTTTTTGTCAAGAAAAGCAGTAAATTTAGGTCTTGGGCCTTGACCGGAACTTCTTAGGTCCTTGTTTTCGGCTAAACCACAGCCAAATCCGCCCATCTATACTACCTATGTTTTTCAAGTAAGTCTGTTATTGACAAGATGCTTAGTACTCGGTGGTAATTTCTATCATGATATTTATAAACGTATCATTTTCAGCAACAGTTTTCCGCAAATAGTCTGCACGGCTTCCTCACAAATTTTTAAATACTTTGATGTGTGAAGCTTAACAGTTGTGAACACAGTCTAAATACACATACATTGTGTGACACTGTTGTAAAATATTGTAAAAATTTTAAAATGAAAGGATGCTGAGATTTTATGCAAACTTTCCTGAAGAGTTTTGATGGTGATTTCCATTAGGATTCGCTCTTGACGAATTTCATTGCAATCGGCTCGTTTTTCACAAACGACATGTACAACTTCCTCGCTAGTTTTGTGAAACTTTGAAGTAAGGATTAATCGGTTCAGTCCAGTAAAACCTACATCGAGTTTCGAAAGAATGACTCGATTGTCGTCTGGTCTGTTCCCTAGCACAAACGATCTCGGACTTTGTGGTAGAAAAAGTTACTGTTCAGAAAAGATAGCAGGCACCATCCGTTCATTAATCCACAAAAACTCCGGAATCGCTTGTACTTTATCAAGAAATTCACAAAAAACCGCTGTGCATCTCACTTACCTGTTTCTCTTCTTTACCTCTGCTCTTTCATAGTAGTTTGATGAAGCCAGCCGCTTGTGACCACGCGGCGGTGGTTCATCGTACGATAAACCCTGCCGTTTACTCCGGCCACGACTTGTCCTCGGACGAAGCCTGCCGTTAGAGAGTGTGTGACACTCGCTCATCCTCGAGACCCACTTCCAAGGCGGGCGAGGACAATCTATTTCTTACCGGTACCACTAGGTACCCGTTTCAATCACTACAATTGAAATCACTAATTGCACTTAACGCTTGATCAGTTATTTTCACTTTAGTATAGCACTCGCGCGACACACTAGACAAATAAATGACCATAATCAGAATAAACTATTCGAATTACCGAAATTTTCTCAGAATCGGTGAGAGTTTCGGCTTGAGTTGTTGCTTCAACGAAAGAATACGACGCTATGAGGGTACATCGCCTTAGCTCGAGCTCAGGTGACCAGAACCGGAAATCAGGTAGCATCATGCTATTTTCATAGACTAAAGTTACCAGAAGTGTGACGTATTTCCTGTGTGTTGCCAGAAAGAAGAACAGCGCAATCTCACTATAGATGCTGTGCATCGTCACATGCCGATATAATATCTTATTAACACTAACAACAACACAATAATATCTTATTAACACATGTTATAACACCATAATATCTTGTTAACACTTACAATAACAAAATATACTCTTGATAACATTCAAACTGAGACAGAATGAGGAACAGAAAGTTCCGTTGCCACTTTTGTAGTGTACTTACAGGGTAATATGTAATGAATACAAATAACTAATAACCACACATGTCTTATACGTCTTTATTTTTTTACATTAGCAAAAATTTGACAGGCTATGTAAACAATATATAGGACACCATAACTGTGCAAAAAGTTGACTCAATATTATTTGAAATTGACAAAACGCCTGCCTATAAGCGTGGTCATGTTTTTAAACAATAACAAAATCACTACGACGCGACGTCATTAATAATGAACGGTACCTACGCCCCATGCGGTTGTTGCAATCTCGCGGCACACGGGGACCTTCACATACTACGCTGACGACACCGACGACGCCATCGGTCGGTTCGTGCGGCGAGCGTTGGCTGCATCACCGAAGACCATCCGAGAGTTCAACCTACAGATGGCCATCAGGGACAGAAATGCAGCCGTAGTTAGCCGCAGCCGTAGCTCTCGGCCGGGAGGCCGAGAGCCACCACTACGGCTGCATTGCAGCAGCGGAGGCGGCTTAGGCAAATGGCAATTAGGCATAGAATCGATGTGGAGTCGACTACTAGCGGAATCCCAACCGGTAGTGATCGGCTCAACAGACGAGCACTAGTATTAGGTTTAAAATGTTCCCAACTCCCCCCTTATTTTCCTCTTCTGCTAATCCTTGAATAATGTAAAAAATATATAAGATTTGAAATGACAAAAGTCACGGACCCCGGAGTCTGTAGAGTAACAAATTGAAATAAAAAAAAAAGGAACGGTACCTACGACGGCCTCGCGCACCTGCCTTGCAAACCTACCTACTTTTTATAATTAGAAATATGTATTTAAATTAACGTGGTAGTTACACCTATTTATTGGGTAAACGGGTAATTCACGTCTAATAAGGTCGGTCAATCCCACTCGAGTTTCGGCCGCGTTTCGAGTTCGGCACGTGCCAAACGGGCAGCCATCGTGCGCGTGCACTCTCCTTGATAAAGGCCGCCGGACGCGGCCGAAACTCGAGTCGGATTGACCAACCTTATTACACGTGAGTTACCCGTTTACCCATTCAATATAAAAATATGTATATACTACAAAATTCTTTAATATTTATCAAGCTAGACAGAAATACCTATTCCATATAATTTTCAAGTTATTTAAACTTTTTGTTAAAATTAGTAAAACTCCCTTCTAGATACGGAAGTAATTAATCAGATATTTTTATATTTCCATTAAAAATAACGAAATGTATATTACATCTTTCCAGGGTTCCCGAAAGTTGATCTTCATAGACAACCACGCCCGTCTGAGCGACTTCGTAGACCCTGAACAACAGAAGCTCCCCGGGGCAACCCTGGCCCTCGAAGAGGATCTAAAAGTGTTCAATAATGCACTGAAACTTTCGCATAAAGACACTAAAGTCGCTATCAAAGTGAGTATAGTTTTACTTTTATAGTTTTTATAGTGTTAGGGCTATGCCAAGAGTACCACACCTTTGCCATTTATTCTACCGCCAAGCATTAATGTGCAAACATTACTGTGTTCGGTTTAGTCTCATCTCAGTTTTTTTTTTAAATAAAGAGTGACGAGACGAGCATGATATGTGCCTGATGGTAAGCAACATGCCTGCCACATGACAGCACAGTGACACGCGGCTATTGGAACATGAACAATCCAAATCATTACCTAATCACTGCACTGCGTTCGTCACCCAGAGATCTAAGATGTTATATCTCTAAGTCCTGGAATTCCCTTTGGAAACATTGCCCTTCAAACCGGAACACAGTAACACATTACTGCTTGGCGGTAGAATAACTGGCAAAGGTGTGGTACTTCCCCAGGCGGACTCTGCTAAGAGTCGTACCACTACAAAAAAAAAAATTGGCAGTCATAGGAACTGCCGATAGAAGTGAAAACAAACTTAAAACTCAGAATTTGATAGCTTACCTTCGAAACTACGCGGGTGTAACCGGAGGGCGTGATCTCGCCATCTTGGCATGGCCATCTAGAAATGCGTCGGCATTTCCCATTGGCTGATGCGTTTCTAGATGGCCATGCCATGATGGCCTGTCCACGCCCTTTCAGCATTTCCCATTGGCTGACGTATTTCTAGATGGCCAATAGCCATGGTCCCGAGTTTATCCGAAGCTTTCTTATCATACCCGAGCGTGACGAATGAATTCAATTCACAGCCCACGAAAAATCTGTCTAGGCGCGCCTAAAGAAGTTTTCACTTCAAAAATGGTTTCGTAACATTCGTACTGTCGTACAGTCGTAAAATTGTATTGTCATTTCTATCCACAGGTAGGACCGACGGCCTTGCAGATAACCTCCGTTGAAAAGACCAAGGTCCTCGGTCTACCGGTCTTACTGAATGACGTCTACTACGCATCGGAAATAGATGAGGTACGAGTACGTAATTTTACGACTTTATATAAATGTTTTAGATGTTTTTCGCCCTTTTTCAATGTCTTTTACTGACCTGTATATTTAACCCTTTGACCGCCAGAGTCGCCTATACTTGACAAGCGCGAGTGAGCCCTGTGAGCCAACGACGTCTATAGTTGACAAAAAAAAACGGACTATACCAAAATATTGTGTGTTAGATATCAAATGGTGACAGCACAATTTTTTTAATTTTTAATTTTGACTTATTTCGTACGCTTGGCGTCCAGGGCACGGAAATGCAATTTAGTCCTGGCGGACAAAAGGTTAAAGAAAAATTCAGACATCATATTACATCAAATTAAATCAAAGTTACGGCTGGTCTAGTCGGGAGAACGGCGCCTGCCGATCCGGAGACCCCGGGCTCAAACCCCACACGCACCACTGTCTTTTCGAAGTCATGTGCGTAATGGCGCTAACTTAAAACGGTGAAGGAAAACATTGTGAGGAAACCGACATGTATCTAGAATCTTTGGAAGTCATGTGTCATCCACCTACCCTCACTGGGCCAGCGTGGTGGATTATGGCCTAAACTCTCTCCTTGCGAGAGAAGGCTCCGAGTCCCAGCAGTGGAAACCTTTAATGGGCTGTTGATGATGATGATTAAATCAAAATTAAATCTAATCAAATACAAGATAAACTAGCAGTGCCTGTTGTTTTACCCACTCAGTTCCTGTTATTTTCACAAGCCAGTCAAGCCAGTCAAAAATAAACCTTAACTTTGTAAATTTAACGTTACAAATGTATATTTCTTTTCCAGGTGTGTCTTGTAGATGACAACCAATTCTCGCTGTCGATCATAAACGACCCGACACCTCTTAGTTTCATACACAACGACTGCGATAATATCGTCCAGTCGATAATACACATCAGGAACAGATGGGAGCTCAGTCAACCGGTGAGTAGACATTTTTTTTTTTTTAATAAATAGTGACGAGACGAGCAGGACATGTGCCTGATGGTAAGCAACATGCCTGCCACATAACAGCACAGTGACACACAGCTATTGGAACATGAAGAGTCCAAATCATTACCTAGCACTGCACTGCGCTTGTTCCACCAGAGATCTAAGTTGTTATATCTCTAAGCCCTGTAATTTCTCTGGAAACATTGCCCTTCAAACCGGAACACAGTAATGTTTGCACATTACTGCTTGGCGGTAGAATAATTGGCAAAGGTGTGGTACTTCCCCAGGCGGACTCTGCTAAGAGTCCTACCACTACATTCGAAGAAAACAAGAAATCTTACCAACAAACTAGGTGTTGAAAACTGTTTAACGAAATATAGGTAGATACTTTTTGTTGTGTATGTCGCCGTTATATTAATATTACAATATCACTAGCGAGATCGTAATGAACTGAATGAACATGAAATTAATGTCGGGTCATGCGATCCTAACTTGAGAATCGCTTCCTTTATGTATGTGAATCGAAAATGATTTGAAAAAATACGTTTTTGACGTGACAACGTCTTATAATTCGATGAAGCCGGCTGCACGCCCGCAAAACATGACGTCATGTGCCGTTAACGCCGTTACCTCGCCGCATGACGTCATGCGGCGTTACCTCGCTCTAAGGCGTAGTTGAAGTTGTCACGTTCAACTATCGTCAGTAAACCGACTTTACAGACAACCATTTTTTTTTTCTAATGCTACAATACCAAAAAAAAGAAATAATATGTAGATAAGATGTCATAATTAAATTGTGTTTCTGTTGTACTTACGCTAAAGCGCTACACGTGACGGTTTTATTCCTTAGAATAATATCTACCAGGCAGTTAGCATTAAGAATCGCCTACATGACCTAATTTTGTTCTATAGAATTCAGTAACAGTGCACCAAAAACTACGTCCCAAAGACATCCCTGGTACCAACTCAACATGACGCTACTGAACCTCGGTTCTTGCGACCCCAACTTGAGAACCCCTGCCACTGATTAAAAAAATAATTTCAAATGTACAATACCACAAGAAAAAAAAGAATTTAGGGACAGAAGATTTACCTTTAAATTGTGTTTATTTGATGTATATTATATGTTACACATTGTGGCTTTATTCCTAGGAGTTACTGTTTCGGTTGTTTCCGGTTTGAAGGGTAATGTTTCCAGTGAAATTACAGGGCTTAGAGACATTACAACTTAGATCTCTGGGTGACGAGCGCAGCGCAGTGCAGTGCTAGGTAATTATTTGGACTCTTCATGTTCCAATAGCTGCGTGTCACTGTGCTGTTATGTGGCAGGCGTGTTGCTTACCATCAGGCACATGTCTTGCTCGTCTCGTCACTCTTTATTAAAAAAAAAACAATACTACAATACAAAAAAGTATATAGGGACAATTGTAACCATTGGGTGGTGTTTCTATGTTGTTTTACGCTACACATGACGGCCTTATTCCTACGAGTAATCTCTTCCAGGCAATTAACATAAACAATTGTTACATAATCGACCAATCGTCTACTTCTTGCGTAGAATTTGATGTTATTTCAATGAAACGCTGAATTTCAATCAAGTTGTAACATACATATTTAAGATTTTTTTTTGGAGCAATACGTTTATAACGGTAGACAAAACGAAAGTGAGCATAGATTTTTTTATTTTTTTTATAGTATAGAGTGACGAGACGAGCAGGTCATGTGCCTGATGGTAAGCAACATGCCTGCCACATAACAGCACAGTAACACGCAGCTATTGGAACATTATAGTCCAAATCATTACCTAGCACTGCACTGCGCTCGTCACCCAGAGATCTAAGATGTTATGTCTCTAAGCCCTGTAATTTCTCTGGAATCATTGCCCTTCAAACCGGAACACAGTAATGTTTGCACATTACTGCTTGGCGGTGGAATATTTGGCAAAGGTGTGGTACTTCCCCAGGCGGACTCTGCTAAGAGTCCTACCACTACTACATAGATAGACCCAGGCAGCGTTAGCATAGACAATTTAAATAATCTAAGCCAGGGTTTCTCAATCTTCCGGTTTCACGAACCTCCGTTAGTTTCCAGGCGACAACAAACCCCCTTAAGTAATAACCGAAAAAAAAATGCAATCTAAGCACCAAGCCTAATAATATGGCGTTGGATTCAGATGCCTGTTTTTTATAAAATGTTTCTCACATACCGATAAAATTGTGGCAGGTCCATGTACCGACGTACCTACATTCGCATTTTTCATTATTTCTCTAAAAAAATCAATTAGTACTTTGATCTTTTTATTATAACCCTTCAGGTACCATTAAATTGTGTTTATTTGGTGTACATACGCTACACATAGCTGCTTTATTCCTAGGTGTAATCTTTACCAGGCAGTTAGCGTAAAGAATCGGTTATACAATCGCCTGAGCGCCTACATGACCTGTTTTTTTATAGGATTCAGTGACAGTGCACCAGAAAATACGTCCCAAAGACGTCCCTGGTACGCTTCTCAATATGGCGCTACTGAACCTTGGGTCATGCGACCCCAACTTGAGAACCGCTGCCTACAACCAGCTGTGCGCGCTCACTGCCACCTTCCACTTGAAGATAGAGGGACAACTGTTGGAAACCTCTGGTGAGCAAAAAACAAATCTTATGACTAGCGGCCCGTTCCGGCTTCGCTCGGATAATAACCTACATACCAACTGCAGCGCCATCTGCCGGGCTGGATTGTGAATCTAAACCATCCAGGGCACTACCCAAACGTATGCAAAAAAAATTTGTCAAATCGGTCAAGCCATTTAGGAGGAGTTCACTTACAACGAAAAGTGGCATTGATTTATATGTACCTATATAGATATACTCAATAATTTTATTGTTAATATTATGGTACATATTATGGTGGTCTTATTTATACATGCTATAGTTTTCCATAATTAGCCTGATTGGGTGTGGCAATATAATTTATTATTCAATAATTTATTTTCTACGAAAAAACATGGCCGCCATTTATGGTATTTGTTATAAGTGTTTTATGTTTTGTAATAATATATTTTACACCTTGATCATTCAGGAACATTATATTTTGTGACCGGTTTTTTTTTGCATTTGTTACATTTGTTTCGAAACAATGTTACTACTATCTGTATATATACGTTTGCTTCGTAACAAATGTTACTACTGTAAAACAAATTTTGGTATACAATCTGGTGACAAAATGGGTTGTTGCGGAATGATCAAAATCATTTGTATATAAATCAATGGGTGTGCCCTGAGCACCTTGAAACTGTTAACAAATTGCGTCTCTGTGTGTAGCGTGAGTGGTTTACAACTACCAATCTAGTTGACCCCTAGAATCGCTAGCGGCGAGGTTTGTTGCGGTTCTACTTATTTTGGTTGTTGACAACGTACAGCGATAGGTATTAACGTCCGACGTCCACCGAAGCGGGTGTAGGAAGCCTACAATCGACTAAAACAGAACGAGTGAGCTCACTCTTCGCAGCGAAAACGTGATTCCGTGAAGCGGTGGAGCGGGTGTAGGAAGCCTACAATCGACTAAAACAGAACGAGTGAGCTCACTCTTCGCAGCGAAAACGTGATTCCGTGCCTCTGAAGTTTGGGAATATTCTTTGACTTATATCGAAGATCAAAGTGGCAAGAAAGGTAAAATTGTTCTGAAAAAATTGTTATGATAGTGTCCCATTATACTATTAATAAATAATAACTATAAAAAACAATACACACGTGAATTAATTAAAAATATGTGATTTGTTTCTAGGGTTGTGCATTCCGTCAAACAACACTATATTCATAAAGTCTGTGAGCGAGAAATTGGCTCACAATGAGCCACATCTGACTCTGGAGTTCCTTGAAGAATGTATACAGGTGAGTTATATTAGTATTTTTTTAAGTAAAGAGTGACGAGACGAGCAGGACATGTGCCTGATGGTAAGCAACATACCTGCCACATAACAGCACAGTGACACGCAGCTATTGGAACATGAAGAGTCCAAATCATTACCTAGCACTGCACTGCTCTCGTCACCCAAAGGTCTACGATGTTATATCTCTAAGCCTTGTCCAAAGGCAACATTGCCCTTCAAACCGGAACACAGTAATGTTTGCACATTACTGCTTGACGGTAGAATAACTGGCAAAGGTGTGGTACTTCGCCAGGTGGACTCTGCCAAGAGTCCTACCACTACAAAAAGTATAGTATAGTAATATTATTAAAGTATAGTAGTATTATTGGATACAGCGACACAGTTTCATGGTTGATGTTCCAACTGGTTGACTCGATGTTTGGCTCTACTTTTGTAATAAGAACATCTATAGATAGCGCGCGAGTTGAATGCAGAGCTCAGGAATGCGGAGTGCTGTGACCGCGACAGTGACAGCACTATACACTGCAGGCGCGTGAGGTGGGGCGTGCGGATAGCGGGGGGAGATGCTCCCGCTCTTACCTCAGACCCCGACTGCATTCAACTCGCGCGCTATCTGTAGGCTGTGGAAGGCGTTGCTTGAAGGTTAATCCTGATGGTTACAATCTTGGTGTCTTCAAATCGTGAGTGAATCGGGTTCTTCTAGGTAAGCACGCTCCATCGTAGTATTACAGAATTACAAAATAGTAAAAAAAAACTAGTGTGAATTTTTTTGTATCGAAATCGTAAACTATATATTTTGTATGTAAAAACAGTACATATGTACCTGTATTATAAAAATTTACATGCAGTAAGGAATATTGTATGTCTAAGAGTGGCAACGCCTGAAAAAAATCGAGTGCTTTTTGTTATTATTTTTTTTAAATCAAAATTAAAATTCATTTTAATTTAATGAATTATTTATTTAATAAGACTTCTATTAAAATTTCAGGGTTTCAGGGGCTCGACCATTGAGTTGAAACATTTGTGCCTAGAATACATGACGCCGTGGCTCGCCAATTTAGTCAGGTATGTATTTTCGCCTTTATTTATATACTATTTATTAGTTAGAAGTTACGGCTGGTCTAGTCGGGAGATCGGCGCCTGCCGATCCGGAGACCCCGGGTTCAAACCCCACATGCACTACTGTCTTTTCGAAGTCATGTGCGTAATGCCGCTAACTTAAAACGGTGAAGGAAAACATCGAAAACAGACATGTACCTAGAATCTTTCGAAGTCATGTGTCATCCACCAACCCGCACTGGGCCAGCGTGGTGGATTATGGCCTTAACTCTCTCCTTGCGAGAGAAGGCCCCGAGTCCCAGCAGTGGGAACATTTATTGGGCTGTTGATGATAAAGTGTTTATTATGATAAACTAGGTGACTCGGCGATCTTAGTGCCACAATATTTGTTCAAAATTTTGTGCCACACAAATATTGTCCCGACAATTAACGAACACATTAAACAAAGAATCATCCAATTTGGTACAGTCATTCAAAAGTTATGAGCGTACATACATTTGGAAGATCCATTTTTGAAGTGAAAACTTCTTTAGGCGCGCCTAGACAGATTTTTCGTGGGCTTTGAATAGAATTCTAGCGTCACGATCGGGTATGATAAGAAATCTTCGGGTAAACTCGGGACCATGGTCATTCATCATCATCATCATCAGCCATAAGACGTCCACTGCTGGACATAGGCCTCCCCCCTAGATTTCCACAACGAACGGTCCTGCGCAACCTGCAACCAGCGGTTTCCAGCGACCTTCGTGAGGTCATCTGTCCATCTAGTGGGAGGCCGTCCAACACTGCGTCTTCCGGTTCGTGGTCGCCACTCGAGAACCTTTCTTCCCCATCGGTTGTCAGTTCTGCGAGCGATGTGGCCTGCCCATTGCCACTTCAGCTTAGCTACTCTTCGAGCTACGTCGACTACTTTCGTTCTTTTGCGAATATCCTCATTACGGATTCTGTCGCGCAAAGAGACTCCGAGCATAGCTCGCTCCATAGCTCGCTGTGTGACTTTGAGCTTTGTTATGAGGCCCACAGTTAAGGACCACGTCTCAGTTCCATAAGTCATCACTGGCAACACGCACTGATTGAAGACTTTCGTCTTCAAGCATTGGGGTATTTTGGACTCCAAGATGTGCCGTAGTTTCCCGAACGCTGCCCATCCGAGTTGGATCCTTCGCTGGACCTCTTTGTCGAAGTTGGATCTACCCAATCGGATCTTTTGACCCAGGTAGACGTATTCGTCAACAACTTCGAGTGTGGTATTCCCAACAATAACCGGTACAGGTGAGACATGAACATTTGACATGACCTTCGTCTTGTCCATATTCATCCTCAAACCTACCTGTTGGGATACTCTACTAAGGTCCCTGAGCATAGCACCGAGGTCCTCCAGCGACTCCGCCACAATGACTATATCGTCGGCAAACCGAAGGTGAGTGATGCATTCGCCGTTGATATTGATGCCATGTCCGTTCCAGTCCAGTAGCTTGAAAACATCTTCCAGCGCGGCAGTGAACAGTTTCGGAGATATGACATCTCCCTGTCTCACGCCTTTCTGTAGCCGGATATGGTTTGTGCACTGGTCCTGTAATCGGACAGACATTGTGGCTTTGCTGTAAATGCACCTCAACACTTCGATATAGCGATAGTCCATGCGGCATCGCTGGAGAGACTGAAGCACTGCCCAGGTCTCGATGGAATCGAAGGCTTTCTCATAGTCCACATACGCTATACATAGTGGCCGATTATACTCCTCGGTTTTCTGTATAATCTGCCGAAGCGTATGTATGTGGTCTACGGTACTATAGCCTTTTCGGAAACCGGCTTGTTCGGGTGGCTGGAAGTCGTCAAACCTGCGTGCGAGACGATTCGTGATTACCCTCGAAAACAACTTATAAACGTGGCTCAGAAGTGAGATGGGTCTGTAGTTCTTCAACAAGGTGTTGTCACCTTTTTTGAAGAAGAGCACCACCACACTTCTGCTCCACGCTTCTGGCGTATTACCGTCAAGTATGACGGAGTCGAACAGCTTCTGGAGGACTTTAAGTACCGGTTTTCCACCCGCTCTCAGAAGCTCAGTCGTAATTCCGTCGTCGCCAGGTGCCTTGTTGTTCTTAAGTTGTTTGAGGGCCATCCTAATCTCATACAGGCTGACTTCCGGGATGTCTTCGGTAAAGTGTCGGGTCAGCTTGGCTCTTGGGTCTTTTGCCATGCTAACGACAGGTCGTGTTTGCGTAGAGGTGTATAACTGTTCATAGAACCTCTCAATCTCCTCCAAAATCTCGGCCCTCGACGAGACGACGTTACCACTGTCGGTCTTCAATTTGGTCAATTGACTTTGCCCAAGAGACAGACTTTAAGAAAACTTCTTTAGGCGCGCCTAGACAGATTTTTCGTGGGCTTTGAATAGAATTCTAGCGTCACGATCGGGTATGATAAGAAATCTTCGGGTAAACTCGGGACCATGGTCATTGGCCATCTAGAAATGCGTCAGCCAATGGGAAATGCTGAAAGGGCGCGGCCGGGCCATCATGGCATGGCCATCTAGAAATACATCAGCCAATGGGATATGCTGTCGCATTTCTAGATGGCCACGCCCTCCGGTTAAGCTAAGCTTACGCTTCCGGGTAAGCTATCAAATTCTGAGTTATAAGTTTTCACTTCTATTAGCAGTTCCTATGACTGCCAATTTTTTTTTAAAGAGAATTAAATTATTATCGATGATCGACATCAAAGTTATCGTGGTTCGGACAAGTTATGTGTGGGAATGAAGACCACATAACCAAACAAGTTTTAATTATGCATGTGGATCGATGTTGTGGTAGAGAGAGACCGAAGACAGCGTGGATGGATTGTGTGAAAGAGGACATGAATAGGAGGAGTAAACAAACCAATATAAACCAATTTAGAAAAAAAATGGCAGTCATAGGAACTGCCGATTGAAGTGAAAACTTATAACTTAGAATTTGATAGCTTACTTTGGGAACTACACGGATGTAACCGGAGGGCGTGGCCTAGCCATCATGGCATGGCCATCTAGAAATGCGTCAGCTTTTCCCATTGGCTCACGGATTTCTAGATGGTCATGCCATGATGATCAGGCCACGCCCTTCAGCATTTCCCATTGGCTGACGCATTTCTAGATGACGCAGTTGTTGCAGAAATGTTATTAAACAATTAACGATTTTTTTAAATGATAAACTCTTAGACATTTTATACCTACTTAATTATGAATTTCTTATTTTTTTATTATCGAACTGTTATGTCATTTGATTTATTTTAACTATTATTTTAAGCATCTATTATTTAATTTTGGGTAATATTTTTTGATGTACCTGTGACTTGTTTATTTTAATTAAATTTAAATTCTGTTTTGTGTGAGCACGCAGTAGTGCGCTACCTGACATTTGTACGCCTAACCGGCTCAGCATGATATGACAACACAATTTATCGTAACATCTATGTGCACATCTTGTACAAAACTCACTCGTGTTGTATCCAAATAAATATATATTTTTCTTTAAACAAAGATTTGACAAATAATCGAGACAAATGGAGGAAACGTATGTCCGTTTCCGTATCGTCCGTATTATATCGTACCGACCACACATAAAGTGAGATGAGGGTAGGAGAATGACGATTATGTCAGTGTACACACTTAAAAAAAAAATTGGCAGTCATAGGAACTGCTGATAGAAGTGAAAACTTAAAAATTAAAAACGAGTAAACTACAGTTTATCGTTCATCTTCAGCATAACATAAAAAAGACCACTTTGCACTTTATAACTCTGTACATTTTAGATTATTTACAACGTATAAATTACCACCTCGCCTTTTCTAAGGGCACATCATTAGTCACTCAACTATCAGTCTTCAGTCAGGGGTTACCTAACTTAGAATTTGATAGCTTACCTTGGAAACTACACGGGTGTAACCGGAGGGCGTGGCCTCGCCATCATGGCATGGCCATCTAGAAATGCGTCAGCATTTCCCATTAGCTCACGCATTTCTAGATGGCCATGTCATGATGGCGAGCCCACGCCCTTTCAGCATTTCCCATTGGCTGACGCATTTCTTGATGCCCAATCGCCAAGGTCCCGAGCTTACCCGAAGATTTCTTATCATACCCGAGCGTGACAAATAAATATATATTTTTCTTTAAACAAAGATTTGACAAATAATCGAGACAAATGGAGGAAACGTATGTCCGTTTCCGTATCGTCCGTATTATATCGTACCGACCACACATAAAGTGAGATGAGGGTAGGAGAATGACGATTATGTCAGTGTACACACTTAAAAAAAAAATTGGCAGTCATAGGAACTGCTGATAGAAGTGAAAACTTAAAAATTAAAAACGAGTAAACTACAGTTTATCGTTCATCTTCAGCATAACATAAAAAAGACCACTTTGCACTTTATAACTCTGTACATTTTAGATTATTTACAACGTATAAATTACCACCTCGCCTTTTCTAAGGGCACATCATTAGTCACTCAACTATCAGTCTTCAGTCAGGGGTTACCTAACTTAGAATTTGATAGCTTACCTTGGAAACTACACGGGTGTAACCGGAGGGCGTGGCCTCGCCATCATGGCATGGCCATCTAGAAATGCGTCAGCATTTCCCATTAGCTCACGCATTTCTAGATGGCCATGTCATGATGGCGAGCCCACGCCCTTTCAGCATTTCCCATTGGCTGACGCATTTCTTGATGCCCAATCGCCAAGGTCCCGAGCTTACCCGAAGATTTCTTATCATACCCGAGCGTGACGCTAGAAATCAATTTACACCCCACGAAAAATTTGTCTAGGCGCGCCTAAAGAAGTTTTCACTTAAAAATTGGCAGTCATAGGAACTGCCGATAGAAATGAAAACGTATAACTCAGAATTTGATAGCTTACTTTGGATGATTAGTGTTTGTGAATATTACAATGCTTATTAACTAGACTTAAGCTGTTAGCATAGTTAACAATTGTTTAAATAAATAAAAGAAAGTTGAAATTCTAATAATGCGTGAATATTTCCGTTACAGGTTTTGCAAGCCGTCGGACGACTCGCGTCGCCAGAAGCAAGTTGCTGGGATACTGGAAAAACTCATCACCTTGACTATTGAGGAAACCGAGATGTACCCTTCAGTACAGGCCAAGGTACTGTACAACTTTTTGGTTCTATACAAAGAAAATTGACCGTATATACATTATACATACACTGTCTATCGCAATCTTTAACACACGTACCTACACATTCATGTACACACACCGTCATTCTCGCTGTGTGTGAATGTGTGTATTTATTTATTTAAATACACATACATATTCGCATATACACTCTCATGTCTTCGCGTACTGGCCTCGTGGCTTAGTTGGTAGTAGCTCTGCCTGCGAAGCCGAGGGTCGCGGGTTCGATTCCCACCCAGTGCAAATATTTGTGTGATGAATTCAAATGTTTGCACTGTGTCTGGGCGTTTCAATGTATAATAAGTATGTATTTAAAACTATATAAGTATTATATCAGCTATTTGGCCGCCATCACACAAGCTTTGCTTAGTTTGGGGTCAGATGGTGTTGTGTGTGAATTTTCCATCAATATATCAATATAATATATGTATTATAACACTCACACACCATGCACAAACATGTGTTTATGTGTACTACGAAATATGTAAGGTTTTTGTCTTAGTAATTAATCTGGGCTAAATTTTCATTTCATCATTGATTGTATGGTATTACAGATCTGGGGCAGTATAGGACATGTGCCGGAGCTTATAGACATGGTGCTTGATAGCTTCATACAGCGGAGCAACAACTCTGGTTAGTCTAGTTTTACTAAATAAAAACAAAAACAATTATAGATAGTGCAATCCACGAAGACGCGCCCCACCAATCGCGTTTGCTCCGAGCGTCTGTCGCGAACCATTCACCAGTCATTGTAGTGTGCGTGTGCATTCATAGGTAATTAGTGTGTACCGATAACACTCAAACATTGACGGAAGCTTGCACACATATACTATAAACGGTTAGGAGGAATAGTGGGGCGCGTCTTCGTGGATTGCACTATCTGTACATATAAATTGAATATAGTAAACACAGCGATATGACAGTGACAGATGCGGCTGAAGGACCGAAGGATCCACAGACAAGAATAAATTTTAAAAAAAATTGGCAGTCATAGGAACTGCCGATAGAAGTGAAAACTTATGTATAACTCAGAATTTGATAGCTTACTTTTGTAACTACACGGGTGTAACCGGAGGGAGTGGCCTAGCCATCTAGAAATGCATCAGCATTTCTCATTGGCTCACGCTTTTCTAGATTGCCATGCCATGATTGCCAGGCCATGTCCCTTCAGCATTTCCCATTAGCTGACGTATTTCTAGATGGCCATGGTCCCGAGATTTTACCCGAAGATTTCTTATCATACCTTAATTCAATTCACACCCCACGAAAAATCTGTCTAGGCGCGCCAAAAGAAGTTTTCACTTCAAAAAGTATAGTGACAGCAGACAGACAGCAGCAGCTGACTATCTTTCTCGCTATTGCACACTCGGCGGTCCCGAATTCATCCGAACATTTCTTTCATTAACGAGCGTGACGCTGAGCTTTATTCACAGCCCACGAAAACTCTGCGTGTGGTGCGCCGAAAGAAGTTGTCACTTCAATAATAAGTTATTTATTTATCAAAACACAACCGTATACATTAGTTCACAGGTGTAAAACTAGAATAACATAATATCTCAAAACCATGGACTACTATACTACAGAATAAAGGCGCGGCCCCACCGCGGTGCATGCTGTGCACGGGCACGCGGCGCATTTTAGCTGCGTGTATTCATTTGTTTGACAACGTGGGTCTACGTTTCCACTGGAGTACCTACACGAAGACCCACGACTATGTTTAGCGTGGCACGGCGCACGGAGAGGCTACACACATGCCACTGCAATCTACGGACACGGGCTTCACTGCGGGAGGTGGGACGGGCGGGGAAGAGCTGAAAACTGCTCTGCGATAACCGTGCTGTACATAGTCGTGGGTCTTATTCGTGTACTCCAGTGGAAACGTAGAGCCACGTTGACAGCGTTGAGCTATGTAACCGCCTATTCGAGGAAGCCACGCGTGTATCAATGACGTCAATTCATGCGTAGCCTCTCCGTGGGTTGCAGTGGACACAACCACATACATTTTCTTACAAAGCGAAGCTTAATACACGTGCGTAGCCTCTCCGTGCACCGCGGTGGGCCCGCGCCTTTATATCTAAAGTAGTACGTACGCACTATCGCGTGTTGTGATTGGCAATTCCATGGTGATCAGAATGTAGTTCTTTTGATTAATATCTGCCTTGAAATATTTATTTCTTACCTGCAAAAAGTTTCAATATCAATTTTCAATTTGTATTATCATAATTTTATCATTTCAATGCTTATAACTGTTTTAAAGAAATGTCTGTTCATTTTCTATTTGCTATCAAATTATTATTAATGTATTGTTAGTGTATTATTGATGTATTCTTAATTATTTTTTATTTAAATATTTGTAACTTATTTTCATGTACAAGTTGGAAGATGCCACTGGCTTCCGAAACACAGTTCTAACTAGCTCGGAGCCAGTGGACTCCTGTTTTATATAGATTCATTATTTTTAAGTTCCAAATAAATTAAAAAAATATAAAAAAATATATAAATATAGTTACTATAATATAAAACTATTGTGAATTGGTAAGTTGTCCGATGGGTTCCAAACTAGGCTTCGACTGTATTTCAGGCACTCGGTGACAACAATTCAGATTGCACTGTACTCTGGAGTGCAGAGCCTAGTATAGTAAATAGTAATCCCCTCTACTCTGTGAAATAGCAAAAAATAATTTCAATGCAGTTTTTTTTTATAGTAGAGAGTGACAAGACGAGCAGAACATATGCCTGATGGTAAGCAACATGCCTGCCCATTACAGCACAGTGATACGCAGCTATTGAAACATAAAGAGTCCAAATCTATACCTAACACTGCACTGCGCTCGTCGCCCAAAGATCTAAGATGTTTTTATCTCTAAACCTTGTAATTTCTCTGGAAATGTTGCCCTTCTATTAGAAACACAGTGATGTTTTCAATGTTTTTACTACTAAAAAGGTGTAGTACTTCTATAGAGGGACTCTGCCAAGAGTCCTACCTCTGCAGTAATAGTAGATTATGCTATAAGTGTGTAAAGTTTTGCTTTCTGTGGATAACGTTTTTTTAGCCACTTACAAAATGTGGAATTAATTATTTTCTCTTTATTACAAAAAAAACAAAAGTTATATTTGAGTGAATGTTTTATTTTATGATACGTACAAGTTCAAATTATAATGAACGAAGTTGTATGAAGTGAGGAAGCAATACCTACATTAGTTAATTTGTTATATTGAATACGATAATTTTTTGTATCGAAACTTTTTTAGAACAAAGAAATTCAATCAGTAAAGAAAACTCTATAACTCAGTTTGTGAGTAATAGTAATGAAAAAGTCACAGTTTGATTATAGGTGTCATTACATGCCTGATTGCGGTTAAATTAAAGCCACTTTATGATCAAGTGTGTTGAAAAATTAGTAAATTATTTTTAACCTAATGACTTGACATACGTATTGGTTTGATTGTGAGTATGATAAAATTATTAAATAATTGTTTTCTAGGTCTGGGATCGCCGATGATAGAGATAATGGCGGACACGGCGGTCGCTCTCGCTTCAGCCAACGTCCAGCTCGTCTCGAAGAAGGTCATCGGTCGGATGTGCAGAGTAAGTTTGAAATTCACCGTAATATACAGGGTTACTGGTAATCAACCTGCTTCCCATTAAGGGGATATTTAGTATAGATAGCGCGCGAGTTGAATGCAGTCGGGGTCTGAGGTAAGAGCGGGAGCATCTCCCCCCGCTATCCGCACGCCCCACCTCACGCGCCTGCAGTGTATAGTGCTGTCACTGTCGCGGTCACAGCACTCCGCATTCCTAAGCTCTGCATTCAACTCGCGCGCTATCTATACATTGAATACGTCAATTTTTTTTATAACCCTGTATAATTAAAATATGTTTTGGAACCAAGTTCCTTACGGCAGACTTGGAGCAGATACCGAATTTCTATCGATATAAATTTTACAATTTAATAAAATTGTGGGTTTGATTGCATTCAAAATTTAATTTACTTCGTTTTAGAGCATTTCAATAAAAGCTTGTTTTTAATTATTTTTTTAATTTTTGTTTTATTTTGTATCAGTTAACACTTTTTGCACTTACAACAAATGATAAGAAGAGGTTTTTTGTTTGAAGTCGCTAATCTCAGGAACTACTGGACCAATTTCAAAAACTATTTCACCGTTGGATACGTACGTGATCCCAGCGTGCTATAGGCTTGGTATGTGTGTCACGAGCGAAGCCGAGACGGACTGCTAGTTTTCTTATGATTTTGTAAATAAATATAAATATTGGTGGACAATTCACACACAACACCATCTGACCCCAAACTAAGCAAAGCTTGTATGATGGCGGGCAGAGAGCTGATATAATACTTATATAGTTTTAAATACATACTTATTATACACTGCCTGCGAAGCCGAGGGTCGTGGGTTCGATCCCCACCCAGTGCAAATATTTGTGTGATGAATTCAAATGTTTGCACTGTGTCTAGGTGTTTCTATGTATAATAAGTATGTATTTAAAACTATATAAGTATTATATCAGCTATCTGGTCGCCATCACACAAGCTTTGCTTAGTTTGGGGTCAGATGGTGTTGTGTGTGAATTGTCCACCAATATTTATTTATTGATTCATTTATTTATTATACATAGAAACACCCAGACACAGTGCAAACATTTGAATTCATCACACAAATATTTGCGCTGGGTGGGAATCGAACCCACGACCCTCGGCTTCGCAGGCAGAGCTGCTACCAACTAAGCCACAGGGCCAGTCGCAGAGTTTTTAAATCTAAGCAGAGTTTTGATTCTTTCCCAGGCATTATCCAAACTGCCCAATAACATACTCGGTCCAGTAACACCGGCGACAGTGAGTTTTTTTTGTTTTATTTTTTATTTGCTTTTCGCTTTTTTTTTTATTTTGGTTGATGAAAATTGTGCAAGCTGCTTATTTTACCAGATGTAACGGTTATTTATACTTTTATACTAATGTTATAAAGCTGAGGGATTTGATTGTTTGAACGCGGTAATCTTAGGAACTACAGCATCGATTTCAAAAATAGTTTTAGTTTCGGATGTGTGCGTGATCTCTGATTGATGTATGCTAAATATGTACCAAAGGCGAAGCCGGGACGAACCGCTAGTTGTAAAATACTGACAAATTCAAGGGATTGAATTTGTTGTCAATGATTATGTTAAGTTTATATTTTTTGTTTTGTAGATTTATGGGTTAAAATAATAATAAAAAAAAAAACAATGAATGTTATTGACAGAAAATCACAAAAAAGGAGAAAATAACAAAATAAAAAGTTAAGAAACACAATAGGTTAGATATTTTAACGGGCAACCTTATTGTTTACAGCGATTTCTTGCAAGCAACCGTGATATAGGATATTGTGTAGTATTTTGAATAAATTAAATAAATATTTTAAGTTATCTTTTTTCTATTGAAATATTGTCTAAATTTTTATAATAGTAAAATGGTAGCTAAATTAAGATCTTCGGATTGGCTCAAAATATATAGTATCGAATTTAATTGTTATTTTATAATTTTTGTTAAAAAAAAATACAACAAAATAACAAAACACTGCATGCAAATAATATGTTTTTGTAATTTTTAAGCTTATCAGAAGCAAACTAATTAAATGAAGAACATTTGATTAAATGTTTTTAGTGAAATGTGGGGATCCCACTTAATTCGATTGTGTTCTAAAGTGTGGCGGGAACCTCGCTAATTCGAGTATGTTCTTAAGAGTGCGCCTAAAGCCAGGAAAAAATCAGATTTCACCCGCGCGACGCGTTTCTTAATGTGATGTACATAAAGTCGAGAATAGCATGACACAGTTTGGAGGAAAAATCAATATTTAATCAGGAGTCCATTTTTGACCAAGTTTTATTTAATTACTCAATAACTGAACATTAATTTAAAAAAGTGTTCGGTTACTTTACTAGAACGTACAAATAGACATTTTATTACCAAAAAATAATGTGGAGTCATCGCTGATAATTTCGAGTACTCGAATTAAAACGGGGTTTTTCGGTGTAATTTTTATTTTTTTATTGTAAAAAACTCTGATCTATTTTTAAAATTCTATTCGGTTATTGTGCTTCTTCTTGATTGTACCCACACGTCAATATTTTTTTTGTCATAGTTTTTAGTTTCTTAACTTCAGTGAGCGGCGTCGAAAATGTCCCTTTTTCGTTTTCTGGCTTTAGGCGCCCCCTTAAGTGTGGCGGGAACCTTGCTAAAGGTGCGCTTATACGGGCGACTAAAATTGCTCAATTCCAGTCAATACTCGTCAACTATGACGTCACGACTACATCAAGCAATTTACGGCAACGGCAACAAGCATCAATAGTGCGCAATACAATATTGAGCGATATCGCGCAACTTCATCAACTAGGCAATACTGTCCTACACGAGCATTTCAGTATTCGCTCGCTATGTACGACATTGTTCTTGCTGCGGCGGCTTGTAGCGCCACCCGACCTCTCGCTCTCCCCGCGGAAGCAAGACGGCAAGCCGCAAAACAAACAAGTGCGAATGAGATATATACAAAAATTGCTAGGAATTTCCAAGCCCATTGGATATTCGTCAATTCGTATCGGCGACATTGAGCAATATGAAATATCTGGAGCAATTAGAAGCAATTTATTGAAATTGCGTTTAATTGCTCCAGATCGGTCCATTCGTGTCGCGGAGCAATTATTGCCCTCGTGTAAGCGCACCTTAATTCGATTACGTTCTGAAATGTGGGGAACCTTATTTATTTATTTATTTATTTATTTAATTAGGCGTACATAACAGATTACAGTTAATGTTAAATAACAGATAAATTATAATATTGTGATGTTCTAAACTGTTATCCAAAGCATGCACACACAACTTAACTAGAATATTGAGGCAGTCACTAAATTAAATACATACAATATAAATCAATAACTTTAACTTAACTCATACCTACATGCAACTAAAACTATAACATAACTAAAATATGTAAACGTAACCAAGAAATACTTTATAATTTGAAAACTTTATAATAATGAAAATCGACTTTAGCGAACATATGGCGTAAATACTATCTTCCTAAGTTCATTTTTAAATTTATACATTTTGTTATGAAATACATCAATTGTGTCGTGGTATTTTTTATGAATTTCGTTATATTGGCGACACATTCTCACTATAGGGTTATAAAATGACGTATTATTGGTGTAAACCTGCAACGAAAAAATCCTAGCATGATAGTCATGATAGCTTATTGATTAAATTGTGTTCTTTTACAGGTGGTGGACAAAACTTGTCACTCGCCAACGGCGATGTTGGAACAACACATGATGTGGGACGACATCGCCATACTGGCCAGATACTTGGTGAGTAGAATATTAAGTAAGTTTCTTAAATTTAAGCAAACTTCTGTCTGGATCACTCTTAATGCAGCGTATGTACAAATATTTTAAATGACTTGTAAATGTGCAATTAAATTAAAAAACATTTTTTTTCGAGATTGGAAAGGTTTTCGACTTATCGAGATTCGACTAAGTATTTAATGTTTTTTATAACACATTTGCTCGTAAAGGGTCTCCTATTGCACCAATTTCTGTATCGTAATGTATGTCATTACGTACTTGTGCGGTAATGTGTAATGTAAAACGCACGGTTTCAAAATGCTCCGTCCACAGACTAGGTAGAGAGATATGCTCCGTCTAAAACGAACGGTACCTTTTTAAATCTTAGTAAAGAGTTTTTATGTCAGAAAAGTGTGATCAACATTTTATGAATAAAATTAACTTTGAGAGGTAAAATATAATAAAGAATTATTTAATTTAAATTAATAAAACACAAAAATATTAATTTACTTTATTACTAATGGCATACCGGCTGGTTCTGTGCCGTTGCTTAAAAAAAAGGCGCTGATGCGCGCGCATTGCTAATCTGTGATCCATAGTGATTACTTACTCTGTGCTGTGATCTGTGATCAAGTAAATATTATTCCGCGCCTTTTTTTCGCTGTATTGTTTTTATTTGAAAATGTCGTCAGAGTTTTATTTATTTCCTGGCAAATATGTTATAAAACGTCGTATGACATACGTGCGCTTTGATAATTACAGCCGAGGCTTTATTGCTAGCTCTCGCCTTCGGCTCGAGCTATAATTTAGCAGAGGACTCGGGTTTTTTAAATTAAAGTTATTGATAAAATAGTTGTAGATAGATCGACTGTTATATTTAGTCAACAAATCAACGTGCCTTTTGTGAAATGTAATTTCCTATTCCAGCTAATGTTATCATTCAACAACTGTCTGGACGTCGCTCGCCATCTTCCATACCTGTTCCATACCGTCACGTTCCTGGTCTGCTCTGGCGCGGTGTCCATGCGAGCGGCGACGCACGGCCTGGTTATCAACATCATACATTCGCTGTGTACTTGCACTACGCCCAGTTTCTCAGGTAACATACAAAATGTCTCACCGTTACGTTCTACATTGTCATGTTCCACATCGTCACGTTCCATACAACAACGTTCCACATCGTCACGTTCTACATCGTCACGTTCCACATAGTCACGTTCTACATCGTCACATTCTACACCGTCACTTTCC
Organism: Ectropis crepuscularia; assembly: GCA_963693475.1. Taxonomy (NCBI): domain Eukaryota; kingdom Metazoa; phylum Arthropoda; class Insecta; order Lepidoptera; family Geometridae; genus Ectropis; species Ectropis crepuscularia. The sequence continues at coordinate 9,645,030 of OY856367.1, forward strand.
ACACCGTCACGTTTTACACCGTTACGTTGCACACCGAATGGCATAAATGCTTTATACAATGAAATGTTCCTACGGCTGGGACTCGGGGCCTTCTCTCGCAAGGAGAGAGTCAAGGCCATAATCCACCACGCTTTCCCAGTGCTGATTGGTGGATGATACATGACCTCGAAAGAATCTAGGAACATATTAGTTTGCTCACGATGGTTTCCTTCGCCGTTTTAAGTTAACGGCGTTTAAAGTTTACGCACAACACGTACCTTAACCTCAAACGTCACGTTCGTAAATGAAATAAATCTTCTCGGGATCATGGCCTTCTACATGGCCATGCCGTTTTACCGTGGTTACCAGTACATATTTACACATCTAACCTCTTAGAAGACATTTATATTTATGTACACGATAATGCTTTCAAAATGTATTCCAGACTAACAGCGCCCTCCTGTTTTTTTTTTTTTTTTTTTTTTTTTTTTTTATTTAAAATTGCTACTCCACAGACTCCGGGGTCCGTGACTTTTGTCATTTAAAATCTTATTTATTTTTACATGTTTCTTGGATAATCAGAAGAAGAGGAAAATAAGGGGGGAGTTGGGAACATTTTAAACCTAATACTAGTTAGTGCTCGTCTGTTGAGCCGATCACTACCGGTTGGGATTCCGCTAGTAATCGACTCGACATCGATTTTTTGGCCTTATTGCCATTTGCCTAAGCCGCCTCCTCCCGGCCGAGAGCCTCCACTACGGCTGCATTTCTGTCCCTGATGGCCATCTGTAGGTTGAACTCTCGGATGGTCTTCGGTGATGCAGCCAACGCTCGCCGCACGAACCGACCGATGGCGTCGTCGGTGTCGTCAGCGTAGTACGTGAAGGTCCCCGTGTGCCGTGAGATTGCAACAACCGCATGGGGCACGCTCTCGTGCAGCTTCATGTTTGCCTTTGTTTTTATTGCGATTACCGACTCATATGTCAGTCCCTGAGCTTCATGGATGGTGAGGATACGTGACCCTGTGCCTGACCCATAACCCTGGTTTGTCAGGGTCTCTTTCTCCTCTTGAGTGTGAACTAAGAAGAGGGTGTTTGGTAGGGTGTTGGGTATTTGCGCTCCCTTGTACCTTTTCTGCTCTAGGGACTTTATACGGGATGCTGAGGAGTACATACCTGAGGATATTTCCCTCAGCGCATATGCGACATCCATCGGATTGCGATGTGTGCAGAGCAACTCCTGGCTGATCTTTGTTACCAGGTTTGGGCGGTGATACCTCATTTCGAAGAGATTTTCCCTGTCGATATAAGGCAACTGATTGACGTCTCCGATGAGGACAATTTCACCAACATCAGACAGCCTTGAAGCCATCACAATGGCTCCAAAATGGTTCATGAGAGCTTCGTCCACCATGAGGCGACTGAAGCTTTCTCTTCCGAAACCATTTACCAGAGCAGAAGCCATGGTTCGCACTCTGGTTTTGACCAGGTTTCCGATACGGTGCGATAGCTTTTCTCTTAGATCTTTTGCTGTCTCAGTTGTTGTAGTGATGATGGCGTCCTTGTCCACATCAAAGTGTCTAATTACCCATGTTGTCTTTCCACATCCTGGAACTCCGTTGACCCACTGTATTCGCGGTACCTCCCAGGTTTCCCAACCCGCTTTGACGTTTGAGTTCCCTTCGATGGTTTTGGCCATCTCAAGGATCCTATCGTCCAGCATAATCTTGGTGCATCGGGCGGTAACTACGATTGGGTCGTTTGGTGGTGTCGCATAAACTGGCATTCCCGCGCGCTCTGTCTCTTTCTCGTTCAGTGTCACGAAGCCATTTTCTACACTGTAAGCTGCCATATACTTTCCTGTCATGGTTCCCTTGATGACCCGGGAAGTGACATTATTGTAAATGGCTGCTTCGGCCTCCTCGAGTTTCGCCTTTAAGAGGCTTTCACTTCCTAGCCTATAGGACTGCATGATGTTTTCGCAGCTCTTGAGGTTGACTTGTCTTGTCGCTCTCAGTGTGGCTAGGAATTCGATGAAGGCGTTACGTGCATGACTCCGCGGCTCCGAAGCCATGACATAGCGGGGCGGTTCAACCTGTCCCATGTCGGCTCTCGTTCGGCTCGTTTGTTGCTGTGAAGCTACGTTGGGGGTCCTTGACGTCAAGGGGGGTGATGAGTGGGATGAGATTCGGAGTATGCTCCTTGCTGCTGCATTGAAGGCAGGCACGAAGGTCATGTTGGTGCCTCGGCTGCCGCTTTGATTGGCTGCGGCTTTTTCCGTGGCTGCCCTCTGCTGTGCTCTTTCGGAGCCGGTTTGGATGGTCGAACTAGGAACAGGATGTCCCCAGCTGTCAGTTGCATGTGTTTGGTCGTGTGAAGGGGCTCTGAGGAAGCTGAGATTTTCTCCCCTGTCTTCATATACGACTACCTCATGATGTTTAGAGGCCTCAATGCAACCCAGCCGGTCTGCGACTCGCGCTCTTGAGTATTCGATTGCCATCGCATCCACGCTTAGCACCCGGGGTGTTTCACCTGCATTTCTGCTCAGATGTTCGAGCAGCGCACTTGCCTGTGTGAAAGGGGTCCGACCTTCCGAGTACTCTATTAGTGCAATCGTTTTGTTTTTCGATCGCACCAACCGAAATCGGTGGCCGTCCACCTCGCACACTGGCATGGCGTCATATGTTTTCCGCTTCATTGTGACTTTTGCGGTACTCCCATTGAGCAGGCAAGACAATCCAGGTGACAAACGGGCTCGTTTCCGTTCCCAGGCAAAGCAAAAGCTTATTCCGAATCTTTCTTTGTTGCTGTCCATGAAGAGAGCCACTCCTCACACTGAGAGCACAGACCAACCGTGTCATACAGAGCTACGGGAGCGAACCACGGAAACACCTATGGACTTACCGGAAAATGATCCACCTTTCACATCAGCGGAACTGGAATCAGTATTGAGAACTCTGAATCCAAAAAAAGCTCCTGGTACGGACGGGCTAACCGCTGATATATGCGCCGCAGCTATACGTTGCGAATGGGAGGTTTTCTTGGCGATAGCAAATAAATGCTTGTCGTTAAAACACTTCCCCAACCAATGGAAAGAGGCGCACGTGGTCATATTACGCAAACCCGGTAAGACAGATTACACACACCCAAAATCTTACCGCCCCATAGGTCTTCTGTCCGTTCCCGGAAAAATCGTCGAAAAGCTTCTGGTAAACCGACTCCAATGGCATCTCCTCCCAACCATCAGTAGGAAACAGTACGGCTTCATGCCTCAAAGAGGCACCGAGGACGCCCTCTATGACCTGGTAGAGCACATCAAAAAAGGAGTTGACAGTAAAGACACCGTACTCCTAATCTCCCTGGATATAGAGGGTGCCTTCGACAATGCATGGTGGCCCGCCCTCAAAAATCAATTAGCGAAGAAGAGGTGCCCAACAAACCTCTACGACATCGTAAACTCTTACCTCAGCGACCGTAAAATCAAGGTCAACTATGCAAGAGCAGTCTATGAGAAGGACACAACCAAAGGATGCGTCCAAGGGTCCATCTGTGGACCAACCTTTTGGAATGTGATTCTAGACTCATTACTACGAATGCTGGAAGCGGAGGGAGTATACTGTCAAGCATTTGCGGACGACGTCGTTCTCGTGTTTACAGGCAGCCCGAACATCATCGAACAGCAAGCGGGCAGGGCGTTGAGCATGACAGTGGAATGGGGTAAAATTAACAAACTCAACTTTGCAGCGCATAAAACCAACGCAATGCTTTTTACAAAAAAGTTGAAGTACGAACCTCCAAACATAGTCATGTCCGGCGTCCGGCTTGATCTGGTCGAGGAAGTCAAACTGCTAGGCCTACTAATCGACCGACGGCTCAACTTTAAAGCACATGTGACCGCCCAATGTAAAAAAGTGGCGAACATTTATAGACAGCTAGCATGTGCAGCGAAGGTGACCTGGGGATTGAATGGCGAAATCACGAGAACTATATACGTCGCTGTGGCGGAACCTATAATCATGTATGCCTCAAGTGTATGGGCACAAGCGGCAGACCTCGAGGAAAACAAGTCTCACTTGAACGCAATCCAAAGAGGTTTTGCCCAGAAAATCTGTAAGTCATACCGTACTGTCTCCCTGAAATCAGCACTTGCACTCTCCGGTTTGCTCCCCCTGGATCTGAGGATACAGGAAGCAGCTAATTTGTACAGAGTAAAAAAGAACCTCTCCCAAGACTACTGTAAGGGTATCCGGGGGTCAAGGGTTGTGAACTCAATTGGTGAAAATTGAATTCCCAAACCTCCCCGGAAAAAAAGTTAATGTTTAAGTATAAAATAAAAAAGTAAGACTTTTTCAAGCGTTTATTGATAGGACACAAAGGCATACATCAATACTAAAAAGGGTAAAAGGCCAGGGGTTGATCGTTGAGTTACTGTTCCTTCAAAAGACCAAAAAAAGGAATTTGAAGAATTCCTCGACAACCTCTAAATTAAAATTTGGTTATTCCCAGTACAGGGTCCTTTAGTAAAGATGGGTAAATTCCGAATACCACCCTAGGTTAGAGAGGGGTTCAGCAAAGGCAAAACTCCCCGGTTAGGTTAGATAAGTAATTGGGCAAAAATTAACCCCTCCTTACAGCCAGGAACCTATACTGTTACCGAGAACTGACAAGATCAACCAAAATAAAAGTGGCAATAGGCCTTCATCAGTATGGTGTAAGACCGTGGAATTTATAACTATAAATCCAGTTGACTAAGTATGGTAAGTGACCAAACCACAAATTACAAGTACAAAGTCAGTTCCCACGCACTAGGAATAAACCGTTGAAATAACATTATTAGGTAATTGGTGTAAGACCAAGAAATTTATAACTATATTTATAGTAGATTAAGTAAGGTAAAAGACAACATTACAAATTACAAGTACAACGTCAGTTCCCACGCACTAAGAATAAACCGTTGAAATAACATTATTAGGTAATTGGTGTAAGACCAAGAAATTTATAACTATATTTATAGTAGATTAAGTAAGGTAAAAGACAACATTACAAATTACAAGTACAGAGGGAACAATCCGTCAGATTATGACTGACTCTCAGTCACTTACAGGAAGTATGGTATCCAACGTATAGCCACCCCTGGACAATTCTAGACTTGTGTCTCTCTGGATTAAACTTTATAGTGTTTACATGAGCGATAACCGAAAGTACACTAACTAGACACTAGCGGTGACCCGGGAAAATTATTAGGTAATTACTACTGTAAGCTCTTATGAAAATAACGTTTAACCGCAACAGCAGGAAAAAGTATATGTTATAGAACATAGAAATTTATTTATTATCTAGGTCAGAAACCTGACCTTTATTAACCGACCTCGGCCGGACACTTTCAGGACACTTAACTCCTCGGGGGGGGGAAATGGACCACTTTAATGTTATGCCCTATAGCTTACTCGGCTTCCCAGATCCCGGTTTGCTCAAAGCATGGAAAACATGGTGAGTAAAACCATACACCTTCAGTTCGGTCAAGTCGGAGAGACTGACCTGGGATATTACCGTCCTGCCTCAGGGAGCTAATGCTCAGGAAAACATCCGGAGGTGACCCTTGTAAAATTCGGGACGGCGGGTATGGTAGGATTACTACGATATTTCCTAACCTATAGCGGTCTCACGTTCCCCCCGAAACCACCCTACTCAACCACGGCCCATGACCTGGCCTGCCAAATAGGCCCCACTCTCCATTTCAACTTCAACCACTCTTCACTACCCAAAAACCTGTCGGGTTCTGGCGAGCGTTGTCCCGGCCACGAGGCACGAGCTCGGGGTCGACCGCCGAACTGGGCGCAGCCCGGGAAAACCGCCAGACACCACCACACCACACACCAGGACGTCTCCAACAACCGGGGGCCTCCCCCAACTCAGCTCACCAACCCAACAAAACACCTCCTATAAAAGAACAAACAAAATTAACAACGTGTTCGTCAGACACCCGCCTGCCACGCGGCCTCTCGGTACATTTTTATACATTCGACTTACCCCTTTAGGAAGGTGTGTTCAATTGGAGACGCTTAAGACAGGCCCTCCCCACGCGCACGACGCGGATGGCCGCCGGGCGCCGACGCTGGCCGTCTCGCCTCGCCGCGTTAGCCTCGGGACACGTCACTATAAAAAACACGTTTTCACATTTCTGCGACACGAACAATCGATCGATCGACGATCTAACAAGCACAATCACCTCACATAACTCACCAAAATCTTCAAATTCAGCCACTCACGCACCCGAGACCATAATTAATTAAATAACGGAGCAGCGGTCCGAGACCGCCGCCCGTGACACGAGAAAAACGAAATGGCCGCTCCCTTCCCTTCCGCTGTCAAAAACCAGCTAGTGTTGCGGTAAAAGGAAACGATTATTAGGGATGTCCGTATATCGCTCGGCCGCATATAGAATCTATGCGTTCCGATTTACGGGGAAAAAAAAAGGGTTACAGTACTCCTCCCATCACCAGAATTTTTCGAAAGGAAAGAGAAAAATTCAGACGGCCCTCCGTCTATACACCTATCAAGCACAACACCCTACAGCTTCAAACTAAAATAACAAAGAGAACCGAAAACAACTAGCAAAAATCTGGAATTCTATACAAAGATATCCTTAAAAAGATGTAGATATTGTTCTTCCTTATGTCCAAATAAGTGGGCTGGTCATAAATAACGATGAGGGTCGCACAACAGCGTCTCGCATCCTACCATCCACTCGTCGAACATCCAGTAAAACAAAAATCCTAACAAGTAAAAACTAACTTAATCCAACAACAAAGTCTATTCAAAATATTTGCAAACCGAACCTAAGGTTCTCAAACAATTCAGAAGTTGATTAGGGTACACATAACTACTGCGACACATAATCAACCACAATAGTACAAGCTTGGCCAATTGGTTCAAAGACGAACAAGTCTTCTCGATCATCAACGGCACCTACAGCAGGAACAGATACTCGGAGAGACGACAGCCTCTCATCAGCAGGAACGACCTCCTTCAATAAAGTCTGGTAAACAAAATTTACCTAAAAGGGTATAACAGTACAACGCCCTGTTAAAAAGTCAAGGTTAAAGACACGAGTGGGGGGTAGATCCCAAACAACGTGTAAAACTACAGAATCTATAAAGTAACATTCACATCTTCTGAGTTTATAAATGTCAGCATACTACGGGTCAAACACCGGCGTATGATATAAGGTCCGGAACGCGAGAAAGCGTTCGGTACAACGTTCTCAGAACCCTCATTAGGTTCCCTTACAACAGCACATGTGAAACTCTGCCACACAATACTACATAAACCGCTAGAATACTACGGGATTCTACAAAAATCGACGTCAGCATCAGCACCACCACTTCCAGCACATCAACAACATGGTTACCTAGAGCCTAGCTCAAAAGGTTTATCTTCTGATCGCGACATCCCAACGCGGATACAGATATAATATAAGTCGAGATTCTATACAAGAAATCTGCTAACTCGTCATACTCAAGTACAAAAAGATCTATCATCTGCTAACGATAACTCAACGCTAGTGCAGAAATAGTGAACAACAATAGGGTTACCTCAAGCCTAAGTCAAGAGGCTTATAATCTCTGATAGGGACATCCCAACCCTGATATAGAAATAGTACAATCAATAAGGTTCTCTGCTCGCGACAGCTTAACACGATTACAGAAATAGTAGAAACAATAAGGTTACCTCGAGCCTAGCTCAAAAGGTTTATCAACGGTGGGCGACAATCTAACGCTACTCCCGAAACAATATAGAAAGCGATTCTAAATAAGAATACCGCTAAACGTCATCATAAAAATGCTATAATATCAAAATAGCTAAAGTAAGAACAAGATAGGTATAAAGCTTCATCAATTGAGCTCCCTATTTAAGTATATAGTTATCCGGAATGATATCACAGACATACTTAGACATACATAGTATAAGAATTCACCCAAAGGATGCAATCGATGCACCTCCGTCACCACAGCATCTCGGGGTTGCTGAAAGAAAACCGAACTATCACGGCGATCTCCCAAGCTTAAAACAACTGGAGCTAAATTAAAAGCCTTCCAAAAATTAACACCTAACAATAAAAAAAACACAAATATTAACCTTTGAATATGGACAAGCATCAATTCTATTCACACGAGCCATTGCTGCTTCTAATCTAGATTGTTCAAAAAATCTACCTACAAAATTACACCAATCAGACCACTCTGCCTTAGAAGTTAAACAATGGCCATTCTTGTTCAGTATTGTGGCTGAACACAACAAGAACAATTTCTAATAGTAACACCCTTCTCACCACATCGATAACAAATAAGAACAGGAGGCGCCTTACATGCCTTCAGGATATGACCCTTAGTCCTACACCTTACACAAAACTCGTCTACCGCAGCCACTGCAACTTCAAAATCCGGAGGCAGGAAATCCTCCAACAGCAAGTTCTTCAACTCTTTCCAATTATGAACGTCATCGCGTATACTACGATACCATAATAAAGCATCATCCGTAAACAACTCCACAGCCGAGGTATACAATTTAGATGGGGAAATATGTCTAGACGAGCTTAACTCTTCCAATCTCTCCAGGTAAGCATGAACACTACCCTTCCCATTAAACTTATGGTTTAGTGCGTGAACATTTGAAACTCGGTCACACGAAACCAGGCGCACAGCAGGACCACTACGAACTTCCTCGGAGTCAGCGACTGCATCAGCTCCATCAGCAGTTCCCAGCTCCTCAACAGTAGGGTCACCTTGAGCTCCACACAACGGCTTATCATCTGCAAGGGTAAATTCGACACTACTACGAAAATTTTGCAATATGCGATCCATCTTCTTAGTGATAACACCCAAACGTTCGTCAAGCTGAGCTTTACGGACACAGTCTTCCTCGAGGGAAGGTGAAAGGCGACTCAACCGATGAAAGAGATGATTACCTAAAGCTTGTATCCTATTCAGATATTTTAATAGTAATGGGCGTCGAGCACAAGTCTCCTCTAGTTCCCCTAGTTTACCCTGAACACACAGTAGTTCGGCAGAAATATCACCCTCATAAGTTACAATTTCATCAGTTCTCATCTGAGCATTTAACTTTTTCACCTGAGCTCGTAACTTTTGTATATTATCCTCCGGAAGGGCATCGCGGATACATACTTCATATTTCAACTCATCAACATTCAGTAAATGGAAAGATATGGGACGTTCCTCCATATTCAAAGTCTTAAGTAAACAGAATTATACTTAAAATTAGATAAACTTAGGAATATAGCTTATGCTAAAAAGTTATAATACTAGCCGCACAATACAACAGTAGTTAAACAATATTAAACCGTTATTATTATAACAAACTCAAAGTTATAGGTTGAAAAGGTAACAGTAACACGATCCAGAATCGAGCAACAGACCGAAACCAGAGGTAGAAGACCACGATCGAAGACTTATAGTAGTTAAGCACGTCTTGAAAGCTTTAAAATAATAAAACAATAAGAAAAATGTTATATAGTGTCATATAACCAGCATATAGTCATATATATGATCTATAAGTAGCCTAGAAAGGTAGAAAACTTCACATACAGTCGGTAAAGTTAAAAAAGTAACATATAGTGTTATACAGCTAACATATAGTCAGGTATAGTAAAAGAATATAACAAACAGGTTGTGACAGCTCAACACAGCCTCAAAAGGTAGAAAACTTTACTTATAATAAGGAAAGTTAAAAAGAAATTGACATATAGTAGTATATAACTAACATATAGTCGGGTATAGTAAAAGAATATATCAATAAACAGGTTGTGACAGCTCAACAAAGCCTAAAAAGTAGAAAACTTTACATATATTAAGTAAAGTTAAAAAAAACTGACATATAGTAGTATATAACTAACATATAGTCGGGTATAGTAAAAGGGTATAATAATAAACAGGCAATGACAACTCAACACAGCCTAAAATGGTAGAAAACTTTACATATATTAAGTAAAGTTAAAAAAAAATTAACATATAGTAGTCTATAGCTAATAGGTAGTCAGATATAGTAGAATAATATAACAATATCCAGGTAGTTATAACCTAAAATAGCCTAGAAAGAACACAGAACATCCTATAAAGCTTCAATAACGTGCAAAACATCCCATACAGTCTTATATAGCGTTATATAGTATATATATAGCGTATAAATGCTTGAAAAGGTCCCTGTTCGGGCGCCAAATTGTAAGGGTATCCGGGGGTCAAGGGTTGTGAACTCAATTGGTGAAAATTGAATTCCCAAACCTCCCCGGAAAAAAAGTTAATGTTTAAGTATAAAATAAAAAAGTAAGACTTTTTCAAGCGTTTATTGATAGGACACAAAGGCATACATCAATACTAAAAAGGGTAAAAGGCCAGGGGTTGATCGTTGAGTTACTGTTCCTTCAAAAGACCAAAAAAAGGAATTTGAAGAATTCCTCGACAACCTCTAAATTAAAATTTGGTTATTCCCAGTACAGGGTCCTTTAGTAAAGATGGGTAAATTCCGAATACCACCCTAGGTTAGAGAGGGGTTCAGCAAAGGCAAAACTCCCCGGTTAGGTTAGATAAGTAATTGGGCAAAAATTAACCCCTCCTTACAGCCAGGAACCTATACTGTTACCGAGAACTGACAAGATCAACCAAAATAAAAGTGGCAATAGGCCTTCATCAGTATGGTGTAAGACCGTGGAATTTATAACTATAAATCCAGTTGACTAAGTATGGTAAGTGACCAAACCACAAATTACAAGTACAAAGTCAGTTCCCACGCACTAGGAATAAACCGTTGAAATAACATTATTAGGTAATTGGTGTAAGACCAAGAAATTTATAACTATATTTATAGTAGATTAAGTAAGGTAAAAGACAACATTACAAATTACAAGTACAACGTCAGTTCCCACGCACTAAGAATAAACCGTTGAAATAACATTATTAGGTAATTGGTGTAAGACCAAGAAATTTATAACTATATTTATAGTAGATTAAGTAAGGTAAAAGACAACATTACAAATTACAAGTACAGAGGGAACAATCCGTCAGATTATGACTGACTCTCAGTCACTTACAGGAAGTATGGTATCCAACGTATAGCCACCCCTGGACAATTCTAGACTTGTGTCTCTCTGGATTAAACTTTATAGTGTTTACATGAGCGATAACCGAAAGTACACTAACTAGACACTAGCGGTGACCCGGGAAAATTATTAGGTAATTACTACTGTAAGCTCTTATGAAAATAACGTTTAACCGCAACAGCAGGAAAAAGTATATGTTATAGAACATAGAAATTTATTTATTATCTAGGTCAGAAACCTGACCTTTATTAACCGACCTCGGCCGGACACTTTCAGGACACTTAACTCCTCGGGGGGGGGGGAAATGGACCACTTTAATGTTATGCCCTATAGCTTACTCGGCTTCCCAGATCCCGGTTTGCTCAAAGCATGGAAAACATGGTGAGTAAAACCATACACCTTCAGTTCGGTCAAGTCGGAGAGACTGACCTGGGATATTACCGTCCTGCCTCAGGGAGCTAATGCTCAGGAAAACATCCGGAGGTGACCCTTGTAAAATTCGGGACGGCGGGTATGGTAGGATTACTACGATATTTCCTAACCTATAGCGGTCTCACGTTCCCCCCGAAACCACCCTACTCAACCACGGCCCATGACCTGGCCTGCCAAATAGGCCCCACTCTCCATTTCAACTTCAACCACTCTTCACTACCCAAAAACCTGTCGGGTTCTGGCGAGCGTTGTCCCGGCCACGAGGCACGAGCTCGGGGTCGACCGCCGAACTGGGCGCAGCCCGGGAAAACCGCCAGACACCACCACACCACACACCAGGACGTCTCCAACAACCGGGGGCCTCCCCCAACTCAGCTCACCAACCCAACAAAACACCTCCTATAAAAGAACAAACAAAATTAACAACGTGTTCGTCAGACACCCGCCTGCCACGCGGCCTCTCGGTACATTTTTATACATTCGACTTACCCCTTTAGGAAGGTGTGTTCAATTGGAGACGCTTAAGACAGGCCCTCCCCACGCGCACGACGCGGATGGCCGCCGGGCGCCGACGCTGGCCGTCTCGCCTCGCCGCGTTAGCCTCGGGACACGTCACTATAAAAAACACGTTTTCACATTTCTGCGACACGAACAATCGATCGATCGACGATCTAACAAGCACAATCACCTCACATAACTCACCAAAATCTTCAAATTCAGCCACTCACGCACCCGAGACCATAATTAATTAAATAACGGAGCAGCGGTCCGAGACCGCCGCCCGTGACACGAGAAAAACGAAATGGCCGCTCCCTTCCCTTCCGCTGTCAAAAACCAGCTAGTGTTGCGGTAAAAGGAAACGATTATTAGGGATGTCCGTATATCGCTCGGCCGCATATAGAATCTATGCGTTCCGATTTACGGGGAAAAAAAAAGGGTTACACTACCTCCCACCAGAAGTGGAACTCGAACGGAACGTTAACTACTTGGACCAATCCCATCCGTCCACGCTGGTACCCGTAGAATACGAGCTCCTAGAAGACACCTCCAATCTTCCAGAAGGACCTCAAATTTATACTGATGGCAGTAAGGTTGAAGGTAAAGTTGGAGCTGCTCTAACATGGTGGGAGAACGGCAAAGAGGTCAAGAACTCGACCTTCAAGCTCCACTCCGAATGCACAGTCTTTCAATCGGAACTCTATGCTCTTTGCCGGGCAACTCAAATGGCGTTAGAAAGCAAGGACCCAGAAGTCAATGTCCTGAGTGACTCCAGATCTTCACTCGAACTGCTAAGTAACCCGAAAACGAGTCACCCCCTGGCAAAGTGCATAAAGGAAAACATTGGACAGATAAATGCTGAAGGGAGATCTCTTCGTCTTTTCTGGGTGAGAGCGCATGTGGACACCGTTGGCAATGAAAGAGCTGACGAACTAGCCAAATTGGCAGCTCTCACGGAATCACCCAGGGATTACGAGGGGATCCCTTTGTCCTACGTCAAATGCAAAATCCGCGAAGAATCGGTCAAGAAATGGCAAGATCGATATGAGACACTGGAAAAGTCACCCAAACGTTCCTCCCCGATATAGCAAACGCATATCGAATGTTGAGAACCATAAAAGTGACTCCCTTCCAAGTACAAGCGTTGACGGGACACGGAGGAATAGCAGAATACCTGTACAGATTTAAGCTCAAGAGCGGTCCTGGATGCGAGTGTGACCCCGACCAACCCGAAACGGTCTGGCACGTGCTAATCGATTGTCCCCGATTCATGGTCGCAAGACATGAACTCGAATCTATGATCGACAGGAAGCTGGTTGTCTCGGATCTCCATAACATCTTAGCAGATCCAGACAACAGAACACGGCTCCTGTCCTTCATGGAGAGCTCATTCCGCATAGCGGCCAAGAGAAACTCCACAATATCAAATACACGCCTCCCCTCGCCACCACACCCTGACCCGCTGCCCGTGGACGCCACGCGGAATATGGTTCCCGCCCAACCTCTCAATAGTTCCTCGAAAAGTACCTCCATCCAACAACTACTGGAGAACGCAGACCGAGGAGAGGCAGGGATCCGTATCCGCGCCCTCCTTTTTCACCCGCTTAGTTTCTAAAGTGACCTATCAAATTCTGAGTTAAAAGTTAACTAAAAAAAAAACTGCTTACTAGTCTTTAAGTCGTACCTGTCACTTTCGTGTCGCCGTGTTTAATACATACGTATGTATATAAAATATACATGTCATCATATAAAATTATGTATTGGCTTTAATAGTTATTTTAGTTTATACTTCTGCCGTGTGGCGTTAAGCACACACATTTTCTAATTAATATAAATATTAAAATGATGTAATACATATATTAAGACTAATAAAATTACTGTTTGAACAGAGGAAACGCAGCGCGTCCTGAGGCTGTCTCTAGACGAGTTCGGTCTCCCAAAGTTCTACCAGATGTTCGGCATCTCGAAGGTGAAATCTGCCGCCGTCACTGCATTCCGAAGCCCCTACAATCGACACGCCAGCGACTGGTGAGTCTACTTCAGATACTATATAAAACGCCTCTATAGTGATCTATCAACATCAACAGCCCACTAAACGTTCCCACTGCTGGGACTCGGGGCCTTCTCTCGCAAGAAGAGAGTTAAGGCCATAATCCACCACGCTGGCCCAGTGCGGGTTGGTGGATGACACATGACTTCGAAAGATTCTAGGTACATGTCGGTTTCCTCACGATGTTTTCCTTCACCGTTTTAAGTTAGCGGCATTACGCACATGACTTCGAAAAGACAGTGGTGCGTGTGGGGTTTGAACCCGGGGTCTCCGGATCGGCAGTCGCCGTTCTCCCGACTAGACCAGCCGTAACTTAGTGATCTATACCAACCTATATCTCTATAGGAGCTATAATGCAGTGAAACCTTAGAAACAGAATAAGTAAATAGATCAGGGTTTTCCGTACGGTTCCTTTGTGTCAATCGTTAGCAGATGAGGTGTATGTTAGCTATGGCGACATAGTGATGTGCCGCGACAAAAGTATGACACTTCCACAAAAGCGACAAAATAAAAACGATCAGACCCGCACCTCTACCGCCTAACTAAATCGGCTATCGCTTTGCTAATGCTGTCTCTATCATTTCAAGCGAAAAGAAAAGAGAGAGAAACATCAAAGCGATGACATTTTTCGTTCGGCGGTAGACCCCCCGTGCTTTCGGTGTAAAGCGTTTGTTTTAACTCTATAACGTAGTATATGTAAACTATTTGAGTAGAACCTTTTTAAGTCGAACCTCGAAATGTGGAAAACCCCCCTAACTCGAAATAAAATTGTGATTACTTCATGCCTTATAAGTTGACATATCTAGTGATTCCCTGAGCTATTATTAGATGTTCTATCTCTATGCCCTGTAAGTTTACATTGTTATAAATATCAACTAGCGGCCCATTCCGGCTGCGCTCGGATATTGTCATTTAAAGACTATTAATCGAAATAAAAACTATCCTATCTCTCAAGTTGGACCAGACTGCTCACGGTGGGCCAATTTAATTTAAAATCGGTTAAGTAGTTTAGGAATCCATCGCGGACAAACATCGTGACAGGAGATTTATATATATTAAGATAAACATTACTGCTTGGCGGTAGAATAACTGCTAAAGGTGTGGTACTTCCCCAGGGGGACTCTGCCGAGAGTCCTACCATTACTAAACCACGTACTGTTATGATTCTATAGATATGGTTGTAGTATATCTGTACTCTTCCTAATGTTACCTGCTTATAAAATCTGTGTACCTGGCTCTATTTCTGAAGGCAAATCCTAGTTCCTAGTTACTTTGTATAAAATACTTAATTAGCTGCGCCCTGCGCGCGTTGCTACGCCATCTGTCGTAAATTGTGCGTACCAACTCGGCAACCTTCTTTGGTTCATACACAACAACTTTACTAAAGATCATCGCATGACGTAATGCATAGTTTACGATTCTATAAAGGACATACAGACAAACATTCATTGTTAAAGTGAAAACTTGTTTTGACGCTCCACATACCGATTTTTCGTGGGCTGTGAATTGAATTCTGGCGTCACGCTCGGGAATGATAAGGACTCGAACTCGGGCGGATGCTAACGCATTTCTATATGGCCATGGTGTGTTACCATGGTTACCATTACACATTTATACATCTAATCATGACCACCTACAGATAGCGCGCGAGTTGAATGCAGTCTGGGTCTGAGGTAAGAGCGGGAGCATCTCCCCCCGCTATCCGCACGCCCCACCTCACGCGCCTGCAGTGTATAGTGCTGGCACTGTCGCGGTCACAGCACTCCGGAGTATTTGTTCTGTGCTCCGTATTCCTAAGCTCTGCATTCAACTCGCGCGCTATCTATAGTCTAGATGGCCATGCTTAGAAGACTTATGCTTTGAAGATTTATTCCAGACTAGTAGCTCCCTCCGGTTTCACCCGCGTAGTTTACAAAGTGTGCTATCAAATTTCCGAGTTAAAAGTTTTCACTTCTATCGGCAGTCCCACTGCTAATTTATTTTTAATGAATTGCCTTCAGAATTAGTGTCTTTCTCTTGACTTCACTTGCTAAGCCTACCTCTCTCGGTAAGTTTTCATTACTGTCTACTCTTGTTCATGTTTTCTCTCACTTTTGTTTTTCATGCTTGCATGAAGCTAACAATTATTATGTTAAGAGTAGTACTAATCCTAGCGTTACCATAAACGATAGCGAATGTAGGAAAAGTTTGACTCCGTAGTCCAGAAGGGATTGTTCTACTGAGGTGTTTGAGGTGTTTACAAACTGCAAACATATTGGTACCTATAAATAAATAAATGATATTAGTATTAAATAAATATTGGTGTACAATTCACACACAATCACTATCTGACCCCAATCTAAGCAAAGCTTCAATTCAATTCATTAAATCCTTGCGAGAATAGGTAAAACAATTTTACATTGTGTTCTTCAGGTCGGTGTCAAAGGCACTCTATATCGGCCAATAATTTAGCATGCAAGTGTTAGTACATTCTTCGTAAAAGTCATTACATTCCTAACAAAATGTTTATGTTTTAAAGCTTGTTAATGGATGTACATAAAAGATGATAGATATCGGTGGACAATTCACACACAACACCATCTGACCCCAAACTAAGCAAAGCTTGTGTGATGGCGGCCAAATAGCTGATATAATACTTATATAGTTTTAAATACATACTTATTATACATAGAAACACCCAGACATAATGCAAACATTTGAATTCATCACACAAATATTTGCACCCAATGTGGGTGGGAATCGAACCTACGACCCTCGGCTTCGCAGGCAGAGCTACTACCAACTAAGCCACGAGGCCAGTCGGTAGATAGTCGATAGATATATGTAGATGATACATGACGATGGCGCTTGTCGTCAGACATAATTATGATGTAATTTTATCCTATTAATATGATAAATGACACAGTTTCAATCTTTGTTCGTCAATTACGTCAGAACCAGAGCATCATCACTCGCTCAAGGTCGCGCGGTTTTAGCCTACAGCTAGACCGTTCCTCCCAGGGAACAAGTGCCAATCGGTTGTCGGACGCACGGCTGAGCGCTCGCGCAACACGTTTCCCGCGCATTTTGTTATTAGATATGTCGACAATCCTCCGCGCCAGACAGGGACAGAGTTACGCGTTAGAAGAGAGCGCAAATGTTTAGTTGAAAATCGCGACAGGTATTGAGCGCTAATGTGAGCTGAATTGAGCTTTGTTGTGTCCCAGCAAGAGTCGCTATTTATATAATTGTTTTCGCTAAGTGAGTGTTCTGTACTTGTACATTTGTGAGTGTTGTATATTTATTCTGTGTCAGAACGGTTGAACGGATCGGGTACGAATTTGGGACCCATTTAGGTTATAATCTGGAATGACACAGACTACTTTTACGTAAAATAAAGGGAACTGCGCGGGTAAAACCGCGGGACGCTGCTAGACTTATACAGGGTTACTCGCAATGAGCCTGCATCCGTTGAAGGGCATGTTCATGATAAAACTCAATAGGTACATATCCCAAAAAATAGTGTTTCTTGTCATTTATATCACTGTTTAGCGGCTGTTTAGTGTTTATTCACTTCGGTACATCGTTTATCGAGCGTTAAAGAGCGTATACGCTCTTGTTACGAATTGTTACGAAGAATTTGATGCTTTTAGACCGGGCAAATACACTTTTTTTTATTTTGTACGGGAAAAAATATACGAATTTTTAAAAACTGTTACAACAAAAGTTGTCGTATTTAATGTACTTAACATCCCCTTAAAAGGATGCAGGCTGTTTACCAATAACTTACCAATTTGCTTATGTTGTACATTTATATGTTTAATTGGCCTCGTGGCTTAGTGGGTAATAGCTCTGCCTGCGAAGCCGAGGGTCGTGGGTTCGATTCCCACCCAGTGCAAATATTTGTGTGATGAATTCAAATGTTTGCACTGTGTCTGGGTGTTTCTATGTATAATAAGTATGTATTTAAAACTATATAAGTATTATATCAGCTATCTGGCCGCCATCGCACAAGCTTTGCTTAGTTTGGGGTCAGATGGTGTTGTGTGTGAATTGTCCACCAATATTTATTATTTTATTATTATTTATTTCTATGCGTGCACGCTTTCGCTCTGGAAGGTCTTTTTAGTTACATGTTATTTAACCTTTTTAACACAAGACGCACGCCCTTAATGTACATAATATATTATTAAGGCCGTGTAATTACGAATATTTATATTAATACCATAGAGTAATAACGCCTAGAAACCGGGGGTACGCGCAAGAAAAGTGAGGCAAATCATAGTGACCCATATTAGCTTAGTCCGTTCGAAACTACCATCAGTTGTCAAGCGCTAGCGCATGCGTCTCCGACAATAGGGTACCGGACTGGGTCAAAATACACCATTCTAATTAGTCCGTCAGCTAGATCATGGAAAAATATTGGACACGTATTTTTTGTTTTTGCATAATATTAAAAATCGACAAAGATATAGATCATCAAACTTCGAGAGTGGGGGGTCGCGACGTCACTTGTGAGTAAAAATCGTACTCACAAGTGACGTCACACGAAACTTCGAAGCGCTGTATCTTCGTCATTTTTTGTTTGTGAAACAAAAGAAAAAATACGTGTACAATATTTTTTGGCAATCTAACTAATGGGCTACTTAGTTTTTTGAGGATTGTACCCTATTAAAAACATGATGGTTTGTGTGGTCCTTCACTGTATATACTCCACGACATTAAAGTTTTGTTTGGCAAACTTCAGTACATATTGCTTACGCTGACATTATTATTTTGCCTGACTTGATAGATAGATAGAAAATTTCTTTATTGCACTTAACAAAATAATCTTAAAAGCAGAGTAGCAAAGCTAAAAGCGGTCTCTTCCAGGCAACCGTGGTATTGAAATGTAGTTATACCATAATGGTTTTAAGATTATTTTGTTATTTCTTTCTATAAAGACTAAGCGTGAAATTAAGCGTTTTTTGAAGATAATCTGGGCGTTATTATTAATCTATGTTTTTTTTTAATTTAGGCCAATTGTCCACGTAGCTGCACGACATCCGCACGATTTCGACAATTGTCGGATGCAAGACGAATGCTTGCATCTTGCGTACAAATAATGAAGTCTGTGTCCACGAAACGACAACGACACGACAGCCGCACGTCTTGCGTTTGTTCGTAGGATGCATGCATTCGACAAAAGACGCGTGCGTGGACAGTAGGCCTTACTTTTGAAATAGTTTTAGTAGGCCCGAGTGGCATGTTGAGCGGACAAGTCTCAAAGCGTTGACGTCAGCTTCTTGTTCCACAGGTACACCGAGCCGTCGCACGTACTGACCGACTCGTCGACGAGTCACTCGACGTCCAGCGCGCCGACGTCGGCGCCGCCCGTGTCCGCTGCGCCTATCTCGGCTCACACTGACAGGTAAGAACGTATAAAACTTAATACTTAATGTAAAAAAAAAAAATTACTAAGTTACGGCAAATACTGACAAACTCGTCCAGGAGTCACTTGAAGAGACCGTGTCCAGCGGTATTACGTCAGCGCCGCTCGTGTCAGCTGCCGCTATTATTCCGCACACTGAGAGGTTGGACCATAAGTACTCTAAAGTCAGAAATTCTATGTTAAACGACTAGCAACATGTACTGACAGATAAGTTAATCGACATTCACCAGTCTTGCATGCATCAGTGCCGCTCCTGTTATTTCCTTCATTTCTGCGCATAATGACGGGTAAGATCGTAAAAAAATTAGCACATAATGTCAAATTAACAAACTCTCTATACTGACAAACTCATCCATAAGTTACCCGACGTCCAGCGCTCCGACGTCGGCGCCGCCCGTGTCGGGTGCGCCTATCTCAGCTCACACTGACAGGTGAGGCCGTACTTTAGCTGCACCGCCGTACTTTCCTTTAGGTAGTGCTTATTCTTGAGTTCTAAATAAAACAGTGGTCTAACAAAAAAGTGGAATTAATTTTTTTTTACAATGCGACAAATATAATTTTAGATAGTTGCCATGTAGGCACGGTCGCGCGAAGTACCTATCGCGTGCATTCTCCAGCGACGGGCTGGCGCGCCGCCGCTTAACTATAAATAAATTCGCAGCGGTAACGGGCGCATTTTGGGTCCTGTGTCCCCGGCGCTAACGCGAATAGTCCGATAAGTAGTCAAGGCGTCTCGTGGTCAAACTACAATAGTGTCAATTCAAAAAAAAAACGGGCGCATCATTATCACGAGAACCGCCGCGGGAAGAGGACGTTGCTTGAGCTTGCAGTAAGCGCCGCGCGATCGCGTGCTGCGTACGCGCAGAGATCCGCTTCGGTATGCCGAACGAAGCTGTTGATGTATTTATTGTAGATCGCTACAGTACTACGCAATACTGACAAAACTAGCAGCATTTACTGACGGACTCGTCCATAAGTTACTCGACGTCAACCGATACCACATCGGCGCCGCCCGTGACCGAACCAAACTAAATTTTATATTAACATCACCTATCATCAAATAAAGAAATTGTTTTCTATTTCTAAAATACTTGTTCAAATAAATGGATAAGAAAGAGTGTGTATTCGTTCTATAGTTTTCCTGTTGTTTGTCCGTTTTGTTGTGTTTTTGTTTTATGAAGTTTTGTTTATTGTTTATTGATACAATAAACGTTTTTTTTTTCATTTTTAAACTAGAAGCTTATACTGATAGACTCGTCCATATGTTACTCGACGCTTAGCTTCGTCTATGTCAGCTGCTCTCATTTCTGCTCTCACTAACAGGTAACATAGTGTGAGTCGTAGTACTCACACTATGTTACCTATGGAATCAGCTGGAAGGTCCAATTAATTACCTAGCACTGCATAGCGCTCGTCACCCAGAGATCTATGATGTTATATCTCTAAGCCCTGTAATTTCTTTGGCAACATTGCCCTTCAAACCGGAACACAATAACGTTCGCACATTACTGTTTGGCGGTAGAAAAACTGGCAAAGGTGTGGTACTTCCCCAGGCAAACTCTGCCAAGAGTCCTACCACTACAAAACTTAAATACAATAAGAACTACACTACGCTACACACCTAACTACATACTTACAACAATCATAATTAATGTGTCATACCAGGTCATAGCGAAATTAATTTTTTTGTAATTTTTTGACCATTATTTTTCAGGGAGAGACTTCCACTGCAGTCATTGGAGACGATCACAGACGCGTTGCTTGAAATCATGGAGGCATGCCAGGCCGATATACCGGGCTGTGATTGGCTGCAAACATGGTAAGTTGATAATCGATATCAGCAGTTGTAAATGTCATTAAACATGGCTCAAACAACACGATGTAGTCCCAAAATAAGTATATATTGTATTGTGAGCGCCAAATATCTGGATATAGCACTTATACAGGGTTATTAGTAATCAGTCTGCATTCTTTTGAATTCCTGTTAAGTACATTAAATACGAAAACTTTTTTCGATAATTTTTAAACTGTATAATAGGTACAGTTTTTAATTTTTTTATGTAAATTTCGAAATAATCGTATTTTTTCCATACAAATTAAAAAAGTGTATTTGCCCGGTCTAAAACTTTCAAACTCTTCGTAGCAAGAGCTCGAAACTGTTTAAAAAAGATTCGCTCGATTAAAAAAGGGCCGACGCGAATAATAGAGCTAAATAGTGCTAAAGAGGACAAAAATGCTTTATTTTTTTTTAAACTGTATTGAGTTTTAACAAAAGTAGTAAAACAAGTAGTGTTTTTTTAAAGTAGACAAAACGTGCCCTTAAATCGATGAACCACAAACTAGCTTTCAAATGAAAAACCCGCATTGAAATCGGTTTGAGAGCTACGATGCCACACAAAGACACACACACAGGCAGACATCGACGTCAAACTTATAACACCCCTTTTTGGTTGGGTGTTAAAAAAGAAAACCCAAATGACACGATCACACAAAAAGATCACGGACCCCGGGGTCAGTGGAGTTAGCAACTCCACTGCATTTTTTAAATTAAAAGTAAGAAATATTGTTGCATTGTAAATGATGTCTTGTTTCAGGACCTCCTTAGCGAAAAGCTTCGCTTTCTGCTTCAACCCAGCTCTCCAGCCTCGCGCTCTCATTGTGTTTGGATGCATCAGTGAGTGATGTTTTACTTAACCCTAGTTTTAACTGAAATGAATACTGTGGCAAAAATATACCATATTATTCGGGTAGATTATGGAAAAATATGGGACACGTATTTTTTGTATTATAAAATTCTGAAAAATCGACTAAGAAATAGAATTATATTTTATCAAACTTCAGGTGTGAAGGGGTTGTTACATTATTTAAACCTTTTAAGCACACTCCTCGTAATTTTTTGAGTGAAAACTTCTTTCGGCGTACCACACACATATTTTTGTTCAGAAGTGAGGCGGAACCGTCGCGCTCAAAAGTGAATATTTTATGTAAGCTGATTTTTGCCAAATGCTTGTTTACGTAAACGTTGTTACCTGTTCCTCCGAAAACGCGTTTCGTTTTTAAGTATAGACAATGTGTGGATTGCCACCTGTCTATAAAAATAAATAACTATTGCTTACGTAATCACCATCTAGACCCCCCACCCCGCCACGTCCCATCTAATCAAAAAAAAAAACAATGCATAAACACCCCGATGTCCCATAAAGTTTTCACTTCTACCGTGCGGTCTTAAGCAATTTTTTTTTGATTGAATAAAAAAATACATGTACAATATTGCTTTAATAATCTGACAGACTAGTTATTTTATTATGTTTATATTGTACGGGTCTTAATTAATGACGATAGAGATAGATAGATAGAAACTCTTTATTGAGACACAAAAAAAAAATGGTTGTCTGTAAAGTCGGTTTACTGACGATAGTTAAACGTGACAACGTCTTAAGAAATCAGTACGCTGATAGCGCGAGTAGTGATACCGCTCGGCTCAGCGGGTGGCGCCCTCAGCGCTCAGCTTCGTCCGCATGGCACGGACGACGAACTAACGGTAACGTTACATGACGTCATGTTTTGCGGGCGTGCAGCCGGCTTCACCGAATTATAAGACGTTATCACGTCAAAAAACTTAAAGTATTACAGAGACACACTTATAAACTAGCGCCACAAATGGCGGCCTTATTGCTGAGAGAAATCTCTTCCAGGCAACCAGCCTGTTAATTTAATTGTTTCAATATAGTTTCGACGTCTTCTCGTGATCACGTCGGTTGTAACGCTGCCGTAACGTCGAGATAATTAAACATACATACATACGTACAATATAAACATTATGTTGTCAAATCGCGAAAGTTTAAAAACAATATTAATTACTAGCAGAGCCCCGCGGTTCCTGTTCCCTTTGTTGCCGTTGTTTTTTCGGGATAAAAAGTAGCCTATGTCTTCTTCCAGACTATAATCTATCTGTGTTCCAAAGGACAATATCCATTTTTGACCCGCCAAAATAGTTGTCGTGTAGACATATGAGTTATATATTAAAAAATCGGTGATTTTTTTGTTGTACTTGTCTGCGAAGTTATATAACTTTCTAACATTGCAAAATAAAATAATTTGTATTTCTTTAAATTAAATCTAACGACTAAACGACGAAGAAATTGGCATGCAATTGTGAAACGAAACGTTTTCACCAAATCCAAATTGGCCAAAGATCAATGTCAAATCAAAAAAAAGTTAAAAAGCAAAATTAATGGTTTTCTTATTTATTCTTGTTTTCTTTGATTTAATTTGTTTTCTAAGCGGTGTAACATTTATGCATTATTCACTACAACAAACTCCGATTGCCAGATCAAATGTTTCAATGTCGGATTTCAGTCGAACACAGTAAAATTATTCCGATTGTTCAAAAGAGATTCCAGGAAGATAACATTTTTTTGAGCTTCCTTGCGGTACGTAGAGAAATATTAAGAATAAGAAGAATATTATTAATTCCTAATCGGACATCAACGACTCATCAGTGACGGAATTTATATTGGGTTTAACAAAGCTTGGAATCATGTGATTCAGTGCTCCTTATTACTTACATAATTGTGGTAATAATTACATAAAACCATATAATATATGCTTGTGTTGTCTGATGGAAACCCTTGATTGTTATGGACCTTCTAAGGCCTCTGTCTCGAATACCAAAATAATGAAATATTTAAATCACAGTTAAGATATTTCCTTCTGTGACAATATTTCAATGCAAATGAAGTGTTCATACTCTACAGGAAATTCGTGGATAGCGCTAACTTGATACAAAACCTATGCAAATACCAATTTTAATACCCTGAGTTGCTTAGTTACTTTAAGCCTTGTGTAACATGTGATAATTCTATCCGAGGACTATTTTGTGGTAATCAGTTGGTAGTGAGAAGTACTATTATTCCTGTTTATTCTGATAAGAAATCTTTCCTGTTCTAATTCGAAAGAAAACTTAATTCCTTTGATAAAATTAAATAAATGACTTCAATGCTTAATTCTAATGTATTTTGACAGTAAACATAACCTCAGTTTTGGTTTAACTGTAACTCATTTTTGGTATTTAGGAAATTAAAAACACCAACAGCAGACGTTTTAGAAGCATTAACAACCCTAATTAGACACTATTCATCTCTACGCACTTTCAGTATCAAAAAAAGTTTGACAGGTTTTTCAATGTATGGGACGTAGGCATTGTCCTTTCAGCCCGATCTGTTCATACGTTAGGACGTGATTGAACAACAAACATCCAAATAACCTTACATTGACATTTATAATATTAGTAGGATGTGTACAATATTTTTAATAATAATCTAACTGACATACCAATTCGGTTGTTTTATTCACCATACCTATTCTAATGGCAGGTAAGAACGTGACAGACGACGATATGAAGCAACTCCTGCGCATCCTCGTCAAGGCGTTGGAGTCGTTCAACGATCTGGCGCTTCTTGAAGCGTTGGTCATGTGCCTGACTCGGCTACAACCGCTGCTATACCCGGTAAGGAAATACTCTTCATTATATAATATACTCCTCATCATTTAATTTAATAATACAAAAATAATATAAAAAAATACAAACATTTTATTGGCACCACAAACAAAGCTGACAATAAGTAACACATAAAACAACAAAACATAATGGGCGCAAAAAGCGATCTTATCGCGATCTCTGCCCTGATTTGGAAGAGAGTTAGGTAGTAGAGTAGTAAGTAGAGTTAGCAGAGTAGATTTATTTTTCATCACCAGAAACTTTAACCTTTTGACCGCCAGTACAAAATTGCATTACGTACAATGTACGCCAAGCGTACGCAATTGCACAAAAAAAAAGTGCTGTCAAAAAAATTGTCTGTTCACGAACAGCTCCGCGTTTTCTGCCGTGCATTGGTTCTACAAACAAAACACAAAAAGAAATTGGCAGTCATAGGAACTGCCGATAGAAGTGAAAACTTATAACTCCGAATTTAATAGCTTACTTTGGAAACTACGAGGGAGAAACCGGAGGGCGTGGTCATGAGCATGGCCATGGTCCCGAGTTTACCCGAAGATTTCGGATCTTTCCCGAGCGTGAATTCAGATCACAACCCACGAAAAATCTGCCTGTGGCGCGCCAAAAGTAATTTTCACTTCAAAATAACAAATAAAATTTCTGACTTGTTTCTCATTTATCCTACTAATGCGATCCATAATAATACAAAACTCAGATAATTAAATTTTCACTTCTGCTGTGCGGTCTTAAGCACGCACATATATTTTTTTGAAGTGAAAACTTATTTTGGCACGCCACAGACATATTATTTCGTGGGGTGTGAATTGAGCCCAAGCGTTACGTTCGTAAATGAAAGAAATCTTCGGGTATCAGCCACGCTCCTCCTCCGGTTTCAACCGCGTAGTTTCCAAAGTAAGCTATCAAATTCTGAGTTATAAGATTTCACTTTTATCGGCAGTTCCTATGACTGGAATTTTTGTTTGTATCTGTTATAACCGCTCACAACACTCACTCATAATTTTCCCCGCTATAAAGTGAGGCCACTTTTAGTGAGAGAAAAACTGAGGACATTAAACATCGATTGCTCAGTGTGTGATATCTCAAACTGGCCCAGTCTAACCGCGTAATCTATCCATCCGTTTTCAGGCGTCTCCGATCCACGCGGCATTGTTCTGGGTCGCGCTGTCGGTACTACAGTTAGACGAGGCGCAGTTGTACGCGGCTGGACTCGCTTTGATGGAACAGAACTTGCATACACTCGACTCACAGGGAGCTTTCGACGATAAGGTGTGTGTTTCATCTATACTATAATATTATAAAGAAGTAAAGTTTGTGTGTTTGTTAAATTGTAAGGGGTAATCTCGGGATCTACTGAACCGATTTTAAAAATTCTTTCAGCAATAGAAAGCCACATTATTGCTGAGTGTCATAGGCTCCGAGCCGCTAGTTGTTTATATTATGTGAAGCTGTAGATATGATAATAAGCATTACCGTTTAAATGAGTTAGAAGTACGAACATATTTGTAAATTTTGTTGCAAAATTCGTTTGTTTTTGTTTCTGATTTTTGTTTTGTAGTGTAGTGCTAGGTAATGATTTGGATTCTTCATGTTCCAACAGCACAGTGACCACTGTGCTGTTGTGCGCAGTCTTGTTTCTTACCACTTGTTGAGGCACATGTCATGCTCGTCTTATCACTAACCTATAAAAAATGTAAATACATTATAGTATATTTAAGTTTAGTTTTTAGTTCCCGCGTCACCATGCGCGGTCCGAAGCGGAGGGGGGAAGGGTACATTAAATAAAAAACCTAAAAAAAATCAAAATATCTAAAATAAAATAAAAATATCGTAACTGCAACGCCATTACAAAGTTACATCGTCAGTTCAATGGCGACGTGTCAGGAACGCATTCTCTGAACGGCCGTAGTATAGTTTGCTTTCTGGAATGCCTGTCATCAAAGTCTTAAATCCCTAATTTCAGACGTTCGAGCAAGTCTTGATGGAGACCAGAGAGCCGTTGGAGTGGCATTTCAAGCAGTTGGATCATGCGGTTGGACTCAGGTATGGTTTTAGTATAAAAACCAACGTAGTTGTTATAATATTTAGTACATATTTAATTCGACCAATGTTTCCAGAGAAATTATAGGGCATAAAGTATTTTTTTTTTAAATGAAGAGTGACGAGGCGAGCAGGACATGTGCCTGATGGTAAACAACATGCCTGCCACATAACAGCACAGTGACACGCAGCTATTGGAACGCGAAGAGTCCAAATCATTACCTAGGACTGCACTGCGCTCGTCACCCAGAGATCTAAGTTGTTATATCTCTAAGCCCTGTAATTTCTCTGGAAACATTGCCCTTCAAACCGGAACACAGTAATGTTTGCACATTACTGCTTGGCGGTAGAATAAATGGCAAAGGTGTGGTACTTCACCAGGCGGACTCTGCTAAGAGTCCTACCACTACAAAAAAAAAAGAACTTGAAGTATTTTGTAGAAAAAAAAATAGAACTGTTGAAGTATTTTGTATAATCTGTGTAAATAAAAAAATCGCACCTTACTATAGACAAGTCTGTTTTCTCTATGCTCTCTCTACTCCGTGGAACATGAAACAATGGCGTGCATATTATATTTATGTTAAAAGTAAAATACAAGTGAAGTACAATAGTAGTATCCAAATCTGTTTACCTTCATCATTCTCGTCAAGAACATTATAAATCTCTGGCAGAAGTGTGCATTGTAGTTAAAGACAATACCCATTTGGCCGATCGTACGATCCTTAGCGTTTTGGTAGTAGAATTGCAAATTTAACCATAATGGGAACCCGTTGATGTCTCTCTTTGCATCCTGCTCTGTCCTTTGAAGTTTGTATATCTCTATCTCGCTTTTTCCGATCATTCGTGCAAAGTAGTGCACGTCATACGAATGTTCGCTAATCACAAGCGCGGTATTGTACCTCGTCCTGCGCCCCCGCTGGTGAGTTGTGATAGTAGGCGAGATTCGTATCATCGCCGATCAACGGAGTATCTAACCTGTGATTATAGTGCTAGGTATTAGGAATATTTATGCTCCAATAGCTGCGTGACACTGTGGTGTTATGGACAAGCGTGTTGCTTACCATCAGACGCATGCCCTGCTCGTCTTTTTTCACAACCTCTCTCAATATAGGTACCAATGAAGAGCCTTGACTAGTAGAATACTATACCCTATGACTAGGGCTGTCATCTCAGTCATTTGGCGACCACGACAAGACGCCTGAAACCCCTGGATTTGAGTGGTTAGAATCTGGACATACAAGTTTTTTTTTTTTTTTTTTTCAAATATACTTAGTAATTATTTTTATACATATTTAAATTTAGATTTAGTCATCTTTATCGTCATTTTAATAATAATAATTTAGAGAGTCGTTTGAACGAGGCGCGCACAGAGCGATGTGACACGGGCGGCCCAAGACTACTTATTGTAAACCCTGACCACAAAAGAACGCCCTGACGCCCTCATCAGGGGGGTCATGACCCCCCATAACCACCTTTATACAACGCCCACCCCACGATACACCCTGGAGTCCTAAATTGTCGAAGGTAATAATTTTTGAAGTGAAAACTTCTTTAGGCGCGCCTAGACAGATTTTTCTTGGGCTGTGAATTGAATTCATTCGTCACGCTCGGGTATGATAAGAAAAAGCTTCGGGTAAACTCGGGACCATAGCTATTGGCCGTCTAGAAATACGTCAGCCAATGGGAAATGCTGAAAGGGCGTGGACAGGCAATCATGGCATGGCCATCTAGAAACGCATCAGCCAATGGGCAATGCTGACGCATTTCTAGATGGCGAGGCCACGCCCTCCGGTTACACCCGTGTATTTTCCAAAGTAAGCTATCAAATTCTGAGTTTTAAGTTTTCATTTCTATCGGCAGTTCCTATGACTGCCAATTTTTTTTTTTTACTTTTTTTCTTTTTTTTTTTGCAGTTTCCGCGCGAATTTCCACTTCGCCCTGGTCGGGCACCTCATCAAGGGGTTCCGTCACCCGCAGCCGGGCACGGTGTCGCGCACGACGCGCGTTCTCTACGCGCTGCTCGCCCTCGCCGCCAAGCCCGCGCGCGACAAGTTCCACGTCACGCGGCAGACGGTCGCCTACCTCACCGGTAACGATCATCAAACTACTTCACACACAAATCTACCATTTCCAAAACAATTAGTAAAGAAAATTTATATAAATAGGGAACAATCCTAAAAAAAAACTAAGTAGCCCGTTAGTTTGCCAAAAAATATTGTACACGTATTTTTTCTTTTGTTTCACAAACAAAAAATGACGGAGATACAGCGCTTTGAATTTTCGTGTGACGTCACTTGTGAGTACGATTTTTACTCACGAGTGACGTCGCGACCCCCCACTCTCGAAGTTTGATGGTCTATATCTTTGACGATTTTTAATATTATGAAAAAACAAAAAATACGTGTCCAATATTTTTCCATGATCTAGCTGACGGACTAATTTGGATGGTGTATTTTTGACCCAGTCCGGTACCCTATTAATTGTAAAAAAAATACACAAAATGGCGGCGTCTCTCATACCGCCTCTACTGAGCGCGATGCAAAATGCAAAACAAAAGACTCTATAGAACTCTAAAGAATATTGAATTTATTCTAAAAAAAAAAGACTATAGAATTTATTCTAAAAAAGGCAACTGAATTTATTCTAAAAAACAAAATACAATTGAATGTATTAATAAAAAAAACATAAGACAAACAAAATACAACTGAATTTATTAGAAAAAAAAAACAAAAGATAAAAAAGACAACTGAATTTATTTAAAAAAAAAACCGTTCTTGATATACAGCCTGGTGACAGACGGACTGACGGACGGACGGACAGCGAAGTCGCAGTAATGGGGTCCCGTTTTTACCCTTTGTGTACGGAACCCTAAAAAACGTTTGTTCTATATTGTCGGCAGCGTTGGTGGGTTTGAGCGAGGAGGTCCGCTCCAGATGTCACGTGAAGCACTCTCTCCCAAAATGGCTACCGGACAACTGCGACCATTACTGTCCTACCACGGAACACCATCAGGTATTTAGTTTTTTTATGGTATAGTCTATAGGTGTATACCATATAGTGACGCACAAGCAGGACATGCATGCCTGATGGTAAGCAACATGCCTGCCGGATAACAAATATATAGATACTGTCTACCCCGAACGCACCACTGTCTTTTCGAAGTCATGTGCGTAATGCCGCTAACTTAAAACGGTGAACGAAAACATCGTGAGGAAACCGACATGTACCTAGAATCTTTCGAAGTCATGTGTCATCCGCCAACCCACACTGGGCCAGCGTGGTGGATTATGGCCTTAATTCTCTCCTTGCGAGAGAAGGTCCGGAGTCCCAGCAGTGGGAACGTTTAGTGGGCTGTTGATCAAGCGTCACGTTCGTAAATAAAAGAAATCTTCGAGTAAACTCGGGACCATGGCCATTGGCCATCGTCCCGAGCGTCACGTTCGTAAATGAAAGAAATCTTCCGATAAACTCGGGAATGCTGATGAGTTTCTAGACAGTCATGCTCATGGCCACGCGCTACGGTTTCACCCGCGTAGTTTCCAAAGTGAACTATCAAATTCTGAGTTACAAGTTTTCACTTCTATCAGCAGTCCCTTTGACTGTCAATTTTTTCGTTTTCCTATGGGGCGTTTTCCAGATGAAGATAGACTTGTCAAAAATATTTCTAAATTTTGCCAAGTGTGGCACCACTGTTTGTTTTTGTGAAATTTCTCTAACAAAATGAAACATAGGCGCCACTTATGGGGAAATTGAGAACTGTCTTTGACAAGTCTATCTTCATCTGGAAAACGCCCCATTGAGTTTTAACAAAAATTTTAGAACAAGTATTGTTTTCTTAAATATACCGAACATGTTCTGAAATTGATGCAGACTGATTACCAGTAAATGTACCTACGCTTTGTGATAAATTTCATAACCAATATGGTATATAGGTAACACATTTTTGAAGTGAAAAAATCTTTTGGCGCGCCTAGCAGTGCATCATCACTCGCTCAAGGTCGCGCGGTTTTAGCCTACAGCTAGACCGTGCCTCCCAGGGAACAAGTGCCAGTCGGTTGTCGGACGCACGGCTGAGCGCTCGCGCAACACGTTTCCCGCGCATAATGTTATTAGATATGTCGACAACTCTCCGCGCGAGACAGCGACTGAGTTACGCGTTAGAAAGAGCGCAAATGTTAAGTTGAAAATCGCGACAGGTATTGAGCGCTAACGCGAGCTGAATTGAACTTTGTTGGGTCCCAGCAAGAGTCGCTATTTATATAATTGTTTACGGTAAGTGAAGTGGAAGTAAGTGGCTTCTGTATTTGTACTAATATTTATTCTGTGCGCCTAGACAGATTTTTCGTTAAGTGTGAATTTAATTCTAGCGTCACGCCCGGGTACGATAAGAAATCTTGGGGTAAACTCGGGACCATGGCCATTGGCTATCTAGAAATGCGTCAGCCAATAGGAAATGCTGAAAGGGCGTGGCCTGGACGTCTACTCTATTTCTACGAAAACGTAATTTCAAAAAAAGCTTGCAAATTTCCTACTCTCGTTCTACTTCGTTTCGTCCGATACAACATTGTTTGACGTTTAAATGTTCTAAGCATACTCCAATTAGAGTAGGTTTAGAACATTTACGGACAAAATGACGGATCTAAGTAGAATCGGAGTTAGAAAGTCGCGAGTTTATTTCGAAATTACGTTTTCGTAGAAAGAGAGTAGACGTCCAGATCATCATGTCATGGCCATCTAGAAATGCGTGAGCCAATGGGAAATGCTGTCGCATTTCTAGATGGCCATGCCATGATGGCCAGGCCACGGCCTCCGGTTACACCCGTGTAGTTTCGAAAATAAGCTATCAAATTCTGACTTATAAGTTTTCACTTCGATCGGCAGTTCCTACGACTGCCAATTTTTTTTTCTTTGTTTTTGTTGTAAAATTTTGATTGTATTCGAAAATAGTCTTAGATGGTTATAAAATGTTGTCCTGTTGTATTCCAGTCGTCTCTCCTGATCCAGCCCAGTCTCGGCGCGGCGTGCGCCGGTCGACGACAGAAGTCCTGGGAGATACTCGACCAGGCGGCCATCTCTACTGCTCACGGGGGTAAGACTATCTGACGAGACGGCGGTCAGGCGTGAGCCTAACAGTTACTAAAAAATCAGTCATAGGAACTGCCGATAGATGTGAAAACTTATAACAGTTATGCTCTGGGTTCCTAGGATAGCGGTGTCGTCACATAGCGGACGTAATATTACGGACGTAAAAAGACGGCCGTCTTTACGGTGACGACTTGTGGAAAGTTCCACTGCCGTTATATTACGCCGTCAGCCAGTAACCTCAACAAGCAGGAGAGAAAAAGAAGGACCTTGATTTAATCAAGTATGGTATAATATAGCTTTAATCATTTACTTGGAGGATTAACTATTAAAAGAGGAAAATAATCGTAGGGTAGAAGATAATTTAATCAAATCGAGTGGTATAGAAGGCCCATTTGAAATTTTAGTACGTCCGTCGCAGCTCCAGTTGGAATTAAAACTCATTTTGTACGTCGTACGGACGTCGGTCCAGTCAAAAAAACTCAAAATATATCGATATGGCTTCGCCGCTATACAATTACGTTGAAAGAAAACGTTCACCAACTATCGGACACCGTCAAGACGGCCGTCATTCAAATAGCGGCACCGCTTTTTGACGTTACGTTGTTAATCACCGTCCTCTAGGAAACCGTGCCATTTGGTTTACATAGACAACGTTCTAGTGACGTCATTCACCGCTATATGACGGTCGCTATTTAGCGGCACCGCTATCCTAGGAACCCAGAGCATTACTAAAATAACATGATCTCCACTACAGCTCAATTTACAACGACGCAGAGGTCACGTCATGCTGGCCTTATGTCAACGTCTTTAATGCTATCACTCTCGCACTTATGATGCGCATTGTTTATACAAGCGAGACAATTGATCTTGTATGACAGAATTTAAAGCCAAACACCAATGAAACATGGTCTCCGCTACAGGTAAATCTCCAACGACGCAGAGCTCAAGCAGCGGTGGTCACAGCCCGCACCTAATGACGATATCCCATCAGGTACGTACCGTTCTAGTGGACAGTAGATGCTTGCGTCTCGTGTCAACGGTTTGTTACACCATCGGTTTTATAAATGGCATACTACGAAAGATTTGCCACGATTCCGAACCTTATTTACGACATTGTTTTAAACTATTTTGAACTCTATGTGAAAGGGTATAGGGTCGAGGTTTGGTATTCATTGCAATGGCTGTAATATCAGTGCGTTCTTAAAAGTATTTTCTAATAACCTATACTTTGACCAATCTCTGTTGGTGTTTATATGGGAGTAATAAAAAGCTTGTACAGTGCAACAGTACAAGTCAGTTATGAAGTCTGATAGCTGATATTGTACTTATAGACTCTGGCTGGAGAATCTTGAACTTTTGACATTAAAGAAGAGTACCTACCTACTTAGTACTTAATGTTCAATTTAATTATTGTATAATAAAAATAGGTACGTCATAACACTAATATTATTGTGTTATAAAGTTTGGATGTTCCTTGCTCAATCATATCGAAACACCTAAATTAGGTTGTTTGGAATACAGACTATAGTCCGTAAAAATAGCCCATATACTACTTTTTGAATGGCAGGGTGATAGTATTTGAAAAATGAAAAAAAAATGATGGTTTGCTCAAAACACGCTAGAACGACTGAACGGTTCGGATTGAAATGTGGAATTGCACATACGCTACTTATTATAGTGGCGAAATAACGGTAACACGAACTGCGCGAGTAAAATCGACGAGCGCAGCTAGTAAGGTTATATAAGTGAGTTTAGATAGTTTATTTAACAGTAATGATGGTGTAACAAACTCGTTATTGCAACTAATTGAGTTAATCGGTGTTTAGTAAAGGAATGGCAGTAAAATATAATATGAATGATACTGTAACCAAACTGCTTGGGAAATATTCATATTTATTTTTAATAAATAAATAAATATTGGTAATCAATTCACACAACGCCATCTAACCCCAAACTAAGCAAAGCTTTGCCGTTAATATAACGTTAGTAACGTTTAGCTAACTGCTATAACGTTAGATTTATTAGCAGTTATAAATAACGTTAGTTTGTGTTGTTAGTAAAGGACGTTTTCAGAAGAAACAATTAAAGTGTGATCGAATAACCAATATGCAAAATGATTTCAACATTTTTTCTTTTCAAGAATATTATGCCAATAAATACCAGGGTTTTAACAGGGATTTTAACAAAAAAAAAACAAAACTTTTAATTTTTTTATATGTGTTTTGTAACTATATTTTGATTTTCTGTTTACTTTTATATATATATCACTGAATACCCCAAATTCATGTAATAGTCTGTTGTTTGCGTGAAATTTTAGTAATTGTGTGATAAACGAAATAATTAAATATTATTTTTGGGCTTGTAGTACTACAAAGTCTTTATCGATTACGTAGTTTGGCATTTTATTTTCTTCTGAAAACGTATAACTGTTCATAACATGCTAATAACGTTATTTTATTAGCTGCTATTTTTAGTGTATCGAATTATTATTCATACTTTAATATTACTAACTTTTGAATTGTTATAAATGGAATAGATTAAGGATTATTAAAAAAATATCATTTAAATGTCGTTATTTTCCCAAGCAGAAGACCAATTTGGCTTTTTAGGATATTTGAAATGCTTATGTGAAGGAATCGTGCCATCCATGCATTTTCAAATATCGTTATAACCATACTGGAATTAGGCTAGTTTTCATTATAAAAATGTAAGAATTATAACTGAAAAGGAACATTACATGAATTCATTACATTACATAAATAAATAAAAAAATTTTTTCACAATCTCTCCAAGAGAAAAATCAAGAAATAAACTAGCTTAATTCTTATACTTATTAGTCGAAAAACTGTATTCTTTATTTCTTCTTCTTTTGGCAAATGGATGACGAGAACGTTATCTAATTAATTTCATAATAAATTTGCTGACCTTGTCAGCCTTATTCTGACATTATTATGTTGAGCTATAAATTATCCCAACTATCAGGTTGGAAAACGGTTAGATTATAATCTGGAATAACATTTTTTACTCCGGCAAAGCAACGGGAACTATGCTGATAAAACCGCGGGCCGCTGCTAGTTTATATATGTATATACAAATAGGTATTATTTAATAATTATTTAGTTACCACGTGGGCCTAGGCGATGGAGTTGTTAAATTGTGTAAGTAAAGTAGGGTACATACTGTCAAAGGCTACAAAAGCACAGTTGACTTGTCTAATTTAACTTGTCTCTGTCTCAGTGTGATTATCTCCTGATATTGTTAACGAAGCTAGAACGGGCCGGTATCATAAATAATGAAATAATATGTGCACTTTTTTGAAATTTTAACGTTTTGACTAGAATTACTAGCTTACAACACAAGTTTGACATTTAAAAACAGCTATTGGATTCTAAGCGTTACACGGCGAAGTATGAGCGCTAGACAGGACAAAAATATTGTCAAATTAAAAATTTGATCATAATAAGTTAATTACTAGATATTAACACCTAAAAAATAAATTAGAGTAACGTACAATACATTTAAAACTTTGGTATATATTAGTTACAAAATAAACATTACTTCTCAGATTTTTTTACATTAGAATGTTTTACTTCATATCTCAAAGTTTTACTTTTGGCACGTAGCCAAAATTGGTTTGATAACGCCGATATTTAAAAAAAAATACGTTAACGTCATCCATTTGCCACACAATTATAACTCTTATTTCCTTTCAGTACATAGGACACCTCCTTGACCATTCAACAATATTCACATGTCGTGTTCTGTTCCACGCTACTTTACGCGGACCTTGGTTGACTCGTGTCTCGTTCGTATGCATTGAATATCGTCCACGTACCCCGCGCACGCTTCACTTGCGTTATTCGTTATCCCGCTATTTTCACAACCGTTGAAAATAACGTTTCAAACTGCTAACTGTCTCCCGTCACTTGTTATGTGATTTGACGTGATATATGTGATATAACGTGTTATTTGTTGTTTTTTTGTGTAAATAACGTTTGCTACGTTCATGTTTGTTACTACCCTATTTGTACAAACAAATTGTTATTCGTAAATATTCTTTCATCGCGTAAATAACGAATACGCAAACTCATTTAACAAATCACGCAATTCAACTGTTATTTCTGTGATGGAACGTTGTAAAATTAACGGAATTGCGTGATTTGTTGTAAATACGTGTGTTGATGCTTTTGCACTGCTTTGGAAACATTTAGACGTCAGCGAGAATGCGATTCAAGACGCAGCGGTCGTTTTCCGTGCCCACTTCGAAAGATACCATCGGACCGCCCAGGGTAATTGCTATCTTACATCTTACACCATATTGACTATTACGAAGTTGATTCAAAATCATTAAACATAGATTAGCTAGGTACTCTTTGTTGAATATACCAATTGAAAATAATTCACAAGTTGAAACAATTTATGTACTTAAAGCTAGTGCGACAGATGGCGCCTTTGTCGCCAATAGCGACGTCTACCAGACAAACAGGTAGGGTGTGAAAAGAAATGTGGTAAGTTAGAAGACGGGGTGTGCAAGTGATGTGAAAAATAATAAAAATAAACATTACACTATGGTATTAATTTGGTTAAAATTAACCCTGGATTCCACACTAGAGGTCGTGAAATCCAATGTCTGCCTTCTGCCTCGACGACCTATATAAAGATTTGTCATATACATGTCTGTGTCGGAAATAAATGATTTGAGTGCATTTAAATTAGGCGTTCTATATATCAAAAACGCTATATTATTGAGTTTAGCTTTTGTTGAGTGTTAATGCCATAACAACCGTGTTGAGTTATATAAAAAAAAGAAGTAATTGACTTACGACTCGAATAGGGTTTCATAACTTTTTAACACTTACCTTTTAAAATACAGGGTGCTGTTAGTTATTTAAATATATTTTCCAATGATTTTAATCAAATACGAACGATCGGTTAATATGGTGTAAGATACTCACGAAATTATAGAAACATACCTTAAGAAAAGTATAAATAGATAAATTATAATATCAAAAGTGAAATCAATGTAAAAATATTGTTTAACAAGTTAT
Source organism: Ectropis crepuscularia (assembly GCA_963693475.1). Taxonomy (NCBI): domain Eukaryota; kingdom Metazoa; phylum Arthropoda; class Insecta; order Lepidoptera; family Geometridae; genus Ectropis; species Ectropis crepuscularia. The sequence continues at coordinate 9,682,199 of OY856367.1, forward strand.
TAAACAACGAAACGTAAAATAGCAGTGTTAAAAAACTGTCATTAGTAATTTACCCATCTCTAACTGCGTCGACGACTTGAAAGATGCTTGTATAAGGGTAGATATAGTTTTTGATTTCTTAAACGAAAGTACATTTAGATTAATAGATTCATAGACTTCCCTAGAACCCTTCGCATTGCGAATGCAGATATGAAACTGACATGGTTTTACACTAAAGTAATTCATTTAAATACATATAAAAATACATTTATTTCAGGTGACGAAATTCATATTCAATTACAACAATAAACACATTTCAATTTCTTAAACATCCATAATTGTAGTCCTAAATTACATTTGCTCTTAATGTCTACGTAGAGGCAGTTGCCACTAGATTTAAAATGAAACAAAACACTAAAAATATTGGCCTCACTTCTTCTGAATCTTAAAATAACAACAGAACATAACTCCTAGTTTAACATACTTCTAATTGTTTGGTTAGAAATATTTACTGGGTCTTGGGAACGAAATTTTACACATACGTACATTTTTGGTATTTTTGGCACATGTGCTAGCTAGCAAACATGCGATTAGGACATTGTTCACTATTCAAAAATAAAAATTGGCAGTCATAGGAACTGCCGATAGAAGTGAAAACTTATAACCCAGAATTTCCCCATGAACCGTTCAGAATTTGACCATGGTCCCGAGTTTACCCGAAGATTTCTTAATATTCCCGAGCGATACGCTAGAATTCAATTCACAGCCCACGAAAAATCTGTGGGCGCACCAAAAGAAGTTTTCACTTCAAAAATGTTCTTGCCAGCAGCAAAAATGCTATTATGTAATTTTGTTAGATTTTTAAATATGTGCACTTACTGTTGAAGCATATTCGTTGTGAAGATTGAAATAGTAGCAAAAATGATACCAGAATATGGTACACTGTAAATATAATGATTGCACTTGCTAGCAAATACATATACCACAGTATAACTGTTAGATTTTTAATTGTGTGCACTCACCGGCAAATTTATAATATATTATGATCATTGAGAGATTAGCAAATCTGCTAAGTTATTAAAAATGCACATACTAGCGAACACATTATAGCTTAATTTCAATTTTTAATTGTATTCACTTACCACTACTACTTATTTTAAAACAATTAAAAATTTAAGTTTTCGATGTATAATGCGTAGGTTGTTAGGTTGGCAATTATTATGAGAGAAAATTGTTGTCCATCAAATTATTTGTTAGCACGCACGCATTAGTAATACTGTCTTATGTTGAAATATAAGCACTTACTAGCCACTATAAAGATTCGAAAGACTAGCAAAAGTTCGGATAGAAAATTATTCACTGAGTGATTCCCAAAACAGGTGCACTTACAGCAAACATTTAAAGATTGAGACTATACCAAAAATGCTATCAGAAATTGGTAATTATCTAATACAACACACTTGCTAACAAACATAAGTAAAGATTCAGACATTAGCAAGAATAACTATTAGCAATTGTTAATTTTCTAATACATTAATACACTAGCTAGTAAACATGTCAAGATTGAGACTATACCAAAAACAATACGAGAAATTGTTAATTAATTAAAATATTACACTTACTAACAATCGTGCTTATAGCTTATAGTCAAAGTGTTCAAACCATAGTGAACTCACAACCGATTATATTTAGCCGATCGAAAGTTGGGTAAGGACAAGAATGGCTACCAACATAACGGTAACAATACAGGTACTCATAGCCATTTTGAAACAAAACTAAAACAGTTTTTACCTCAACAATACTAAAGAGATCTCTATAAACATTGAAGAATACAAAGTGACATGGTTTTAGGTGATACATGAGATAATATGGATAGAGAAACCTGCCAACAAAACTGTTAACACAATCCACACACACATCGAGACAGCGTTTTGGATCGGATCTCCATAAAAAGCCAGATTGGAGGAAAACTAAAACGTTTATCTTGAAAATCTCCCCTCACTCCCCCGAGGCGAGAGCCCACCGGCGGAATCGTCTCTTCCTGTCGATTTAAATCTAAATTCTAATAACATTGAGTCTATATTTGTTTAACTGTTTTTTCTTACCTCTTTGGTTGTGAAGTTAAAATTAAACAATTTTAAAGGGATAACCATAGCAAACTTGTAAACGTTATAGTTTAGGCGATGGAAGAGTGGCTACCAACATAATGATAAACACACTACACAAACACACAGTGCCAGCTCTTTGGCTATCCACCCCCCATAGTGAAAAAGAGGAAACTATCTTTTTTACATATTAGGGAAAGTATATTAATAGTTTATTTTATATAGTGTTTTAAAATAATTAAATTAAACAATTTTGAGGAGATAACTATATAGCACAACAATAACGAACTAAAACGTAAGTATTAGCAAAATTACTACCAACATAACGAAGAACAAAACCTACACACACATAGTGACAGCGCTTTGGCTTCGATTCCCGTAAAAAAATAGTCTTAAATAAAGCAGGGAAATTGTTATTACAATTTTTCCCTCAAAATTTGAATTTTATAGCTTCTGAAACGTTCGTTACCCCTTTTTGGAATTTTTCGATTTTCGTCCAAAATGGATGTTGTTTGTGTCTTGGAATTTGGTTTTATTATGTGTCGATATCAATTTATCGCTGTGCAAAAAAGGTTCACTTATTTTAGTTTTGTGTGAAAACGTTTTGTCTTGAATATAAACGGGTTAAATTTAATTTTAGAACGGTTACTAAGACGAAAGAAATGTATTAGAAATATCATTCACATCATCATCAGAATAACTTTTACTACCAACCGAGAAAATACGATAAAAACATGTCTTCCACACATCCATTTTTTTGGACTCTGCAATAGGTATGGTAAAATAGCAATTTTACTTTTTGCAGTGTCGGAATATTACGACCCTTTTCTTAACTATAATAGATTTGTAGTTTACTGATGTCTCGGCTAATGTTAAGCAAATTCTTGATTCACACAATTGAATTGCCTACATAAAATCAGATAATCAAAAATACCTGTGCTATTGGGATGATGAAATATACCATTCTAGTGAGAGGTTGTGACGTCACGTCTTCCTAAAAATCGTACAATGAAGTGACGTCACTCGAAACTTTGAAGAACTGTATCTTCGTCATTTTTTGTTTGTGAAACAAAATAAAATATACATCTATAATATATTTTAGTAAACCAACTGATCAATTTTTTCAATTTTTTATGCCTTTTGTTTTGCTAATAGCGGTTTGTAAATAAATAGCCAAATTCCAAGGCACTGTATCGATGTCACCCACCTTACTAACTTCAGTATGTATCTGCTATATAGGGCAGTCAAGTAACTCTTAACTATAATATACAGGACAGTGAAGGACGCGCCCATTCTATGCAGCACGGAGCGACGGGCGACGCAGCTAGATCAGAGCAGGGAAGCGACGAGATAGCACTCGATGTGAGTACTATGTTTGAAATGACTCAAAGATGTGGATTAATCTACTGAAGTAGGCTCTGACTCTTCAGCCCAACCAATGAAACTTAAAGAACGTCAGAAGAGTATCCTAGCAGACCTTTAAACCAGACCAGCTGCTGATTTGACTGAGTATTAAGGATTTAGCATCACAGTATGTATTTTTGAAGTAAAATCTTTTTTAGCTGTGTAGCACTTTTTATAGGAGGAAACCTTATTGTTATAATTGTTAACCGTATTAAGTCTTCGACGTGTTAATGTAGCGATGGCGGAGCAGTAGACTGGGACGTGCGTGTTAGAAGATGCTTTTGTAGATAGGTGAAATATTGTAAGGTGGCGTCACCAACGTCCGTAATAGCAGTGTATCTGTAGCTATACAGTTAACGTATTGTGCAGTTTAATACTAAAATTCTGAGTCATGGATTTTCGCATCTTCGGCAGTCCCTGTAACTGCCATTTTTTTAATTTTTTTGTTTAAAAGAACTTATGGCAGTTGGCCTCAATAATAGTTATTTGTTATACAAGAGTGCAAAGTGGCTTTTTAACCGCGTGCTCAATTTTGATGACCGAGCAAGCGAAGGATTCTAAAGTTGAATCACGAGCGTAGCGAGGGATTCAAAAATTAGAATCCTGAGCGTAGCAAGGGAATCAAAAGGGCACAAGGTGAAAAATCTTTGCACTCGAGTGTAACACGTAATTTTTCATCCCCCCCTAGCGAGGAAATTACTAAACGCTTTGCGCATTTTCAGTTTCAGTCGATTCTGTTGGCGTTAAATAAACTTCTTTGTCGCTAGAATCACTTATTATTATGGTATTTCGGGTTTTCACTTGTATTCAATTTTATAAGTTTTAAACTTAAGTTTATTTAGCCATGGTTTTAACAATAACAATATGACGTGAAAATATGGAGAGTTGACCGATTGAGGTAAGGAGTTTCATGTGTACATGAAAAAGTGTCCGCCCAAATGCATTAAATTATAGTAGCGCTAAATTTGCATCAAGGTACATTTTAAAGGAAATTAATAAACGTACTATTCAGAATTCATGAAAGAAAAATATTGGCAGTCATAGGCACTGCCGATAGAAGTGGTAACTTATAACTCAGAATTTGATTTTTACTTTGGAAACTACGCGTGTGAAACCAGAGGGCGTGGCTATGAGCATGGCCATTTAGATGGCCATTGGCTATGGTCACGAGTTTACCCGAAGATTTCTTATCGTTCCCGAGCGTGACGCTAGAATTAAATTGACAGCCCACGAAAAATCTGTCTTTGGCGCGCCAAAAGAAGTTTTGACTTGAAAATATATTGTACCTACATGTTTTCTCAAAATAGTAATTATTTATTTGATGTTAAATTTACTACATTATTTGTACTGTACAAGTAGTTGAAATTATCTATTAGTTACTATTTTAGTAGTCAATAATAGAAATTCGATTACAATTGATTCATTCATAGCATTTCAAAATGTTTTGCCATTTGAAATAACATTCTTTACCTCTATCCTCCATACGTGAAAAGAAAATTGCGCGCAAAGCATTTAAAAAAAAAGTACACCAAAGAGGTTCCGAGTATGAGTTTTTAACAAATTAAAAATAAATGTATGATGAATTCGGCACCAAGGAGGTAGAAATAAATAGGTTAAATTATGTTTTGAATTCAAAACCTCAGTACACACGATGTTCTAAATTCAAATTTACTTTAACCTCTAGAGGGTAAAAACGACTTTTGCGCCCTGATATCGAGGAGCAAAAGTACTCTTTCCGAGCTGGTGGGATGAAAATGTTTTTGTGAAAACTTAAAAACTAAGTTGCTGCCGGCAGTGGGGCACGGCTTAAGCTAACGGTAATTAGCAGCTTAAAAAATAACATTATTTTTTGTAACTTAAGCCGCACATCAGAATAGTCGAGGCTAGAACTCACGGAGCGATTTCCAGCCCGCGCGGTCGACGTTCGCCCGTCACCCGCCACCATCTCACCCGCGGCGACTGCGAAACCGCAAAAATCAGCGGTCTCTTGAGTATAAAACCAGCGCCCGCCGCAGTTCCGGAACCGCGGCGGGCGCGGGTGAATATCGCTCCATGAGTTCTTAGCCTGAATTCATTAAAGGTATTCATCAATATCAATTATATTGATTTTTCTTATTTTAGGGAGATGACGATGGTAGGGGATCACCTGGTAGTACGGATGACGTCACGGAGCGGCCTCCGTCTACAAAATCCGGCGACAGTGACTTCCCAGATACGGCTAGTACTAAGGTATGTCCTGTGTTATCAGTTAAATTTCAACTCTAACGTATTGATTATTGAAATGAAATTTGTTTAACACACTGAAAGTAGCGAAAGTATACCAAATAGTTAAACCACTTTTGGGATGAAATTGGGTCTGAAAATGCGATATCCACTACTCACCACAAATGGTTAAACCAATTTCGGGGGCTTTTTTCTCCGCGAATACGCGAGTTTTTTTCCTCTCTTGCTGGACCTTACAATGAAGATCCGATAAAATGAGTAGAAACGGTGATGTGTGAAAAAATGTCGGCCAATTATTTTTCTTTTTATAATGTTCCCAACATAGACATATCTTATATATAAAATTCTCGTGTCACAGTGTTTGTTTCCTTACTCCTCCGAAACGGCTTTACTGATTTTAACCAAATTTTATATATGCATATTCTGTAGGTATGAGAATCGGCTACTAGCTATTTTTCATACCCCTAAGTGACAAAGGTTGTTCACTAAGGCAAAACAACGTTTGCGGGGTAGTTGGGGGGAGTATTTGTATATAAGGACCTGGCCAAAGGCGACAAAATGACTGAACCGCGTTGGGCCTAAAATTGCATATTTAGGGCCATGCTACTCAGTTCACAGCGGTCAGTGCGCGGGAGGGAGTGAACGAGTTTTTGCTGGCAATTAAAATGCCAAAAAAATGTTCAGTAAGCCATGTCCTTCCTTTGAAGTCATTGGTTCCCAATTGTATTGCAGCAAGTGTCGACGGACAAGGATTCGGGTACTCCAGACAGCAACAGTCTGCTCGACCCGTCCGTCCTTTCGGACTTCACAACACAGGCGCTCGTGTTGACAGTTCTGGCAACCCTCGTCAAATATACTACTGGTAAGAACATGGACTATACATAAATATGAAATGTGAATTTTAAACCATGCAATTTTATCAATAAGTTACGGCTGATCTGGTCGGGAAAACGGCGACTGCCGATGCCCCCGGGGGTCTACCGCATAACGAAAAACGCTTTGACGCTTTGACATTGCTGTCTCTTTTCTTCTCGCTTGAAATGAAAGAGACGGCAATGTCAAAGCGTCAAAGCGTTTTTCGTTAGGCGGTAGACCCCCGGGTACAAATCATACACGCACCACTGTCTTTACGAAATCATGTGCGTAATGCCGCTAACCTAAAACGGTAAAGGAAAATCTCGTGAGGAAATCGACATGTACCTAGAAACTTATATATGTCATATGTCATCCACCAACCCGCACAGAGCCAGCGTGGTGGATTATAGCCTTGACTCGCTCCCTGCGAGAGAGGGCCCCGAGTTCGAACTCTGTGAGCATTTAGTGGGCTGCCTATGATGCTGTGCTATTAACCATAAATTTGATTTTTTCAAGGTCAGAGTGAATAGGTACTTACTAAGTAAACGTGCGTCATCTTCGACCACACCCTCGCTTGCCATCAGGCGAGTTGGTGGTCAAACGCGGACCTATACGCGATTTTTTTTTTAAATCATTCTATTTCGTCCTTTTCTTGTTCTGCCTCTTCTCCTTCGTCAATCTTTCGTGAAAATATTGAACTAACCACGTATACTAAATTAATTTGTACAATGTATAGAATTAAAATCCACTGCGCCGTTTATATACTTATAATGATATTTTAAAATACCTACCTACTGTAAAATGACTTGCCTTGTATAACCAACGTGTTATTTGGCCAATAAAGATCTGAAATCATCATCTTCTTGCCCTTTTTTACTTACCACTACGTGGCGTCGGCTCGGCTCTACTACTATAGTATATCATCCATCGTCTTATCATTCACATTCTTATTATTCGTCTTAAGCCCGCCATACACGCTACGGTCTGCCGGAGAGGTCTACCTGTGCAGTTATGCCTGCGCAGGTAGACCGGAGTGTGTGTGGGAATCCTGCACAGGCGACCGGAGCAATCGAAAATCAATTCTGTTCGGTTGGACTGCGCAGGCATAACTACACAGGTAGACCTCTCCGGCAGACCGTAGCGTGTATGGCGGGCTTAAGACGAATAATAAGAATGTGAATGATAAGACGATGGATGATATACTATAGTAGTAGAGCCGTGCCGACGCCACGTAGTGGTAAGTAGAAAGGGCAAAAAGAACATGATGATTTCAGATCTTTATTGGGCAAATAACATGTGTAGGGCGGGCATTATCGTCGCATGCATGCGTCGCTGTTTCATTGAAACAGCGTGTTTCACAAAGTTAATGAAACTTTGTCAAATGTCGAGTTAAATTTTAAATTGAAATGGGTTTATGTTTTTTTTTCAGAGAAAACTAAATTATTAAACAAATAATAAAAAGTCAAAAATGTATTATTTCAGATGAGAATGAAATTCGAATACTGTACCAGTACCTAGCGGAGGGATCGGTTGTGTTTCCAAAGGTCTTTCCAGTTATGTAAGTATTTCATTACTCAGCTTTATTATGTCAGTAAGCTCTAAGTATCACTACGTTAGAGTCCTAAATTGACATTTATTTGGCTCGAAGGACCATATTCGTAGTCTTCTTCTAATTTGACATTGTTGCGAAGCACCATTGTGGTTCTTCGAGTTTTATTATGTCAGTAAGCTCTAAGGACCACTATGTTAGGGTCCCAAATTGACATTAATCCGGCTTGAAGGACCATAATCTTAGGCTTCTAAATTGAAATTGTTGCGGCTCAAAGGACCATTGTGTTAGGATCTTAAATTAACGGACTAACAGAAAGGTAACGGAGTGTACTGCGCAGTGTAATGCGCACTATCATCACCACCTGTACAGCAAGTCCAATTAAATAACAAAGTTAAAAAAAAATTACCGTCGCTCATTGAAGTTATTGCGACATCGTTTCATGATTGATGTTCCAAAGAAACGAACGAAGTTTGAACTTTTATCATATGAACGTCTTGAGTCTGGAATGCGTTGCCTAAGTTTTCCCGATAGTCACAACCTGGATGTCTTCAAATCGAGAGAGAATCAACTTCTTCCAGATAAATACGCTCCTTTGTAGACCGCATCGTCGCTTATTATACGACGAGATGGCGGTCAAGTGTAAACCTATACATGCAACATACGACCTTATAGCTAAAAGCGAAATTAAGTTTGAAAAGTAACCAAATTAATGTAAGATGTTTTGTGTATTAGATAGCGTATAAAAATGCTTTAACAACATTTTCATTTCAATTATTATTCATTTTCTTTTCTCATTATTAACTAACTAGCTGAATCGTGCGCGCGTTGCTACGCCATCTATCGAAGATTTGTCGTACCAATTCAAATCTAGAACAAAGGTTACCTTAGATTCTGATGACGCAACCTTTTAAATGATAGACACATGCTGTCATACAACGAAAGCTTTCAAAAAGCAATATTTTCCCCCGTTTTTGTTACGTTTTTCATTCATGCTCCTGTTGATAGTAACATTAGTAACGTAATGGTAAAATAGCCTATAGCCTTCCTCAAAATGGACTGTCCAACAGAAAAATATTTTTTCAATTCGGTCCAGTAGTTCCCGAGATCCTAGCGTTCAAACAAACAAACTCTTCAGCTTTGTAATATTAGTATAGATTAATTAACTTAGTACTTTTAATTTAGTTAATAATAATTACGTAATTAACTGTAAAATCTTGGTGTGTTCACATGCTTAGGAGATATTTACCTGCTCAGAACAATTGTTTTCTGTCTTTGTATTATTGTGTTAATGTCCTGTTTTGGGTACCATAATAGCGTACATTATGATATAAGTGCGCTAAGTTGATAATTACAGCCGAGGCTTTATTGCTAGCTCGAGCCAAAGGCGAGAGCTATAATTACCAGAGACTGTAATTATCAACGCGCACGTATGTCATACGACGTTTTATAACATATTTGCGAGGAAATAAATAAAACGCTGACAACATTTTCAAATAAAAACAATTCAGCGAAAAAAAAGGGCGCGGAATTATATTTACTTGTTCATAGATTACCAATGCGCGCACCGGCGATTTTTTTTTTAGCACCGGACTGAACTAGCCAGTATGCCAGTTGCAGTAATAAAGTAAATTAATATTTTAGTGTTTTATTAGAGATAAATTATTGTAATTTATGGTCAAAATTAATTAAATTAACGAACTAAATCATTTTTTATTATATTTTACCTCTCAAAGTTAATTTTATTCATAAAATGTTGACCACTTTTCTGACATGAAAACTCTTTACTAAGATTTAAAAAGATAGATAGCGTTCGTTTTAGGCGGAACATTTTGAAACCGTGCGTTTTACATTATACATTACCGCACAAGTACGTAATGAGATACATTACGATACAGAAATTGGTGCAATAGGAGGCCCTTTACGAGCAAATGTGTTATAAATAAATAAATGTTTGTGTTTTGAATGTTATTTGTACATTTTCCCCCAACAGCCACAGTCTCCTGGACATGAAGATAAACCACGTGCTGATGCATTGCCACGATCAAGTCATACTCAGCGCTGTGCAGAGTATTATTCAGGTAAAATCGGCTTCCACTCAAACAATTGGCGTTTATAGTGAATCCAACCATTTATTATCTTTTTGGCAGATCTAATTTGTCAGTTATAGTGTTGTGACCAAGTATAAACAGGTACATCGATACTAGCATTTTGAAACGGTCTGGTTATTAAATTGAAATTAAATAAAATTAAAGATTATTTTGGCAAATAAGAACATGACATTTTGTCGGGTTGCCTGCGAAAAATCAGTCCCAAAGTCCGGTTGCCGAATTTTTAAAAGTAAAACATTGCTGCGAGCTTGGCTAATATCTCGGAAACTATAAACTTTAGGGCAAAAATTGTTGAGGTCGTTATTGTAGAAAATAATATTTTGCATCTTTTGTGGCCGGAAAACTTTTCTGTAACATGTAGCGTTTACGATTTATGGCCCATTTAATTAACCAGTTTTTCTATTGCAGCCGATAACTCTTGAAATATTAGATTAATCAATAAAACGCATCAGACCTTTTTAAAGACTAGTTTATTTCCTACAACTTTCGTTTAATTTTTTTTTCTTATGTTCATACGTTTTGAGTTAGAAGAAGCTTAAATTCAGTTATTCTGCCAAAAACATTATAAATTAATGAATTGTATTAAAATGAACAATTGTTTTATTTGTGGTTATGTTAGACGACAAAAACTCTGTACTTGTAAGAAAAAACAGATACTGAGTCTAATGAAAGCCAGCATTAGACGAAGCGAGAGAGAATAGAAAGCAAACTAGAAGATAAATAATTAACGGATTCAAAATATCCATTTCAAACTATACAAATACATACTATACATTTGAACTATACAACAATGACGTTTAAAGTGGTGGCTCTCTACTAGCCAACTAATATTATAAAAGACTATAAAAAGATAGAAACTCTTTATTATCCACAATATAATACTTAAACAACAGGGACTTATCCTAGAACTAGTGAACCAAGTGGCGACATTATCGCTAATAGCGATCTCTTCCAGGCAACCGAAATACCATGAGTAAATACTATGTTATGTATAGCACAAACCCCAGGATATGCCATAAATGGCGAAAAATGCCCATACCCAGCCTTCTGGCTCGTTCCCACCACTAGAACTCGGGGAAAGGCCGTGGCCCGCCGTGCTGGTCCGCTGTACATGTCGCTGAAAGATGTCATCATATTAACATCTTCACGAGTATTGATAATAACCTATACATTTCCGAGAATAAGGGTAGATTTGTTACCTTTTTTAAATGTTACAGACCGAATACACATAAGTATTGTTGCGGTGGTAGTATAATCATAGAAAACGAAGATAATTTGTGTGCTATCACATATTACTAGTCCCTATCTAAGAAAACCCGAATAAATTTCGAGTCATTTTAAATAAATTTTACTTATAGCAGTTGCTTAACATCCTGTTATTGAAAAATTAGATATGTCCAGTCTATTGAAACAGTGCTATAGACGCACAACTAGTAGACGTAGATCAGGTACAGCAGTAACCTTTGGGTGACCGACTGATGAGACATTATTAATCCAAATATGGAAATATTTTAACACATTAAGCATATCAGGTTAATTTATTTAGAAATTAACGAAAATGGTACATCATGTTCTTCAAAGTTTACATCAGACATAAATAAACTTTGTTAATTTACCTAACTACAAAATGTTATTTAACACTTTATTTTAATAAATATTCAAATGTTTCAGACATCATAACCTTGTTCTTTTTTGGATATACACCAGGAGATAAACACGTCTTCAAATAATGCTGTATGTTTTCCTGAGGCGCATCAATATAACGGTTTTACATAAGAATAAATCCGATATTATGTGCCGAGAACGGAAAACACCCGTGTAAAAATAGTTCATAAACAATATCGATATCTCAATCGTAACTTCGTAACATCACTATGTTGATAGCCATAGAACGTAATTTTTTAAAAACGTTTGTTATTTTATGGAATTTATAAAAAAACTACTGCACTTATGGACTCATTTTGTGAAAGATGATTATTATACGGGATCAAGGAGCAAATTTAAGCAGTTGTCATATTTTTAAAACCTCGCATTTAAAAGTAAACTTTTGCGTAACATGACGCAATTACGTTCTATTGGTGCTGTCAAAAAGAGGATAAACGGTTGGATCTACTATTATAGTCGACATAATGTTTACTTGAACTGACTTCCAAAAAGGAAGAGGTTCCCAATAGGCATGACGACTGATGCTGAAATTATATTAAACTATTTGATATAATGACAGTATTTAAATAAAATAAAATACGTACCAACTTTAATTTTGATATCCATTTGTTTAACTTACTTTATGATCATTCAAAGTTGGATGGGCAAGTCCATTTTAAAAGTACGAGATTTTTTGAAAATGTATTTACCATTGGATAACCCATTCAATTTAAAGTGACTTTTGTTATGAAACCAGTTTCCTAAACGCAATATTTAATATAGCTAACATACAAACTTTACGAGCGACGCATAGAAAATACCAGACTGTGACGTCACGCTTTAGTAGCGTTTTTGGGAAAGTCTAAAATTGTGATTTTAAAATCGTGATATCACGGGAACTTTTTAAGATAACAAACTAATTCTTTCGCCTATGTTTTAGATATTGAGTAGCCTTTTGATGGCACATTAAATCAAACATTTGTCGTCAAGCCTATTGGTGTTTTGTCGACATAATGTTTACTTTTTTAACCGACTTCAAAAAAGGAGGAGGTTCCCGATTCCAATGTATCTTTTTATGTGTATGTGACGCGATAGCTCAGCAGATTGTGAATTAATGTTGATGGTTCTTATTTTGTTTGGTAGATCATGGTTCAGGTTAGTCCCATATAAATTTTATTGAAATCAGTAAGGTGGTTTTTGAAATAAAAACAAAAAACTAAAATTTGTTTTCTTATTTAGTGATAGTGATAGATTCTTATGAAATTTGGTCGAGAGTCTGAATTTAATTTTAAATTGAAATGGTTTTTTTTTTTGGATTATTTAAATCTAAAGTCGGTGTTTGATTTTTCGGAGAAAAAAAATAAAAAAATGTTTTTGAAGTGAAAACTTCTTTAACTGCGATATGCACATTTTGGTAAGCGTAAGCGTTCGATATGCACATTTTGGTAAGCGTAAGCGTTCGATATGCACATTTTGGTAAGCGTTCCAACATGATTAAGTGACAAACATCAGACCATTCGCGTTATTAGTAGAATGTTAGGGACCTAAATCGACATTGGTGTGGCTCGAAGGACCATTATGTTACGGTCCTAAACTGACATTGATGCAGCTCGAAGGATCATTATGTTAGGGCTCTAAATTGATATTGATCCAGCTCGAAGGACCATTTTGTTAGGGACCTAAATTATATATTATATATTTTGTATTGTGTTACAGAATATGATAGCGACTGAAGACGCGAGCCAGCAAGCACTGCACTACATGCAGAGCTGTGGGTTTGGCGGGCTCTGGAGGTTCGCCGGACCGTTCCTGTCTAAGGTGAGGTGACTTGATAATGTAATATATTAGACTAAATTGTCACTATTCATTTATTAATGGAATGTGTTCGGAACGATAGTTTCAGAAGACTGTGTTATAAAAGAAGTAGTATCAGAGATATTATTATTTTATGTATAATACGTATGTATTTAAAACTATATAAGTATTATATCAGCTATCTAGCCGCCAGCATACAAGCTTTGCTTAGTTTGGGGTCAGGTGGTGTTGTGTGTGAATTGTCCACCAATATTTATATTATTTTATATACTGAAACGTGATATTAGCCAGTCCTGAATCCAATGATGCAATTATGTTGTATAAACTCATCAATTTAGGCCTAAGAAATAATTGTTAATGGTTTAAGTTTAATAGTATTTGTTGGCTTACAGGGCGATATGGTCGCTCAACGAGTAAGCCCATTAAATAAATAAAAAATTGGCAGTCATAGGAACTGCCGATAGAAGTGAAAACTTATAACTCAGAATTTGATAGCTTACCTTGGAAACTACACGGGTGTAACCGGAAGGCGTGGCCTCGCCATCTTGGCATAGCCATCTAGAAATGCGTCAGCATTTCCCATTGGCTGATGTGTTTCTAGATGGCCATGCCATGATGGTCTGTCTACGCCCTTTCAGCATTTCCCATTGGCTGACGTATTTCTAGATGGCTAATAGCCATAGTCCCGAGTTTACCCGAAGCTTTCTTATCATACCCGAGCGTGACGAATGATATCAATTCACAGCCCACGAAAAATCTGTCTAGGCGCGCCTAAAGAAGTTTTCACTTCAATAAAAATGACTAAGTGACGAAAACCAACAAACTCCTCCCGATCCCGCCTCCCGCACGACGGACCGACGATCTGGTGAAGGTCGCCGGGAATCATAGGATGCGGGCGGCGCAGGATCGGTCTATGTGGAGAGCTTTGGGGGAGGCCTTCGTCCGGCAGTGGACGTCCTTCGGATGATATGATGATGATGATGTGTGAGAAACTCTCAGCAGTGTTTAATACATTTTTTGTGTCTTATTTGTAGAACCAGTGCACGGCCGAGAACGCGGAGCTGTTCGTGAACTGCCTGGAGGCGATGGTGGAGACCTGCCTGCCGGGGGGAGAGGAACCGCAGCCGCGCGCGCCGCCGCCCGACCCCGACCGGGCGGACGAACCGCGAGTCATGCTGCCCCGGTACTATATATCGCTTTACACCGCTATATTTATTTAGTTATTTATTTAAAACAATTGTATACTATGCTAACAGCTTATGCCAACACGCATAAGAACCAGTATTTCATTAAAATATAGTATGTAATGCTCTATGCATTACCCCGCTATATTAAGCCATAGAGCATTACCCCGATATATTATGTCGCATTACCCCGCTATATGTATTCATAAAACAATTGTATACTATGCTAACCGCTTATGCCAACACGCATAGTAACCAGTATTTCATTAAAATATAGTATGCCATAGAGCATTACCCCGGTATATTGTGTTGCATTACCCCGGTATATTATGTCACATTACCCCGGTATAGTATGCCATAGAGCATTATCCCGGTATATTATGTCACATCACCCCGGTATAGTATGCCATAGGGCATTACCCCGGTATATTGTGTCGCATTACCCCGTTATATTATGTCGCATTACCCCGCTATATTATGTCGCATTACCCCGCTATAGTATGCCATAGGACATTACCCCGGTATATTATGTCACATTACTTCGGTATAATATGCCATAGGGCATTACGCCGGTATAGTATGCCATAGGACATTACCCCGGTATATTATGTCACATTACTTCGGTATAATA
Organism: Ectropis crepuscularia; assembly: GCA_963693475.1. Lineage (NCBI taxonomy): Eukaryota > Metazoa > Arthropoda > Insecta > Lepidoptera > Geometridae > Ectropis > Ectropis crepuscularia. The sequence goes on from OY856367.1 coordinate 9,697,699, forward strand.
TGCCATAGGGCATTACGCCGGTATAGTATGCCATAGGGCATTACAGTCCGCGAGGTATAAGCTGAGCTTTGCATTAGTGTGAGTGATCACCAAAAGTACAGTCAGACGCAGGATGCTGTGACCATGTTCTCTTAATAAGGTGTTTCTTCAAACCAGAAGTGCTGCCATCTGAATATGATTATGATGAAGTGTGAGTGGTGTCAATGTTTCATCGGTATAAACGATAAGCCTGCCCTGAATACGGTATTCGGAAATTTTAAGTAAATAAGTTATACGTAGGTGACGGATCTCATGCTTTTCCATTAAAAATTTTCTGTTATTCTCTGTCCTTGACCATTTGAATCCTAAAAGAGATACTTCTTTTCGCAATGACCATATTGATCCTGGATAGTTAATGTCAGCTTGTTGTTTAAGAGTTTGTTGTCTGACTGTACTTTTGGTAATAGATGCGTATCCGCTCGCTTGCCCGGCGCTGCAAGCCGCGCGCCTCACTATGCCCCGCCCTCTGTAGCGTTGGTCGCCAAAATGCCCGGAGAAAAATACGTGTGCACCTCGCTATGCCCCGCGGTTTTTACGTCTGCAGCGCACAAGACGGGATTCACGCAATCCTTCCTTGTGAATCAATTTGTTTTGAAAGATTATCAAGTGTTATATTTTTTATGTTTAGTATGAAACTAGCTACACAATGATGTCTTTTGTTTCTCAGCTTACGACTTTGGTGCAAAGTTATGCTGTGCTGAAATTGAGATAGCGCGTTTTAAAGCTTGTCTTTTTAAAAGCTCTTAGGTACCTCTAAAATTAAAGTTATGACATAAGGTTTTTAATCTTTGATTACGTTTATTATCTGTTGTTTGATTGTTGAAACTAAATTTATAGTAAAATCAGCAGAAGCTAACTTACACAGCCCGCACTGAATCAACACTCAATGATAATATTGACAAGGAATGTATTTTTTTAATTTCTGTTCTTTTTTCTATGACTAAGACACTCTACTGGGATTAATATAGTGGAAAATTTAACATAGAAACGAGATAAATAATACAAACTAAGCCCTAGAGCGATAAAGCCAAGTATATTTAACTTTTTCGACCGCGCAGGCCATGTTAACCACAGGTTGACACGGGCATTTTGGCATGGCACGCCATGTCAACTACTAGTTGACACGGGCATTATAGACTGCATCGCGATGTTAACTACTAGTTGACACGGGCATTTTAGTGTTTGCGTTTTGTTAACTACTAGTTGACACGGGCAGGCAAGCGGGTATGCATGTGATCACTCACACTAATGCAAAGCTCAGCTTATACCTCGCGGACTGTACCCCGGTATATTATGTCGCATTACCCCGCTATATTATGCCATAGGGCATTTCCCCGGTATATTATGTCGCATTACCCTGCTATATTTATTCATTTATTTATTTAAAACAATTATATACTATGCCAACACGCATAGGAACCAATAATTCATTAAATATAGTATATAGTGCCATAGGGCATTACTCCGCTATAGTATGTTAGTTGTGACAAGACGTGCCTGCCGGGCGGCGAGGAACCCCAGCCTCGGGCGCCACCGCCCGACCTCGACCGGCGCTTCTACCGCCTAATGAAAAACGCTTTGACGCTTTGATGCTTTGATATTGCTGTCTCTTTTCTTCTCGCTTGAAATGAAAGAGACGGCAATGCCAAAGCGTCAAAGCGTTTTTCGTTAGGCGGTAGACCCCCGGGCGGACGAGCCGCGCGTTATGCTACCCCAGTACAGTATCCCATATAGCATTCAATGAATAACTTAAGAATATCTATTATACTAATATCACAGTCTATTAAATAATACAGTCGTTCGACGAAGCCGTCTAGACGGGGCAATCGTGCGGGGTGAGACGCGGGAAGCGCGCTTCTGGATTGCCTACATTACGATGTTAGTATTGCAGGAGCGCGGCTGACGCGTGACGTAGATCTATATGTGGTAGCATAACAACTTTTGTACTAATTTAAGTAGGCATAACGTTTTTAGGACTAATTATAATTTACCATAACAACTAAACGCATAACTGTTTTCGCATAATTTAAACTAGCAAAACCATGTATAGCCGAGATATAACTTAACGTAATATTTAAACACATAACCATACATAGCATAAAGATAACTTAGCATAATGTTTAAAGGCACACACCAAGAAAAGCGGACGGTACGGTAAGAAATATGGTGCTCTTTTTGACTCCGGGTGGGCTTCCCCGCCAGAAGCTCTGCGGTCAGCCCTGAGTGTCGCTTCTCCATACTCGGGCTGCAGTCCTCTACGCTACGCTCGGCCTCGCATGGCTCGCTTCACTCAGGACCTCCCTTGAGCTTCTGGCTCCCGTATTTTTCATATACTCTAGGGGTAGTAGCGACAAGACTAGGTGGAGTCGGGATGCTCCGAGTCGGAGTCTGGGTCCTATGTAACCTGGGTCTTTATTTAGTAGCACGACAAATAAATTAAAAAATCCTAAAGACCATTTATTTATGGATCTCATCAATAGTCGAATTGAATGTATTACAATAGATTGTTATGCTTCGAAAGTCGGTTTACTGTATGCTTAAAACACATTATGCCAAAAAACGATAATGCAAAAGTTACATTATAACACTTAATACATTTTATGCTAGATTCATTATGACAAAGTAAATTAGGAAAAAAGTTTTGCGTTTTAAATGGCACCTGGCTGACGTCTTCCGTACGTTTTAATTTTGTTTTGATTCCACATTTTTTTTGTTATCGCCAACCCTACCCGTGTCTAGACATTATCGGCGTTTCTCTCAAGATCAAAGGCGATGAAAAACTGGTAGTATTTCTTTATACTGTGCTAATATTATAAAGCTGAAGAGTTTGTTTGTTTGTTTGAACTCAAGGATCTCGGGAACTACTGGTCCGAATTGAAAAAATATTTCTCTGTTAAATAGCCCATTTATCGAGGAAGGCTATAGGCTATTTAACATTATGCTACTATCTACAGGAGCGGAACATGAATGAGAAATGTAACAAAAACGGGAAAAAATATTGCTTTTTGAAAGCTTTCGTTGCGTGACAGCATGTGTATCTTATACCTTTAAACGAGCAATTCTTGTATATAAATATGTATGTATATATATATAGAATCTGAATCTCGAAAACGGCTCGACGGATTTTCATGAAATTATGTATGCAGGGGATTTCGGGGACGATAAATCGATCTAACTAGGTTTCATTTAAAAAAACGCATATTATGCGCGTTTTTAGACAATGAAAAACTGTCACATTAGACATTAGAATGCGAAGGTAAATTTCGCCGCGTGACGCGACAGCATAATTAGCTCAGACGGGAAGTCGGGCGCTCATAGCGGTCACGAATTAGTAGCTCCGGGTTCGAATCCAGACGGGTTATCTTTTTTTTTAATTCCTTTTTTTTAAATCTCTTTTATCTGTAGGTATCTAAGTATATTTAGTATTTAAACCGAGCAAAGCTCGGTCACCCAGGTACTATCTTTTAAATGTTGCGTCATTAGAACATAAGGTAACCAAATTTGTTTAAATTTTTAATTGGTACGACCAATTTTCGATAGATGGCGTAGCAACGCGTGCACGGTTCAGCCAGTAAATAATACGTTTCCAGTGCAATTACAGGGCCTAGAGGTAAAAACATCTTATATCTCTGGGTAACGAGTGCAGTGCTAGGTAATGATTTGGACTCTTCGTGTTCCAATAGCTACGTGTCAATGTGCTGTTAAGTGGCAGTCGTGTTGCTTACCATCAGGCGCATGCCCTGCTCGTCTCGTCACTTTATACCATTAACATTTGTTTAATGTCTTAAAATAACACAATACTTTTATTTTACAGATGTTCGCAGACATCGCACACCATACTATCACGGCCGGGATACTTAACTAAATAAATACATACATTATTTTTAATGTTTCAGGGCCTATTCAAATGTAAGAGATATTTGTTGCCGATAATTTTAAGATAGAAAACAGTTTAAGACAATTTGTACTGTTTTCGTAGGGAAATAAGAAATTCTAGCAAATGTATGAGAAATATAAATTTCTATATTAATTCGTGAAGCAAAAACTTGTAAGCAAATAACTACTTTGTACGAAAATTACGCGGACGGCGAAGTGTGTAATTTTGCACACTTATAGTTTATGTGGAGAAAAGGTGCTGGTTGCTAATATGTTAAAATAATGATTGAAAAAATATGAAATCAATTAAATAAATTACGATACAGACCAACAATCAAGTTATACATATATAGGTTGGGATATATTTACGTTTATATTATACTTAGAATATAAATTTATTTACATGTTGTTAATATTTTAAAAACCTATCTAATTATATTAAATATAGTATAATGATCTTAATAGCTTGTATGTTTTCAAATTCGTATTGCTGGTATATTTCAGATCATGTAGTTTAATATTTTATATGTACTAGTACAAAAGTCACATTTATTGGGTCCATAAATCAAAGACATTTTCGCTTGCTACCAAGGCAACATATATCACATAAGTTTGAATAGGTCCTAACGAAAAATTCGCTGTCCTCATAAATGTCCTAAAAAGTAATGTAAATGTATAGAAAGTAATTAATAAATAAAAATAATAGCACATAATAGGTGTAATTACCGAAATATGCACCAATAGATTCACTTTATTAGCCTAGAACAATTTTATAATATTTTTATTGGTATCTATCTATACGTGTTTCGATATACCTATATAAAAAATGTTTTTATGTACGGTTCGAAATACCCCTTTAGTGTTTTTTTGTTTTACATGTACAAGGTTACTGGTAATCAGCGTGCATCCATTTAACCTTTTGACCGCCAGAGTCACCTATACTTGACAAGCACGAGTGAGCCCTATGCGCCAACGACGTCTATAGTTGACAAAAAAACGGACTAAGTATACAAAAATATTGTGTGTTAGATATCAAATGGTGACAGCACAATTTTTATATTTTTAATTTTGGCTTATTTCGTACGCTTGGCGTCCAGGGCACGGAAATGTAATTTAGTCCTGGCGGTGAAAAGGTTAAGGGCATGGTCCATACATTTAAACAAGCAATATCAACACCCAATACACATCCCAAACAACAAAAACAAATTTTGTTTTTAATGTCCTCTGTAGCATTGCTTAGTAGGATTCGAAAATATCCGATATAATAAATATGAAAATATCGGTATATATGTGCTATAATATATCGGATATATTGGCTGGCCGGGTGGCTTAGTTGGCAGCGAAGCGAAGAACTCTGGTCGTGGGTTCGATCCCCACCCAGTGCAAATATTTGTGTGATGAATTTTAAAATGTTTACTGTGCCTGGATGTTTTCTATGTCTAATAAGTACGTATTTAAATTTTTTGAGTAATTCATCAGCTATCTGGCTTTCATAGTAGTACAAACTTTGCTTAATTTGAGGTCAGATGGTATTGTGTGTTAAATATCCACCAATATTTATCTATTTACTAGCAGCGCCCCGCGGTGTTACCCGCGAAGTTCCCGTTGTTCCTGTTGTTTTTTCGATATAAAAAGTAGCCTATGTGTTCTTCCAGACTATAATATAATCTGTGTTCCAAATTTCAGCCCGATCCGTTCATACGTTAGGACGTGATTGAGCAACAAACATCCATACATTGACATTTATAACATTAGTAGGATATATCAAGTTTGACATATATCCATTTTGTATGAAAGCCAGATCATTATTTTTTTTGTATCGTTTATGAATATTATTTGCAAATATGCTACACAAATACGGATACTAAAATTATCAAAAAAATATTAAATGTTTTTAATGAGACCAGATGTTGAAGCAGAAGCAATCTAGAGCTGTTCACATATGTTTAGGAAACTTTTTGTGTGTTCCCATTGCTCCTATTTAATATCTGGTGTGTTCAAGCTTAGAAGCTACCACCAATCCAGCGGTGGGGTTGTTTGAAATTGAGGAGATATCTATTGTATATTTCGTCGAACCCAGTTTGATATATTTCAGTTATATATATCATTGTTTCAGATATAATATATCATTGATATATATCCTCGAACCTGTGGCTTACCTCTATTCGCGCCGACACTTCTTTTACCGGACATATACATATATTTATACTTTTTCATTTTGTATGGGTAATAAAAAATACGAAACTTTAAATACTATATAACATACGTTGACATTTAATGTACTTAACATGCCCTTAAAAGGATGCATGGTGATTACCAGTAACCCTGTATAAAAGCCAGTTAACCACAAGTCGCAAGCGCTATACAGCCGCGCTAAAAGAAATATAACTTTAAAAAAGGGACCGACTCGACATAAAATCTACACAAACCGCAATTCCAATAACCAAACTTCAGATAGTTTATCACAAAATGGCCGCATACATCACTAGATACGTCAATGTCAAAATGACATGGCAAATGTCAAAATAGGCATTTATTTTTTAAATTTAACTAAAAATTTTCACTTAAATAATATTAGTAAGGTGAGGAGTAAAAAAAACAAACGAATGCGTACAATGTCGGATACGGTTTATTATATGGAGTCTTAAAAATGTTAAAAAATAACATAATGCACGTACCTATTTCATGTTTTATAGCGCTTTTTTCGCTAATATTAGAATTATATTATAAATGGCGTCCAACGCGCAATAAGTGTTTTTAAGTATAACAGTTTTTGGCGGCACAAAAAGCGTATAGAATAGTTTTATTTAGGTAAAGTAGTAACTTATCGCTCAGTTTTGTCGAAAACGCGAAGAGTTACTACCTTAAAGCTACTATTATAAGCCCAATTCCTTAAATTTATAAAATCATTATATTATAAGTCAAAATAGTATCAAGTATATATATACCTCTATAGATTGTATTTGCAAGGAACGACCACACTTCTTGAGATTATGATTTAAGCCGGTTGTAAAATTATTTCAAAGGATCAACCTTGTTATTTAAATTTCTCGGGATAAAATGTGACTCATGTGATATCCTGATCTTTATTTATATTTTATACTATACGACCGCGTAAGATGTAAAGTATACCATAACGTGTTAACCACCGAGCCGAGTCGTACAAAGTCGCGGAATTTTAGTCCTTTATGCAGAATTACTCGAAGCCTCAACGCATTCCTTAGTAGGCATCTAGAATGTGAAATTTTTTGTGATCGTTGGCCTGATATTAATAATCGCCTTTTTAAAATTTTGTGAGAGTAATTTAAATATATAATAATTTTTTTTTAGTTTTTAATTTCTAGAAATTTTATTTTGCTGTTTTTCTACTAATCTGACTAATTTCTGCAATTGATACTGACATGTGAATATTGTTTAATTTGATTTAGCTTAACTTTAGAATGTAATAAGTGTAATTGGCATATGTCATTCTTATTAGTATGAATAAATAAATAAATGAAACCTAAATCATCTTGAAACGACGTAATTAGATATAATAGTTTTTTTTTTATCTCATGAAACGACCTTCTTCATTCTTCCTTGGTGACCAAGTGTAAAAACACGCTGAGTATGTGTGCGTGTAAAACAAATACCATCGCGCGCGTCCCGTGCGGTACTGATACAAGAGGCGTCGGGTGGAGGTGTGGCGCGGGCGTGGCGTCACTTTTTTAATATTTCATATAAAATGTATAGAAGTGGCGCGAGACATACTGAGATGGCGCGCCGCTACCTCGCCCTCGGCGCACCCGCAGTTAGCAGTGCCATGCCGGTCGGTGTACACAAGACTGAACTAAACGGCGAAAATGCGTGATGATATAGAATTAAACATTAAATTCTGCGAGTTAGTAGAAAACCACCCGGATCTTTACAATTATAATCGATCAAGTTACAGTAACTGCGCTGCGCCTCGCCTTTCCGACATCGTTTAGCGCGCCTGTTCTACGCTGCGCCGGCGCCGCGCCCGCGCCACGCCTCTTGTATTTGTCCCCGGGGTCACGCACACATTTACACCGTGTTTCTGAACATGGCTACCATAACTTAAGCTCGCGTTGTTTCGTGAGATAAAAGTACTATATTACTTACATAAGAGCTATAGCTCTCATCGGTTTTCCCGATTCAGTGTCATTAAGTGTGGCCGTTCCTTTATTTTTATTATTATATGGCCTAATAAATTTATAGGCGCTAAATGTTTTATATTCGTTAAATAAAGTATGTACAAAGCGTGGCCAGAAACTATACTAATAATAACAAAAAAAAGCGGAAAAAATTAAAAAAAATAGCTAAGCTAAGAACTACGTCGATCGTGTTAATCTTCAAATAAAAAAAAATGTGTTTATGCATTGTTTATGTACTTAGCACACAACAAGCAATAAGTTTAGAAAGCGTGACAGACATATATAGACAGAGTTATTTTCACATTAATAATATTAGTAGAGAAATGTCAATATGCGAAAAAAATCACTTCATAAGGATAAAGCTTTTACACACACGCCATCATTTTGAACTAATAGTCAGTACCCGGTGTTCGAGACTTATTAAACTTGGCTTAATTTAGTAGACTGAATTCAGACCCAAATTTAAAAGTATGGTTAGTCGACTGAGTTTAGTATACTAGCTTACTGAATGCTGTTACACTTCACTGAATTCTATGTGCATTCAATTCATCATCATCAGCCTATTTAATATTCGTCCACTGCTGGACGTAGGCCTCTCCTAATGAACGTCACAAGGTGCGGTCTTCTGGATTGCGCATCCACTTTCGACCGCCGACCTTTCGCAGATCGTCGCTCCACCTGGCTGCATGGTGTCCCTCCCACTCTACGCTTGCCGGTTCGCGATCTCCACTCCAGTACTTTCCTACCCCAGCGATGGTCGTCTCTTCTACAGATATGGCCAGCCCATTGCCACTTCAACTTTCTAATTCTGTGGGCTATTTCGGTCACTTTAGTTCTTTGTCGGATTAACACATTTCTGATTGCACTAAATTCAGTCTACTTAATTTGGCCACGTGTTAATAAGAGCTATAAACTGTCTCAGCTTGTTATCGCTCTCTCTTTTCTTTTCGCTTGAAATTATTATAGAAATAGCAAAGCCACGGCCGATTTATTTAGGACTGCAATGTCGTCATTTATGCAAGAGTGCGACTATTTCAGAAGAAGGAATTCGAAGTTTGAGGTCATTGATATTGGGTCTAAAGTCGCAACGACGTTAACGGCAAAATTGCTAGCTTATCGGTTTTTATTCGGAGTGTGCAACTGATCTCCATGATTTGATACCACCTTGCGCCCTTTTTTCTATCGGGCTTCTCGTAGCTCGAAGAAGCTACATCGTTTCATGGTTGATGTTTTAAAGACACGAACGAAGAGGTTTGACTCTACTTTTGTGATAAGAACGTCTAGGCTGTGGAATGCGTTGCCTGAGTAGGTTTTTGCCGATGGTTATAATGTTTGTGTCTTCAAATCGAGAGTGAAGCGTTTTCTTCTAGGTAAGCACGTTCCATAGTAGACCGCTTCGTCGTTTAACATCAGGCGATAGAGCGGTCAAGTGCAAAACTATAAATGTTTAAAAAACCAGTTTACATATTTTTTTTATTATGTGCATAAATGATAGTGATAGTACCACGAAGTACGAATGTGATTCCGGTCTGGGTTGTGACAGTTCTATTTTATACCAGTCATTAATTCAAATCGCTAGCCTACTGTGATTTTAAACAAATTTGACCCTAATTTTTATAAAACATTAGATCTGATTTAGATTGCCATTACGATGTACAAAATTTACAAATCAGTGTCTGTGTGTATGTTACATTTAACTTCGTTTAGTTTGTAAGAAATAAGAGTCTGCGCAGACGAAAAACTTATTTGTAAAAGACGATTTTTTTATATGTCGTGCATTATTCGCTTTATATTTTTTTTCTTGGTAAGTAGTTATAGTCATTAGTCATACTAATATTAAAATATAAACTATACATATATTGTCTGCTCAGACTCTGTGTGAAATAATTGAAAGACAGACAAACTCTGGATAAGTTTTCTTTCAATGATTTCATTCACTCGTCATTAATCGCCAATGGTGCATCCACACTACAAATATTAATACTAAGTGACATTTTGTAAAATTGAATTACTATTCTATGAAGGTACAATTCGCGCAAAACTATATGAGCTCTCTGAAGTACATGTGTAGGGCACATAGGGAGCAATAAGGCGACAGCTTAAAAATAAACAGAGTCGGCTCGCTATACAGAGAGGCTATCTGAGGCTCATAAAGTTTTGTCTGTATATTTTTTACTCTTTTATGAGCTCTTACAAGTTTATTGTTAGTCGACAAAAGTGGGTCTACCGCTTAATACAATTGGTATAACAACTGTGTCAAAAATATACCATTCTAATTAGCCTAGCAGGTACATCTACGTATTTTTCACTTTACCAAATTATTAAAAATCGATACAAGATCAAACTTGGAGTAGTGACGTCAGGTCTACTAGAAATCGTATATGGATCTGGACGTCTACTCTCTTTCAACGAAAACGTAATTTCGAAATAAACTCGCGACTTTCCAACTCCGATTCTACTTAGATCCGTCGTTTTGTCTGTTTCAATGTTCTAAGCCTATTCTAATTAGAGTGTTTTTTAGAACATAAACGTAAAACAATGTTGTATCGCACGAAACGAAGTAGAACGAGAGTATGAAAGTCGCGTTTTTTTTTCGAAATTACGTTTTCGTATAAATAGAGTAGACATCCTGACGTCACCGAAGCTTCTGAGCACTATAACTTCGTCATTTTTTGTTTGTGAAACAAAAGAAAAAATATGTGTACAATATTTTTTAGCAATCTAACTGACGGACTAATTATTTTTTTAGTCACCATGCTATTAATTGCTTATTCTCGTTCTCTCTCACTCTGTATCTATTATATAATTTGAGCCAAAAAGAAAGAAGATATAAATAAGTAATTGTTGTAATAAGCTGTAGACACGAATAAAAAAATGCTCTTGTCAGTACTTTGACAAAAGCAATTTTGCCTAGTAATATAGAGATAGGTATTTGGGTATGGATGGACCTGTTAATCTGCCTCAGATCATTTTTGGTCCGTATATTCATTCCAGTGGATATCAAACTTTCGATCGTTCAATGACAGTTTCAAAGGAAGGAGAATCATTCTACGACCAAGCAGAAATGTGTAAACGTATTTGACGAAAGTCTTCCAAAGATGTTTTATTGGAACAAGCATGCAATTAATGTATTTGTGTTATTGTCGTAAGGTGTGTAATAATCGTTGTGACGCATCGCCTTCTATCTACAGATAGCGCGCGAGTTGAATGCAGTCGGGGTCTGAGGTAAAGAGCGGGAGCATCTCCCCCCGCTATCCGCACGCCCCACCTCACGCGCCTGCAGTGTATAGTGCTGTCACTGTCGCGGTCACAGCACTCCGCATTCCTAAGCTCTGCATTCAACTCGCGCGCTATCTATAGATGGCCACGCCAAGAAACGTCACAAGATCACTTTTTTTTAAATAAACAAGCGACGAGATGTGCAGGACATGTGCTTGATGGTAAGCAACATGCCTGCCACATAACAGCACAGTGACACGCAGCTATTGGAGCATAAAGAGCCCAAATCATTACCTAGCACCGCACTGCGCTCGTCACCCAGAGATCTAAGTTGTTATATCTCTAAGCCCCTGTAATTTCTCTGGAAACATTGCCCTTCAAACCGGAACATAGTAGTAACACACTTGACCCCAATATAATGCCCTGTGATTGGTCAACGTTTCAGAACAGTTTTTACATTATGTGATTTAAAATATTTTTTATATGAATTATTAATTAAACTATTGCTATTATAAAATATATCTAGCAGAGTTAGTGGGACCTAATATTTTATCAAACCCAGAAAATAATCAAATTACAAAATAATTACATAATTGGTCGGTCCAACAATATTGTCGGGTAAATCGTTATTATATGAGGGGTAAAGATTTTATGTATCACCATATTTATATGTTCACAGGTAAAACAATAAAAACATCTTGTAAAGGCCGATTTAAACTGAACGAGCATAGAGCTAGAGCTGGAACAAGAGCATTCTTTCTCGATCTTTTAGTGTAAACGATCGTTCTTAGCGTTTTCCATATTATATATTCCATAGAATCTTTGCGAACGCAAACAAAACAACGAAAGAATGCTCTACGTTTGTTTACACCAAATGAATTTGATACAGTGGGGATAGGATGAGCATTCGCTCGTCTGATGTAAATCGGCCTTAAGAGTGCGCCTAGTGCCAGGAAAAAATCAGATTTCACCCGCGCGACGTCCTTCTTAATGTGATACGCATAAAGTCGAGAATAGCATGACACAGTTTGGAGGGGAAATCAATATTAAATCAAGAATCAATTTTGACCAAGGTTTATTTAATTAATCAATATTTAAACGTAAATTTAAAAAAGTGTTCGGTTACTTTAATATACAGTAAAATTAGGAGTTTTACAAACAAAAAATAATGTGGTATTATCGCTGATAATTTCGAGTACTTACATGAATTAAAATAGTTTTTTTTAGTGCCATTTTAATTTTTTTATGTAAAAAAATCTGATCTATTATTAAAATTCGATACGGCTACTGTAGTTCTTCTTGGTTGTACCCACACTTCAATATTTTTTTTGTTATAGTTTTTAGTTTCTTTACATCAGTGAGCGGCGTCGAAAATGTCCTTTTTGCGTTTTCTGGCACTAGGCGTCCCCTTAACACGGTTGTAGAGTATAGAGGTCTCAATTTGGAATTGTCATTGGGCGAAGATGATCATTAGTGAGAAATAAAATCAAAATGCAATATACGTACAGAAATGTATATTTTTCAGTATTACTATTTTTAAGAGATGTTGCTATTGTGTCTATAAATGTGGAAATAAAATTATTGATGTAGAAAAAGTGGTGTTTATTTGACTACTAGCAGTACCCCGAGGTTTTACCCGCTTAAGTTTCAGATACCGAAGTATTTTTTGGAAAAAAATAGCCTATGTTTTATTCCAGATCCTTGTCTACCTGTGTACCAAATTTCATCCAAATCCCTTCAGTAGATTTTGCGTGAAAGAGTAACAAACATACATTCTTGCATATTTTTTTATTATTAATGAGTGACGAGACGAGCCGGACATGTGCCTGATGATACGCAACATGCCTGCCACATAACAGCACAGTGACACGCAGCTATTGGAACATGAAGAGTCCAAATCATTACCTAGCATTGCACTGCGCTCGCCACCCAGATATCTAAGGTGTTAATTTCTCTAAGCCCAGTAATTTCTCAGGAAACATTGCCCTTCGAACCGGAACGCAGTACGAACCCCCTGCCAGATGGTAGAGACAAAGTTTTTACCATTCCAAGGATTCACCGTACGGGTGCCGGGTCCATCGTGTGGCAGAAAGAGAAATCCCGAGTAGACCCCGAGACTTGTGACTCGGGGGTAGGTTTAAGGGGGGGACGTACATCAACACTTACCTTTACTACTCGTATTTCTGTCCCTGCCCAGTCAAATCCAATATGATCCTACTAGTGCAGCTTTAGATTCTCGTTCTAAGTAGTATAGAACTTACTGCACTTCTGCATAAGCCAAGGTATTTCAGCAGGTTATAGAGAGATTTTGCTGGTACACCTCTCGCTCCTACTTCTACAGCGTATAAGTTAACTACATAGCCATTTTTTGTTAATTCGTTTAGAAGGTCGTAATACTTATTTTGTTTCATCGCGTGGTCTTTAGGTATATTAGTTTTTTTTTAAATAAAGAGTGACGAGACGAGCAGGACATGTGCCTGATGGTAAGCAACATGCCTGCTACATAACAGCACTGTGACACGCAGCTATTGTAACATGAAGAGTCCAAATCATTACCTAGCACTGCACTGCGCTCATCACCAAGAGATCTAAGATGTTATATCTCTAAGCCCTGTAATTTCACTTGAAACATTGCCCTTCAACCCGGAACACAGTAATGTTTGCACATTACTACTTGGTGGTAGAATAACTGGCGAAGGTGTGGTACTTTATCATTTAAAAAAAAACTGGAATGAAATGACACCGGCACACAAAAACAAAAAGTAGGCTGTACTCTGGACCGGACCCACCTACGGGCGTGTAGTTCGATCTGCTGAATCTTAGTTTGGAGTCCATTTGGTCCGGTCACCCTTCAATTTTGAGCATGACTGGAGTTTTTCGCAATTTTTAACCTTTGGGTTTTGCGCATTTTACTTAAAACTGGAGGCTGACCCGGCCATTCGGATTCAGCGGATCGAAATGCATACAGACCTGTATGTGGCTCCGGTCCAGAGTACAGACAACTATTTCTTTTCGTGTGCAGGTATAATTTATTGCAGTTTAGAGGTGTCTGGCAGGGGGCAGCAACTTAAGTATCCAGCAATCGATGACGACATTTCGAAAGTTATCCCTAACATAATACCAAATAATTAACTTTATACCTTGATGCAACTAGGCCATTTCGTACACCTTTACCAGTGCATCATCACTCGCTCAAGGTCGCGCGGTTTTAGCCTACAGCTAGACCGTTCCTCCCAGGGAACAAGTGCCAGTCGGTTGTCGGACGCACGGCTGAGCGCTCGCGCAACACGTTTACCGCGCATATTGTTATTAGATGTCGACAACCCTCCGCGCGAGACAGCGACAGAGTTACGCGTTAGAAAGAGCGCAAATGTTAAGTTGAAAATCGCGACAGGTATTGAGCGCTAATTCGAGCTGAATTGAACTTTGTTGTATTGTATCACAGCAAGAGTCGCTATTTATGTAATTGTTTTCGGTAAGTGAGGCTTCTGTACTTGTACTAATATTTATTATGTGCCTTTACTATCTCATATCTGCTGAACTAACTACCCAAACTCCATAGTCGCTGGTCGTTCTTACCTTTATTGGAGACACGCATCGTGTCTCTAATAGTCAAATGGTGATTTTTTTTTAAATAAAGATTGACAAGACGAGCAGCATGTGCCTGATGGTAAGCAACATGCCTGCCACATGACAGCACAGTGACACGCAGCTATTGGAACATGAAGAGTCCAAATCATTACCTAGCGCTGCGTTGCGCTCGTCACCCAGAGATCTAAGATGTTGTATCTCTAAGCCCCGTAATTTCTCTGGAAACATTGCCCTTCAAACCGGAACACAGTAATGTTTGCACATTACTGCTTGGCGGTAGAATAACTGGCAAAGGTGTGGTACTTCCCCAGGCGGACTCTGTTAAGAGTCCTACCACTGCAAAACCTTTTGACCTATATACTTTTATTTTATTTACTTTATTATTTTTTTGATTGACCTATACCGTTTGACACTTAACCGCCATCTCGCCTGATGTTGCGCGACGATGAGGTCTACAATGGAGCGTGCTCACCAAGACGAAACCGATTCACGAGTTTGATCACTTTGGTTCCTGCAAAACAATCGATAGTAGATTTTCCACTATAATTTTTTTACTAACGCGCAGAGACTTTATTAACCTTTTGACCGTCAGGACTAAATAGCATTTCCGTGCCCTGGACGCCAAGCGCACAAAATAAGTCAAAATTTAAAAAATAAATGTCCTGTTACCATTTGATATCTAACACGCAATGTTTTGGTATAGTCCGTTTTTTTGTCACCTATAGACGTCGTTGGCGTACAGGGCTCGCTAGCGCTTGTCAAGTATAAGACTCTGGCGTTCAAAAGGTTAACAAACCGAAATTAAAAGGAGAACTACGCTATATACCTGACTACTTTCTAGCACATCCGAATTATCCATAGACGAATGAACACTGCATTGCCACGCAGAATGGCAATGTTAATATGTTCGACCAAATAAACGCCAGCATTTTGGTCACGCGTCGCGTCGACCAAGCCCTAGGAAAGACTTTTGAAGATGAGGTGAGTTCCCAGGCCCCCACGGGCCCAATGTCCCATCGCCAAACGGCTCAAATGTTATAGAGTAAGATCCCAGAGCTCCCAGACGTTTTTTTCTTTATTCGTCATTTAACCTCACTTAAATTCTCAGGCTCCATTTGTAAATATGTTCGTCAGACAACTATTTTAAAGCTTTTTCCAATAAGACAGACCAATCCAAGGGTGCCAATCATCCCCTAAACTCAATTTTAAGTCAATATATCCTAATAAATGTCTCGCTCAGTCTCCCGCTCTTACCCATAGGACATGGTTGAGTTTAGGGGATGATTGGCCCCTTAGATTGGTCTATCTTATTGTAAAAAGCAACAAAATAGTTGTCTGACGAACATATTTACAAATTGAGCATGAGAATTTAAGTGAAGTTAAATTATTATTTTGGAGTTGTTAAGCAAAACGGCTGACGGAAAGTGTCTGGGAGTATTGGAACCTTGTTTTTAAGGATGTTTCCTACAACATACGTGAAAATCACTTATTAGAAAATACGTGAAGTAATATTTGTATGTACCTTCATTACCCCATATCTCAAAATTGGCCGTCTAAGCAAGTTAGCGAGTAAGCATGTGTTCTTAGTACTTACTAACTCTACTCAAATCGTCCACATTTCATTCATCAGTAAATAGGTGACGTCTGGGAGCTCTGGGATCTCGGACTATTTACCCAGGTCTGCATTTTACACACATTATTTGGCATGTCGTTAACAGAGTCGCTACTTTTACAGGGCTGTTTGCATTTTGATTAGTGCGAGACGTCACTACGCAAGTTACTACACACTCGCACTAAGCAATCGGTGTCCACACGTATTTGCTACTAATCACTAAACACCTGCACTATTCACTCGCACTAATCAAAATGCAAACAGGCCTTGAGTCTGAGTATCAGTACTTCACCTGCCCTATTTAGAATAAACAAAAAAAGGATATTGAAACAAATTGGTATTTTCGACATCACTTCAATTTATTCAATACTTATTATCTAATTACAATTTTCTTACTATTAAAACTAGGAAATACTAACCAGTGGTCCGGCATGAATACTTTGATAATTAAATAAAATCAACTTTAAAATTTTATCGGCTATCAATAAAACTTTGTTTAGTAAAACATATAGTGACGTGAAGATCAAGACTCATAACAACACGCCTGCCCATAACAGCACTGTGCTACGCATCTTTACGAACATGAAGAGTCCAAATCACTCGTGTTTATTATGGGGTTATAATGTTCAGTTCAGTATAATCAGCTTAATGTTCTATAAAAACCTTAAATCTTTCTAGTAAATTGAATAGCAAATCTTAAAATCAAAGCAGGAAGCAGTGTTTAACGATTTTGCTACTAAAGTGTTTTTTTGAAGTGAAAACTTCTTTAGGCGCGCCTAGAGAAATTTTTCGTTGGGTGTAAATTGAATTCTACCGTCACGCTCGGGTATGATAAGAAATCTTTGGGTAAACTCGGGACCTAGGCGATTGGACATCTAGAAATGCGTCAGCCAATGGGAAATGCTGAAAGGGCGTGGTCTCGCCATCATGGCATGGCCATCTAGAAATTCGTGAGCCAATCGGAAATGCTGACGCATTTCTAGATGGTCATGCCTGATGGCGAGGCCACGCCCTCTGGTTACACCCGTGTAGTTTCCAAAGTAACCTATCAAATTCTGAGTTATAAGTTTTCACTTCTATCGGCAGTTCCTATGACTGCCAATTTTTTTATTTGTATCAAAAACTCATGCCAGACCCCGGAAAGCCGATCACAAACAATCATTGAGAACGATTACATATTTCTACAACCTATATATCCATTATTATACCAAAAAAAGTTAACCAACAAGTCTACAGCCTAACTGCAACGGTCTTTGATATCACTCTCTCTTTCCTTTCACGTCAAATGAAAGAGAAGGCAATTACAATACCATTTTCGCTGTAGACAGACTGTTGATGGGAACTTCGTATTGCATTCCCTTTACAAAATTTACCTCTACTTATCGTTTATCTAGACCTGGACATCTACTCTCTTTCTACGAAAAACGTAATAAACTTCTCGAAATTTCGAAATAAACTCGCGACTTTCCAACTCCGATTCTACTTCTATCCGTCGTTTTGTGCGTTTAAATTCTAAGGCCCAGGCGACGGCTTCGTTTCAATACTCACGAGACCGCAGGTTCTACTGCGAAAAGCTACTGCGCAAGAACCGCGCGCAGCCGCCGCGGCCGTAAACCGCGTCGTGAGTTTTGAATTCAATTTTATATGAAAATCTGCCGCGCCCGCGCACGCGCGCGGGTTTAAAACCGCGCCGTGAAAATTGGGCCTAAGCCTACTCTAATCAGAGTAAGCTTAGAACGTTTAAACGTTAAACAATGTTGTATCGGACGAAACGAAGTAGAACGAGAGCAGGAAAGTCGCGAGTATTTTTTTCGAAATTACGTTTTCGTAGAAAGAGAGTAGACGTCCTGGACGTCTCTCTTTCTTCGAAACACGTAATTTCGAAATAACTCGCGACTTACTCCGGTTCTGCTTCGTTTCGTCCGATCGAACATTGTTTGACGTTTAAATGTTCTAAGCCTACTCTAGTTAGAGTAGACTAAACGGACGAATCGACGGATCGAAGTAGAACCGGAGTAGGAAAATCGCTTAGTTTATTTCGAAATTACGTTTTTCGTAGAAATATAGTAGACGACCTCGGGTAGGCAACTAGTTTTGGATGGGGTCCGGATACCGCGGAAATTTTTAACGAGGTCCAGAAAATAATACAACTGACCATAATGAAGTGCTGCCTCTATATTATTTTGGTTTCAAATCAACTTCTATTCAGTCCGAGGTTCGACCTCTCGCGGTCCCCCCTGTTGCCGACCGCTAGTCTAGACCGTCAAATTAGATTGGTATTGACAACTGATATTCTATACGGTTAATTTTAATCAATCTATTTAGGTTTTTTTTTATGAGATTACAAGATTATTTGACACTATTTCGATACAATCAGTTTCATCTAAACGTCACAACTCTGACATTTGCGTCGTTCAACGTCTTTCGTTATAAGGACTAAAATTACCATTAAGTTAGCAGACACGTGTTTTTTTTATCAACTTTATCTTGTTCTAGCAGCGCCACGCGGTGTTACTTGCGTAGTTCCCGTTCCCGTTATTTTTCCGGGATAAAAAGTAGCCTATGTGTTTTGCCATGCTATAATCTACAAGTATTCCAAATTTCAGCCAGATAAGCATAAGGCTTATTGGAAACATAGTAAATGTAACAAAGCGTTAGATCAATGTCAATTTTGTATTATATTAAACTCTCATAAATACTTAGAGGTTCTGAGAGAGGGATAAACCTTTGGCAAGGGAATAAAGAAGAAAAAGTCACTCCTCTCTATAAATTAATGGTAATTTCAGTCTTACAATTCAAAATACCCAACTTTGTAAGGTTTTTTAATCCGCTTTCTATTGACTAATAACGATATATGCAATCGTGGATGATAATATCATTCAAGTTTCAACTCATCTGCTTCCTTCCCTAGGGTTTACAATCGGAGGTAAATCTTAAGCTATAAAGGGGTCTTTCATAAAGTACATCACACTATTTTCCCGTTCGACATTAATCCCGTTTACTACAAAAAAAAAATGAACCCCAACATAATGGTCCTTCGAGCCGCATCAACGATATGAATGCGCCGAAACTACAATAAAAAATGGAAGTTATGAAACGGCCCACCCAAAGAATTTACATAGACTACGTATAGACTTAGAACAAACGCTTTATACCGATACCACGGGTCTGATCGCTCTTGTGGAAGTGTCATACTTTTGTCGCGGTCCATCACTATGTCGCCATAGCTAACATACACCTCATCTGCTTACGATTGGTAGAAGGGAAATGTGCAGAAAACCCTGATCTATTTACTTATTCATTATCTAAGGCCCCACCACATGAAACGTCACGAAATATTATACTTCCTCAACCCCTCTATCGAGTGACGTAGTTTATAAAGGACCCCCAAAGACTAGTGATATGTTTACAGCAGTCTGCCGCGACAGTTGGGGGCGGCACAGTAGCAATACAGCACCTTACCGGGGACCGAGCCGATGTCGTAGTTATAATTCCACGTTAACTCAGTACCTGAAACAATACCGTGTTTGACTAAATTTGTAAAACCGTTTATAGATAGTTCAACTCATCTGTGCGCGCGGCGCTATGTGTGCGTGCGCTTGTAATTATACAACTTTCATTTGTGTGGCAGTGGCGCGGCAGTCGTCGTCCGAGCAAAACGTGACGAGCACACAAAGTAACTGTATATGTACAAGCGCACGCACACATAGCGCCGCGCGCACAGATGAGTTGAACTATCTGTGTATGGTTTTTAACTACCTAATATACATACTACTTGAACATTTATGGAAGAGAAAGACAATTAAAAAAATAAAAACGAGAGAACAAGAGACAGAGATATAGAACATCAAAACTTCGAGGATTTCGTCGTCGCGAGTCTTCGCGACGTCACTCGTGGGTAAAAATCGGACCCACGAGTGACGTCATGCGAAACATCGAAGCACGGTGTCTTCGTAATTTTTTGTTTGTGAAACAAATAAAAAAAATACGATATTTTTTAGCAATCTAACTGACGGACTAATCAGTTTTCTTTTTTTAAGTCGATTAAAGTAAATAGCTGCCATATATATTTTTGTAGTGGTATGATTCCTTGCAGAGTCCGCCTGGGGAAGTACCACACCTTTGCCAGTTATTCTACCGCCAAGCAGTTATGTGCAAACATTACTGTGTTCCGGTTTTGAAGGGCAATGTTTCCAGAGAAATTACAGAGATATAACAACTTAGATCTCTGGGTAACGAGCGCAGTGCAGTGCTAAGTAACGATTTAGACTATTCATGTTGCAATAGCTGCGTGTCGCTGTGCTGTTATGTGGCAGGCATGTTACTTACCATCAGGCACATGTCCTACTCGTCTCGCCACTTTTTATTTAAAAAAAACATTTTTTTTTTCCTAAACACTATAATTGTTACATATATTAATAAATTCGCCCTTTAAACCGACACAAGGTTTGTCTACGACAAATATAATTACCCGCTCGTATGTGGTGTAGCGCGAAGAACGACACCCAGGGGAAGCGAGGGTCGTGCGTGTCCACGAACACGTTCTGGACGAACACGTTCGGAGAACACGAGTGCTGGGAACGAGATACAAAACATATACAACAACAACAATAATTAGAAACAAAGATAATTAAATTAAAAAGTAAAAACAAAAAATAATTGGCATACGTACTGCCGATAGAAGTGAAAACTTTGATAGCTCACTTTGGAAACTACGCGGGTGAAACCGGAGGGCGTAGCCATGACCATGGCCATATAGATCATCCGAGTTTACCCGAAGTTTTCTTTCATTTACGTACGTGGCGCTTGAGTTCAATTCACAGCCCACGGAAAATCTGTATGCAGTACGCCAAAAGAAGTTTTCACTTCAACTATTGACAAATTTCAATAATAAAAAAATTGGCAGTCATAGGAACTGCCGATAGAAGTGAAAACTTGCTGTTGCCCTGGTACTGGTACCTAGGGGCAAACGCAACTCTTTTATATATCTGTTGTCCTGGTATCTGCAGATAAACGCTGGGCTGTTGGAGGTAGGTAATCGAAACTCTTTACTGTTTCTGTTGCCCTGGTACCTACCTGGCCGTTTTTACCGAGTTTACCCGAAGATTTCATATCCGATCCGATCCATTATCATATCCAAGCGTGACGATTGATGAATCCATTTCACAGCCCACAAAATTCTGTCTATAGCGCGCCTAAAGAAGTTTTCACTTCAAAAATAATAACGATTAAATATAGTAAAAACAGCGACACTACAGTAACAGATGCGACTGAAGAACTAGTATCCACGGACAAGCATTAGCTAAAATAAAATTGGCAGTCATAGGAACTGCCGATAGAAGTGCCGGGTGTAACCGGAGGGCGTGGCCTAGCCATCATGACATGGCCATCTAGAAATGCGTCAGCGTTTCCCATTGGGAGACGCATTTCTAGATGGGCATGCCATGATGGACAGGCCACGCCCTTTTAGCATTTCCTATTGGCTGACGCATTTCTAGATGGCCAATGGGCATGGTACCGAGTTTACCCGAAGATTTCTTATCACACCCGAGCGTGACGCTAGAATTCAATTCACACCCCACGAAAAATCTGTCTAAAAGCGCGCCTGCGCGCCAAAATAAGTTTTCACTTCAAAATACTTGGGAGGTGTCAAGGGACATTCTGATGGAACGAAGTTGTACAAAATATTGCAACTCTTTACTGTTTCTGTTGCCCTGGTACTGGTACCTAGGGGCAAACGCAACTCTTTTATATTTATGTTGTCCTGGTATCTGGAGATAAACGCTGGACTGTTGGAGGTAGGTAATCGAAACTCTTTACTGTTTCTGTTGCCCTGGTGGTACCTACCTGGCCGTTTTTACCGAGTTTACCAGAAGATTTCTTATCATATCCGAGCGTGACGATTAATGAATCCATTTCACAGCCCACGAAAATTCTGTCTATAGCGCGCCTAAAGAAGTTTTCACTTCAAAAATGCCAAGCCAGCTGCATTCGAGCGCACGCCGCAGACGTCATATAATAGTGAAAACAAGGAAGAACGAATGATTCGTACTCACATTGAGGTAACGTCCTATATTGCCCTGGACCTTAGCATCCATGATGTAGCACGCCTCGTCTTTGCCGTAATACTGACGGATTGACCTGAAACATGTCACCAACAAATTATGACAAAGAACAAGCGGTTACTTATGTTACCTGCAATCTCAATCTATCAAGTGGCTGCGTATGTCAGAAATAATTTAGACTCGTACAACACGCGAGGAGAGAGACATTCTTGCAATATACGCGCTGACATACAACACTGACAAGCTGTACGCTATACCACACTCTCTCACGAAGTCACGGAAGCTGACACACATTATGGGACCGGAAGTTTATAACTGTCTTCCTATAATAAATAATAAATAAATATTGGTGGACAATTCGCACACAACACCATCTGACCCCAAACTAAGCAAAGCTTGTATGATGGCGGCCAGATAGCTGATATAATACTTATATAGTTTTAAACACATACTTATTATACTTAGAAACACCCAGACACAGTGCAAACATTTGAATTCATCACACAAATATTTGCACTGGGTGGGAATCGAACCCACGACCCTCGGCTTCGCAGGCAGAGCTACTACCAACTAAGCCACGAGGCCAGTAAAATAATAGTTAAATCGGCTCCAAGTTTCGGTAGTTTCAGGAACAGATTAAAATACTGGCTTATCGATCAAACGTTTTATAGTTACAGCGACTTTTTAGAGAGTGATGGCAAAGTTATGATAAAATGGTGAAAGAACGACATTGTTAATTACAATAATAATTGTAATAAATATACAGGCTGACTGGTTGAACACTTTAGATATCGATATAGCGTGTTCAGTACTCGATTCTTTTTCTATTTACGTAAAAAATATAGGTGCTTAATATTTGACTAATTTAACTTTAATTATCCGTCAATAAAAATAAGTAGTGTCACCAGCTCAGCGTGCGTATTTTAATACCTCTAAAATTAAACAGCTGCGCCAAAAGTACCGTCTTGTCTTGACGTACCTACGATCGTTAACCCCGTTCGCTGATACTAGCTATTACTTATTCTGTGCTAGAGCGCTCGGCCGGCGGCGGCGCCGGGGATTCACTCGTGTTACAGAATACTGCATAGTAATTGTACAGCTGAGCTGGCGACCGATAGGCACTGTGTTTTCCATAATTTCTGTGTTTTCGCACATTAATGTAATGAAGGTTGTCTTTGTAATTTATTTGTATTTTTATAATTATATATTTATGTGCCTTTCATGTGACTATGATTCATCATATCCTTGAATATCTAAAGTGTTCAAACAGTTAGCCTGTATACAGGGTTATTGGTAATCAGCCTGCATCCTTTTAAGGGGATGTTAGGTACATTCAATACGTCAACTTTTGTTCTACAGTTTTTAAAAAAAGGAGTTTATTTTTCTTTCACAAAAAAAATAAAAAAAATATTTGCACGGTCTAAAAGCATCGAACTCTTCGTAACAATTCGTAACAAGAGCGCGTACGCTCTTTAACGCGCAAAAAATGATGTGCCGAAGTGAATTAACACTAAAAAGTCGCTAAACAGTACAAAAAAGGGCAACAAACACTAATTTTTTTTGGATTGTCTATTGAGTTTTAACGAAAGTTGTAGAACAAAAGTTGTTTGTTTATATATACAGAACATGCCCTTAAACGGATGCAGGCCGATTACCAATAACCCTGTATAGTTTGACACTTATCTGTTTGGTAATTGTAATCATAACAGTGAAATCACTACTAAAAATAGTTCTTACCTATATTTCGAGATAATTTTGTCGTCTTTCATACTTTCTTGAGCGGCGAAACGCGAAGGCTCCCGAACTGTAAACAGATCATCATCATCGTCAGCCCATAGTCGTTCACTGATAAACGTAGGTACAAAAATGTTAGTATAAAAATATATATTGCGACCCCTAAATGTGTCAACAGTTGTTTATTAATTTGTTCTTATTATTTTGTTGTTATATATGTCGTCATCAACGCGGAACGCAAGCGCCACCTGTCGGCGTTCGATGGAGTCGACATTCCCCTGGCCGAGTGGAGCGCACTACAGTTCTTGTGCGGCGGTCGGCCAGAGCGGTTGTGTTTGAACCATCGCGCGTTCTACGATACGTACTTTGCTATACAACCTATTTTGTTACCTGTACTTAATAAATCCAATCGTGTTTGCGAGTTTTCATCCAACACTACCCATAGACTACGCCCACAGCAGAAGGATGCGACTAATGATGATGATGGCGAGACTCTGTCCGCCGACATATTTATATTTTACTAGCTGAACGCGCGCGCGTTGCTACGCCATCTATCGAAAATTGGGCGTACCAATTCAAATTTTGAACAAATTCGCTTAGTTTAGGTTCTAATCACGCAACCTTTAAAATATGACATTATGCTGTCACACAACGAAAGCTCTCAAAAACCAATATTTTTCCCCGTTTTTGTTACATTTTTCATTCATGCTCGGCTCCTGTTGATAGTAGCGTAACGTTAAATAGCCTATAGCCTTCCTCGATAAATGGACTATCCTACAAAGAAATAATCTTTCAATTCGAACCAGTAGTTCCAGAGATCCTTGCGTTCAAACAAACAAACAAACATACAAACAAACAAACTCTTCAGCTTTATAATATTAGTATAGATTAAATTACTTATTCTTATAACTAGCAGCGCTCTGCCGTTTCACCTGCGTAGTTCCTGTTCCCGTCACTTTCCTGTGACGAAAAGTAGCTACGTGTTATTCCAGCATAAGCAACCCACTAAATGTTGCCACTGCTGGGACTCGGGACCTTCTCTCGCAAGGAGAGAGTCAAAGTCGTAATCCACCACGCTGGCTCAACGCGGGTTAGTGAATGTCACATGACCTCGTAAGATTCCTGGTAAATGTGTCGGTTTCCTCACGATGTTTTCCTTACGCACTTCAAAAAGACAGTGGTGCGCGTGGGGTTTGGGTGTTCAGATTGAGAGTGAATCGGTTTCTTCTAGGTATTGACGCTCAGTCGACCGTATCGTCGCTTAAAATCAGGCGAGATGGCGGTCAAGTGTAAACCTACATGTATACATGTACAACTCACACACACACACACACACCACACACACACACACACAATTGCAGTGTTCAACTAATATGTATATATGAAATAGTGTATATTTTGCAAAAATTTTAGTGCCTTATGGAAGACGCTGCCTTTTGCAACACACGTCTCTAGAACTAAACCAAAAGGCAGGGTACTCAAAACATTGTAACAACTTACTTGGTACCGAAATAAATTATGTTTATGTTTAAGTAATAAGTAAGTAAATAATAATTTAATGTTTAATATCTTAAAGTACATATGTGGCAATTTTTGTAACACTAACCACAAGAACAAAAATTAAACTTTTGATTTATCTCCGACTACCTCGGATTTTTAATCTGAACAACATTTTACTTGCAAATACAAATACAAAAATCTTTATTGCTGTTTGTAGGTAAGATAAGATAATACAAAACATTTTAAAAGTTGCCCCATACAAACTGGCCTCTGCGAGAGGCATGCAATATGTCTGGCAAGACAATTTGTTAGTCTTAATTTTTAAATAAAAACAAAAAAAAATTTTTTTTAAATAATAGTCAGCTGATTAAAGTCTTCTTCTTCCTCATCTTCTATTAATTTCTATTAATTTCTGGTTTTTATTTATGTCAAGTCTTTATGTCTTTAAGTATGTATGTCTTGTCAAGACTTTCATTTGATACTCATTGAGGGAGTAGTGAAAAAAGGAATGTATTTCGCCATTTTGTGGTGGCGGTCATCGGTATTCTACTAGTCAAGCCCTTTCATTTGATACCTATATTGGGATAAGTTGTGAAGAAATATTTAGTCCGCCATTTTGTAGTGGCGGCTATCTTGAATCGATATTAACCGAACATAGCTAATAACCTACGCACGGAAATTAACCTTCAAATAAAAAAAACGCATCTAAATCGGCCCATCCGTTTGAGCCTACGGTGCTCTATGTTCACCACCCCCCTACTCCCCCGCCCCTTATTTTCCTCTTCTTCTGCTAATCCAAGATCTATGTAAATAAAAAAAGATTATTGTAATGACAAAGGTCACGGACCGCGGAGTCTGTGGAGTGTTTGAATTAAAAAAAAAATATTGGTAGTCATAGGAACTGCCGATAGAAGTGAAAACTTGTGACTCAAATGTTTTCACTTTTAATTGAATTGTCTAATTTATTTCTTACCTTGTCAAAAGACAAATTATTTGTCAAACCATCGTAGGTCTATATACATTCGCATAATTTCAACACCGCCAGCGAAATCGATGGTTGCGCCATCTAGTTTTATATCAACGTAATTATACAGAATATTGCAACTCCTTACTGTTTCTGTTGCCCTGATACTGGTACCTAGGGGCAAACGTAACTCTTTTATATTTCTGTTGTCCTGGTATCTGGAGATAAACACTGGGCTGTTGGAGGTAGGTAATCGAAACTTTTTACTGTTTCTGTTACCCTGGTACCTACCTGGCCGTTTTTACCGAGTTTACCCGGAGATTTCATATCCGATCCGATCCGATCCATTATCATATCCAAGCGTGACGATTGATGAATCCATTTCACAGCCCACGAAAATTCTGTCTATAGCGCGCCTAAAGAAGTTTTCACTTCAAAAAGCTCTACAGCGCCACAGACGGACACACACAGAGACAGACGGACATCGACGTCAAGGGTTAAAATACCGGCCTAACAGAGTGTGAGTTCCACTTTCCATTTGGCGAATTGTAAATATTATACAAGTGAACTGAATAACGATTTATTTTATTTTATGAAAGTAAAACAAACGATCACATACCCTCTTCATCATCACTGATGGTGATGTATTCTGCTGCAATATCCTTCTTCGACATCTTCTCTTCGCTGGCCGCTTTTTCCGGCGAATCCTTGTTCTTCTTCTTGTCTCGACGGCGGAGTCGTTTACTGGAAACGACATTATTCATTAAATTACAAATACAACAATCTTTATTCCTGTTTGTAGGTAAGACAAGAAGACTAAATATTTTAAGAGTTTACCCGTACAAAATGAGACCGTTTTACCTGAAATAGAACGGTTATTATATACAGATAGCGCGCTAGTTGAATGCAGTCGGGGTCTGAGGTAAGAGCGGGAGCATCTCCCCCCGCTATCCGCACGCCCCACCTCACGCGCCTGCAGTGTATAGTGCTGTCACTGTCGCGGTCACAGCACTCCGCATCCCTAAGCTCTGCATTCAACTCGCGCGCTATCTATACTTACCTTAGTAGAAGCTTATATATATTGAGATAGGCAGCTCCATTTCCCGTTGTAGCAGTTATCTCTTTCTACTGCTATAGCTCTGTCTCTTTCGCACACCCCTCCCCTCTCGCCAGGCGCACGAGGTAGCTGGAGGCTCCGAGCTTGCTCGTCATTGCGTCGAAATATATCACCAGGCAGAGATAAAAAAGTAAGCTTCTACTAAGGTACGTATATAATAACCGTTTTATTTCAGGTAAACCGGTCTCATTATACACTTGACCGTTAGTAGAAGCTTATATATATTGAGACCTGTATTGTTATCGCCTGGTGAGAGGAACGCCAATGTGATATTAAGGGAAGTATACAGTTTGGCAGAAATCACCATAAGAACACTATCACCAAAAGAACATATAACTGGTTATTTATTAATCTGCCATCTTATATCCAAGACCTGGTAGAATTGTATTGTTACATAATAAGTTATTTTCAGAAATTCTTGTCAAGCTGTATCTGCAAAGGTCAGTAATTATTAATTACCTACTCTTCTATTATATATTTAGGTATTTTTTTTTTTACTTAATGTCCACTTTCAAAATCCTTGTTTGTTTTGTTGTTCTGATTGTTGGGAAATTGTATGTATTATACTGATAAACAGTAGAATTTGTTGTCTGCTCATGAATTACTTGCAAAACGTTGTACATTTATTTAAGGTATGCCGTACTCTGAGCCCTGAGACACAAGTTTATCGCCTAGTTCGGGGCTCGCTGTTAAATCTATTTTTGTTAATGTATGTTTCAGCAATAAAGTTTTTATAATTAAAAAAAATAAAAAATTGCAACAGAATATGTGTGTGATGAAACACTGATTCTTATGCTATTATTGGACTAAATCGTCATCCTTGACAATATAATTATTACTATATGGGATGGTATAAGTACGTTCGAGTTTTTATGAACAGAAGGATGGCAGCAAAATTTATGAGTACATTTCTAATACTATACAACGTGGTGGATTTACCCCCAACAATATTTTAACAGTCCATTCTAACACTGATGTAGACTTCATCACCCAAGGTCTCTTTCTCCTCAGCACGGTAGATCACGAGATAATTCGAGTCAAAGTTTGACGTAAAATTTCCACCAAATCACCAGCTTCAACCCTAAAGCATGTAGAGCAGGCAAACGACCTTGCCGCCGACGCCGCGACGTCGTACAAAAATCAGTGCGGAGATCTGGCCATTAGGGGTATGTCAAATGAAATAACAATAAAAAAAAAAAAATGAAAACAAATTTTGAGCTTTCATGCGTAATTTTCACATACATGATTCTAAACTTAATGTAGATGAACTACCATAAATATTGTTGCACCTTTCTGCAACACCTTGTATAATACAAAAATTATACAATACACCTTCTTTCAAGCATTTTGAACATTAATAGAAATTTGTACAAAGGTTTGTATCCAAAATAAATTAATTGATATGAAAAGGGTAGAACCGCTTTCATTATCGTTATTATAGTGTTATACAAAGAATTAGTTGACACTTCTCCGAAATAATAGTAAATACTTTTGAAAATTTTTTAAGTATCACATACTGCCCTTGTCTAAAATTTCGTCTAAGAGGAAGATTGTCAACCGAAATTTTCGAGATTACAGCTGACCGTACACTTCATGGTGTAGCGCTTGATGCCAGCGGTCTTCAGAAGAGACTTGTACCATCCGGCGATGGCGGTACTGAACTCAAGAGACGGGGGACGTCATGAAGCTTTAATAAATTTGAGATGTTGGAAATACGACGCCATTCGTTTAAAATGGTTATCGTTTTTGATTCAGAGTGTTTACCAACAGTTTTTACCCTGGTTGTCGAGAATCTCTGCATGCTCATCATCATCATCTCATTAGCTTGGTTAGGTACCTCCTGTCCAAATATTTATTTTTCTCATACACACATATTTTCATCCCAGCACGCACATATACGTTTGCGTATGCTCACCCACACGCAAACACATAATACATATACACCATACACATACATAGAAACTCACACGGAGACACAATATACAGCCATAAAACGATTTCACTTGAGTTATTTATATTCATATTCAATATTATGTAATTTAATATTTTACATGGATGTAGGAGCTCACTAATTTATATTTAGTTGAAACTGCCAAATCCTTCCTTTTCCTTATTATTTTTTATTTTTTTCGGAACGACAATGTATTACGATATCAAAATCTCTAAATAAGCCATATAATATCATTAAATGGAGAAAAACACTGAATCCCACAACACAGGACATCCCTAGTGTGGGGCGCAGGGTACACCTCCTAATGAAGTTAAATGCTCACTGTAATGTTTTATTATTTATTGTTAACGAGAAGATTTGTAACTTCATGTATGTTCCATATACTTATTGAATAAAGAAAGATTAAGAAAACTGTTAAAGCCAATTTGAAGCCATGACATAATATGGTCGTCTCCAATTATCTATAGGTATATTAATCTTTGTCTACGGTCACAGTGACGCATCACGGATTCTGCGGTTGAACCTGTGTTCAAGTTGCACAGAAGGGCAACGGAACCCCGAATAATTTAAAATGGTTGTCTGTAAAGTCGGTTTACTGACGATAGCTGAACGTGACAACGTCTTAAGAAAATACTGATTGTGTTAAGCGCCATCTAGGTAAAACATTCTGAAGCTTTTTGAAAAGCTGTTCAAAGCGCCATCTCTGGGTACATCATTGTACTAGCACAAGTTCTTAACTTCATATCGTCGCTTTTCTAAAACATGGACAGACTCCTTGAACGTAATACACATTTCACTCACTAGATGGTGCGAAAAGTAATAAGGCGAGGTAACGGCGGTAAGTTATTATCTAATCTATGGCGGTAACGTTACATGACGTCATGTTTTGCGGGCGTGCAGCCGGCTCCATCGAATTATAAGACGTTATCACGTCAAAAACATTAGAAAAATGTTAAGGATAATCGCATATTATTTTGTCAGAACATTTATATCCTAAATAAATGGCTTTCGACCATCTTGCATTTTAGGGCTATGGCTTTAAAACATGTGTCACTTAAACGTTATCCATTAACGTAACCTTAGCCATTCATTCCGTTATTCCGTACTACATCGTGTGGAAACAGCCGATTTGTGAGGAAAAATTTCAGAAACCGAAATTAATATACAAAATATATCTCGAAGCAAAAGCAAGCTTCGACAAGCATTATTAGGTTAAAATTGAATCAAGTAATAAAACGAACGATAATATCGTTTTGCAGAAAAAGTGTAAGCACGTGCATTTACGTGGTTTCCTTTGAAAAATCACAGAATTTAATAAGAGTATTGGGATTCTCTTGATACATGTGAACTGCACGGGAAATGTCACGCCAATGACGAGCAAGCTCGGAGCCTCCAGCTACCTCGTGCGCCTGGCGAGAGGGGAGGGGTGTGCGAAAGAGACGGAGCTATAGCAGTAGAAAGAGATAACTGCTACAACGGGAAATGGAGCTGCCTATCTCAATATATATAAGCTTCTACTAACGGTCAGGTGTATAATCAGTGCACCCTCACTCGCTCAAGGTCGCGCGGTTTTAGCCTACAGCTAGAACGTTTCTCACAGGGAACAAGTGCCAGTCGGTTGTCGGACGCACGGCTGAGCGCTCGCGCAAAACGTTTCCCGCGCATATTGTTATTAGATATGTCGTGAACCCTCCGCGCTAGACAGGGACAGAGTTACGCGTTAGAAAGAGCGCAAATGTTTATTTGAAAATCACGACAGGTATTGCGAGCTGAATTGAACTTTGTTGTGTCCCAGCAAGAGTCGCTATTTATATAATTGTTTTTGGTAAGTGTGGCTTCTGTACTAATATTTATTCTGTGGTATAATGGCCTCTTCGAGAGGAATGCAATATGTCTGGCAAAACAATTTGATTTGGTTTGAATGTATACAAAGATAATAAAGTAGCCAAGTGCGAGTTGGACTCGCCCATGAAGGGTTCCGTTGCACCAAGTAACATAATATACATAGTACACATAGTTCTTGTAGTTCGTTGTAGCTTTGATCGAAGTTTTAATAATAGTGTATTTATGACGTACTAAAAAAAACTACTCATCAGATCGAGTTCAAATCTCTGGTCTATACAAAGACATCTCTGTCGCACACTACCTATGTGACGTTTTGTCAGTCGTTGTTTAAGTGCGATAGAGTGCAGTCGCGTCCAGTTCAAAATATATAATTAGAGTTGTTAACACCCCCAAATTTAAATAATTTAAAGTTGTACTGTGGCATCTTTAGGAAAAAAAGGGAAACCTTTACGAGGTCAGTCACGCCAAATTATATACAATGTTTATAAATGTTTTGTAACCGAAGCTGACAGATTTAAAAAAAATGAAGATGAGAATGTAAGTCGTTATTTTAAGAAGGTTCAAGCGCAAGTTGCAAATCCCACTGGAATTTCAAGAAGAACTTTGAACAGTATATTAAACGAAGTCAGTACTGAAACACATTCTACTGAAATTAAGTTTAGCACTCCAAAAAAAGGGAGACCAAAAAAGCAATTTCGTTTGGATATGGACAATTTTGATTATGATGTTGTTCGAAGAATTGTGTATGATTTTCACTTACGATTTAATGAACTGCCAACAATAAAATCATTAAAAGCTAAATTGTCTGAAGCTATTAATTACAATGGGTCTGAAAAGACGTTGAGAAAAATACTTCACGAGATGGAATTTCGGTTAACTAAAATGGAAGATAATCGAAAAGTTTTAAAGGAAAAGCACGATGTAAGTCTCAAACGAATGGAATATAAATCGATAAAATACACAAATTTCGCGAAACAGGAAAAAATATCGTCTACATGGATGAGTCTTACATACATACATCCCACACTAAAGGGAAATCTTGGAGTGATGATAAGAAAAAAGGAGTAAAAAGCCAATTTCAAAAGGTCAACGTTTGATAGTACTTCATGCGGGAAATAAAAAAGGCTTTGTTACCGGTGCCTTTTTAACGTATAAATCCACGGATACTACAGGTGACTACCACAATGAAATAACGAATAACGATAACTACGAGAAATGGCTGGTTAATCAATTAATCCCAAATATATCTAGTGATTCCGTTCTAGTTATCGACAACGCACCCTATCACAATAAATATGTTGAAAGACCCCCCCAACTCAAACACCATTAAACAGGAAATGATCAACTGGTTAAACAGACACGAAATTCCAGTTGATCCAAAATTAACAAAACCCCAGATTTACGCTATTATACCTATGTCAGCACAAGGAGAGGTATACAGAGTTTTCCGTGAACAAAGTACTTGCCGAACATGGGCATACTGTGTTTCATCCGGATTTTAATCCAATTGAAAATATATGATCTCAACTAAAAGGCTATGGAGCCTCTAGTAATGTGGGTATGAATTTAACTACAGTAAAAACGTTATTGACTGAAAAAGTAAACATGATCGGGACTGAAGAGTGGAAAAAAGTTTGCGATCACACGATCAATGTGAGAATGAATATAGAAGCATTCAACACGGTTTAGACAATTACACTGATAGACTAGTACTAGTCTATCAGTATCAGACTAGTGATAAATACGGCTGATAGTGACAGTGATATTGACCTCTTTGAGAGCACAAATAGTGAAATGGAAGTAATTGAGAATTATAATTATTATTATTTTTATAACAATGTCTCACTTTAACAATAGGTACAATGGTGTTTATTATGTATACTACAGCTGTCATTTTCCAAAGTAATTAAATACGTAAACATAATGTGAACTTTTTTATTTTATTTAACCCGAACCTAAAGCCATCACTTATAGAAAAAATTGTATTTTATACAAAGAATAAAAATAATAATTAAAAGAAACAAAATTGTTTTAACAGCTCCTAATAGATGCCGGACTATTTGTATTTCGTGCGACAGAGATGACGCTCTACGAATCCGAAGTTGGCCGATTGTCTCTTTCCAGGTGTCGATGTGCAATATTTATCGCCGGGTACTGTACCAGGGCAACAGAAACAGTAAGATAGATGATACCAAACATTTTAAAAGTTGACCCATACAACTGACCAATTCGAGAGGCACGTAATGTCAATCTTCGTGTAAATTATGAAAAAAAAATAGTCAGATGATTCAAGTGTTTCTTCTTTTTTTCGTTCCACGCTCTCTGTGCGTTCCCTTTAGGCGGAACGTGACGTTTTTTTGTACGTTCAGCGCGGAACGTGACACTCATTTTTTCATATTCACAACGCGGAACGCGACATTTTTTCGTAACAGAACAGAACACATGATACTTTTTCGTCCCTTGTAGGGTGGAACGTGATATTCTTTTTCAGGTTCACAATGCGGAACGTGATATGATTTCGCACGTTCAATGCGAAACGTGACCTTTTTTCATATTTACAACGCGAAACGTGACATTTTTCATACGTTCAGCATAGAACGAAACACTTTTTCATACGTACAACGCGGAACGTGACATTTTTTCATATTTATAACGCGGAACGTGACATTTTTCATACGTTCAACACGGAACGGGACATTTTTCATACGTTTAACACGGAACGTGACATTTTTCATACGTTCACCACGGAACGTAACACTTTTTCATATTCACCAATAATCATCAAATATATATATTTTTTTTAAATAAAGAGTGACGAGACGAGCAGGACATGTGCCTGATGGTAAGCAACATACCTGCCACATAACAGCACAGTGACACGCAGCTATTGGAACACGAAGAGTCCAAATCATTACCAGTGTGGTACTTCCCCAGGCGGACTCTGCTAAGAGTCCTACCACTACAAAAAAAACAAAATAAAAAAAAAAAAAACATATATAAAAAAACAAACTCACCTGAACTCGGAATTCAGGGCCCTATGTCCCAGGTACCCGGGCTCAAAGTCTCCGTCCTGAGTGTCGGATTTGTCTTCTCTCTCTTCCTCTTCAGACTCCGTCGAGTCAGACTCGGGCGCACCGTCCGCCTTCGAATCCTTCTGTACAATAGACAAACAACAAAATTGACGTGTAAATTTATGACTTAAGAACTTAAGATTTGAACAAAATCAAAAATTTTGATTTACCCCCGACTACCTCCTATTTGTAATCTGTATCATTTTACTAGTCAAGCCCTTTCATTTGGTACCCATATCGAGGGAGTAGTGAGAAAATAAATGTATTTCGCCATTCTGTGGTGGCGGCCATCTTGGATTTGAAATTTGTCATAGTTAATAGTATTCTACTAGTCAAGCTTTTTTGATACCCATTTTGAGGTAGGTTGTGAAGAAATATTTTGTCCGCCATTTTGTGGAAGTGGCCATCTTGAATCGATATTAACCAAACATAGCTAGGGATGTTATGGATATCATATTTCGGATCTGGATGCGGATATAGAAATAACCAAATAACATTATATCGGTTTCGGATACGGTTACGAATATGTAATTATTCCGGATTATCCGTTAGTTTCGGTTCAGGATATGTAATAATTTGGTTTATTTAAAGGTCTTATCTAGTCCAGGTATTCATATAGGTAAGTAGTTATTGTAACCCTACTCAATTTTAAGTTTTTTGTATTAAAATACAATTTAATTTGACTTTTCTCTTATTCGAAACTATCCGAAACTTTTAAAACGGATACGGTTACGGATATATCTTTATTTCGGATATCCGATAGTTTCGGTTACGGTTACGGAGCTCCATAACATCTCTGCTAAGAACCACCGCACGAAACGAAATTAACCTTCAAATGAAAAAACCATTGAAGTGTAAATTGCATTTATCAAAAAAAAATCGACTTTTCGACTTATTTAAGGGCTGTCTATTTCACATGTTACATTACATAATTATATTAATTTGTTTAGTCATTTATAACAGTGTATTTATACAATACAAAACACTTTATTGGCACCACAAAATTGACAACAAGTAACACATAAAATAACAAACAAAATGGGCACAAAAGGCGATCTTATCGCTAAAAGCGATCTCTTCCAGATAACCCTTTGAATCATGATGAAACTAATAAATACATGTACTAATGTTATGCCATATTATAAATAATTTAGACTACATAATGAGTATACAACATAAATTACTAGCAGCGCCCCGCGGTGTTACCCGCGTAGTTCCCGTTGTTTTTTTTTTTCGGGATAAAAAGTAGCCTATGTGTTCTTCCAGACTATAATCTATCTGTGTTCCAAATTTCAGCCCGATCCGTTTATACGCTAGGACGTGATTGAGCAACAAACATCCATACATCCATACTTTGACATTTATAACATTAGTAGGATTGTAAATGTACGTAAACGTTTACAACAAACTTTTGTAATTGTCTACTTTAAAGCTCCCTATTCGACAGCTGCTTATTTCACATTATTATCTTATACCTTTAAACGAGCAATTCTTGTACCTATATAAATATGTATAATTGTATATATATATAGAATCTGAATCTCGGAAACGGCTCGACGGATTTTCATGAAATTATGTATGCAGGGGATTTCGGGGACGATATATCGATCTAACTAGGTCTTATTAAAAAAAACGCATATTATGCGCGTTTTTAGACAATGAAAAACTGTCACATTAGACATTAGAAGGTAAATTTCGCCGCGTGACGCGACAGCATAATTAGCTCAGACGGGAAGTCGGGCGCTCATAGCGGTCACGAATTAGTAGCTCCGGGTTCGAATCCAGACGGGTTCTCTTTTTTTTTTTAATTCGTTTTTTTTTAAGAAAATCTATTTCTTGGTGTCTTTTATCTGTAGGTATCTAAGTATATTTAGTATTTAAACCGAGCAAAGCTCGGTCACCCAGGTACTTGTTTTTATATTAGGATACCACTCACCTTGTTTAGTTCCTTGTCCGCCTCGGGTATATCGTCTTCGTAACCCTCCTTCATGGCTTCCACCACCTCTATGTAATCCAACTCTGCCAGGTATTCGTCGCCTTCGTTAATACCATCCTAAAAAAAATAAACAAATAAATATTGTTTATCATTTTGTCAAAAATAAGAGGAAGTTTCTTAATTCGGCCGCATACAGTACATACTCTATATATAACGACACTCAAGGGACTGTGCATATGTTGACGTTATAGAGAGTTGGCGTTTTCTGGAAAGAAGACAAAAAAACAGTCCCTATTTAACGCTTTTGCGTATAGTCCGGGTTTTGTTTCATTTTTTTTTACTTTATTTCATTCGTATCTTACACTCTTACTTACTTCCTTGGCTTGTCCAGAAGTGCAGTAAGTTCTATACTAGAACGAGTATCTAAAGCTGCACTAGTAGGATCATATCGGATTTGGCTGGGCAGGGAGAGAAATACGAGTAGTGAAGGTGAGTGTTGATGTACGTCAAAAAGGGGCCCCTTAAATCTACGCCCGAGTCACAAGTCTTAGGGTCTACTCGGGATTTCCCTTTCTGCCATACGATGGACCCGGCACCCATACGGTGAATCCATGGAATGCTGAGAAGTTCGTCTCATCTTATACGTGCAAGCAATCCGAATTTGTAAACAAAACAATAAATTTCTCAGAAGGTTTGATACCTATGTATAAATAAATAAAATAAATAAATATTGGTGGACAATTCACACACAACACCATCTGACCCCAAACTAAGCAAAGCTTGTATGATGGCGGCCAGATAGCTGATATAATACTATAGTTTAAAATACATACTTATTATACATAGAAACACCCAGACACAGTGCAAACATTTGAATTCATCACACAAATATTTGCACTGGGTGGGGATCGAACCCACGACCCTCGGCTTCGCAGGTAGACCTACTACCAACTAAGCCACGAGGCCAGTCATTATGAAGTCAGTATGAAGCCGACAGTTAAGTTTATTGCCCATGATAATACAT
This sequence comes from Ectropis crepuscularia, assembly GCA_963693475.1. Classification (NCBI taxonomy): domain Eukaryota; kingdom Metazoa; phylum Arthropoda; class Insecta; order Lepidoptera; family Geometridae; genus Ectropis; species Ectropis crepuscularia. Next base: position 9,735,397 of record OY856367.1, read on the forward strand.
TTACAAAAGAATGTGCACAGCAGTGAAGTTTTTACTAATTTTGGCATCTTAAAAACATGGACGTATAAAAAAGTCGGACGTTGTCTCGCTAAAACAAAAACTGTGACCATAGAGTCGGCCACATAATATGCACGTGTGCGCTGTCACATACAGACTGACACGCACAAATACACACGTCAGTGAGTCATTACACGCGCAAACTTGTGTATATGTGTGCGTGTCAGCCTATCAGTGACAACCTGACAACGCATACGTACAAATGTGGCCGACTCTAGTGACACAATTTTTGTTTTAACGGACTACGTCCGAACTTTTTATACGTCCATGCGTGTGAGAGTGAGTGAGCCACACATTCCCACACTCTTATACACATTAACTTGCTAAAGAGTTTCACTCACACGGTGGACAACGAAATTACCGATTTCATTATTGCGTTCTTTATGTTTGTATTAAAGTGTGTGTATGAAAGAGTCTGTGTGTAGTAGTAGTCTTAGATAAAGAATAATTAAACAGATCAGATAAATAAGTAAATAGTATTTTTCCGGCACGGTTCCTATGTACCAATCGTAAGCAGATGAGGTGTATGTTAGCTATGGCGACATAGTGATGTGCCGCGACAAAAGTATGACACTTCCACAAGAGCGACAAGACAAGAGCGATCAGTCTGATCGCTCTTGTCTTGTCGCTCTTGTGGATCAGACCCGTGCTTTTGGTGTAAAGCGTTTGTTCTAACGTACGTTGTATATGTACACTCTTTGGTAGTAGTAGTTGGTAATTCGAACGTCCCTTTTGTATGGAGATTTCAAATTCGGAATGACAATCCTTGTCTCATATAAGACGAGCAAGCAGATAAGACAAAGAGATTTGATTCCGTGTCAAATTCAATCCGACAGCGTTGTGAATCAGGACACTGACCTAGAGTCAGGGATGTGCAGAAAAAGTATACATAAAATAAAAGAAATAAACATTGGTTGACTGAGTTGTTCAACAACACCATCTGACCCCAAACTAAGCAAAGCTTGTGTTATGGCGGCCAGATAGCTGATATAACACTTATACAGTTGTACATTTGTAATAGTGGTAAGACTCTGGGCAGACTCCCCCTGGGGAAGTTCCAGTTACCTTTGCCAGTTATTCTACCGCCAAGCAGTAATGTGCAAACTTTACTGTGTTCCGGTTTGCAGGGCAATGTTTCCAGAGAAATTACAGGGCATAGAGATATAACATCTTTGATCTCTGGGTGACGAGCGCAGTGCAGTGCTAGGTAATGATTTGGACTCGTTCATGTTCCAATAGCTGCGTGTCACTGTGTTGTTATGTGGCAGGCATGTTGGTTACCATCACATGACCTGATCGTCTGGCCACACTTTATTTAAAAAAATAATACATAGAAACGGTCAGACACAAATAACCAAGTTACTAGTTAGTATACTCACCAAGTTAGCTGTAGCGTCGGTCAACAAGTTGCCAGCATATATACATATAAAGGATCCTTTCGGTACGTCGTTGAGTGCGCGGATGCCCCAACCGCGATTTAACGTTTTGAATACCTGGAAACATTAATAAAAACTCATGTATAAAAATATCGTGTTACGATATCGGTATTAAGACTTTGTCGAACCAACTTCTGGTCAGATTTCTAAAAGAATTACTCCTGAAAGGCTCATTTTTTATGAAATTATAATGCATACTTAAGAACCTCAATTATTGGTATACTAGCTGAACCCTGCGCCCGTTGATACGCCACCTATCGAAAATTGGTCTTACCAATTCAAATTTAGAAACAAATTCGGTTACCTTAGACTCTAATGACGCAACCTTTAAAAAATATACACATGCTGTCACGCAACGAAAGCTCTCAAATAGCAATATTTTTTCCCGTTTTTGTTACATTTTTCATTTATGCTCCGCTGCTGTTGATAGTAGCGTAATGTTAAATAAGCCTTCCTCGATAAATGGACTATCCAACAGAGAAATAATCTTTAAATTCGGACCAGTAGTTCCCGAGATCCTTGCGTTCAATAAACATCTCACAAAACTCTTCATTAGTATATATTGGTATAATACTGGTTCAGAGAGACAGACACTTTGTCAGAGGGGACTTTGATAACGGCATAATAGTTCGAGAATAGGCCGTAAAAGTATTATTTAGCCCCTTACCCCCATTGTTCTGTCATTGATCCTGAACTTTAATATATTTGAATGAATAATATCCAAAAATGAAACTTGTAAAAAAATTAAGGACATAATCACGATCTAAATTATAATTAGAAACATACCTGCAGTTTTAATTGTAGAGGATTCTGTACCACTCGATTCAAACACGTTGATTTACATTTACATCTGAAACAAAAACGAAAAATATTTTTATAACATATGTTCCGTATAATCGGGCAACATTATATCGGCCATCGAAATATAGCGGATCTATGTTGACGGCCGGCTGTCAAGTGACGTTGTCTCGTTTCGCCGGTACGTTCGAGCCACTCCTTGTTTTTTTTTCTAACCTGGTTTGCTTTTCTGGATAAAAGTGTTATAGTGCTACGGGAATAGACTATTGGCGTGAACTGTGTTAATTACTACTGGATTAGTGCTGGAATATTATTTGTGAAGTGGCTACTGGATTGGCCCTTTTCTACAACGCCGGACCGTTGCTTCTGCTGGAACGGGAATTCGGGAGGTCGCCTCGATATCGCCTGGTTTGGTTCTTCCCACATTCCCATTTGATCCCTACCTACATTCCTGTCGTATCAAACTGGGCTTTGGACGACGCCGGGAACCCTACGTAAGTGATTTCTTTTCGGTACCTTGTTTGCAATTAGGGGGTAAATATTAAAATCGGTATAAAAGCTTAATAATAATGTTCTAGACTTGCTATGGGCCCCAAGTCGGTAATTTCTGGATAAAATACTATACAACATATTTGCTCGTAAAGGGTCTATTATTGGACCAATTTCTGTATCGTAATGTATCTTATTACGCACCAGTGCTGTAATGTGTAATGTAAAACGCACGGTTTCAAAATGCTCCGTCCACAGACTATGTAGAGAGATATGCTCCGTCTAAAACGAACGGTACCTTTTTAAATCTTAGTAAAGAGTTTTTATGTCAGAAAAGTGTGGTCAACATTTTATGAATAAAATTAACTTTGAGAGGTTAAATATAATAAAGAATTATTAAATTCGTTAATTTAATTAATTTAGACCATAAATTACTTTAATTTTTCTGTAACAAAACACAAAAATATGAATTTACTTTATTATTAATGGCACACCGGCTGGTTCTGTGCCGTTGCTTAAAAAAAAAAGGCGCCGATGCGCGCGCATTGCTAATCTGTGATCCATAGTGATTACTTACTCTGTGCTGATGTGCTGTGATCTGTGATCAAGTAAATATTATTCCGCGCGTTTATTTTCGCTGTATTGTTTTTATTTGAAAATGTTAAAAAAAATCGTCAGAGTTTTGTTTATTTCCTCGCAAATATGTTATAAAACGTCGTATGACATACGTGCGCTTTGATAATTACAGCCTCTGCTAATTATAGCACTCGCCTTCGGCTCGAGCTAGCAATAAAGCCTCGGCTGTAATTATCAACTTACCGCACTTATATCATAATGTACTATTATAACATATTTGCTCGTAAAGGGTCTCTTATTGGACCAATTTCTGTATCGTAATGTATCTTATTACGCACTAGTGCTGTAATGTGTAATGTAAAACGCACGGTTTCAAAATGCTCCGTCCACAGACTAGGTAGAGAGATATGCTCCGTCTAAAACGAACGGTACCTTTTTAAATCTTAGTAAAGAGTTTTTATGTCAGAAAAGTGTGGTCAACATTTTTTTAATAAAATTAACTTTGAGAGGTAAAATATAATAAAGAATTATTAAATTCGTTAATTTAATTAATTTAGACCATAAATTACTTTAATTTTTGTTTAACAAAACACAAAAAATATTAATTTACTTTATTATTAATGGCATACAGGCTGGTTCTGTGCCGTTGCTTAAAAAAAAAAGGCGCCGATGCGCGCGCATTGCTAATCTGTGATCCATAGTGATTACTTACTCTGTGCTGTGATCTGTGATCAAGTAAATATTATTCCGCGCGTTTTTTTTCGCTGTATTGTTTTTATTTGAAAATGTCGTCAGAGTTTTGTTTATTTCCTCGCAAATATGTTATAAAACGTCGTATGACATACGTGCGCTTTGATAATTACAGCCTCTGCTAATTATAGCTCTCGCCTTCGGCTCGAGCTAACAATAAAGCCTCGGCTGTAATTATCAACTTACCGCACTTATATCATAATGTACTATTATAACACACTTGCTCGTAAAGGGTATCTTACTTCACCAATTTCAATATCGTAATGTTTGTGTTTACATACTTGTGCGTTATTGTAATGTAAAACGCAAGGTTTATCAATTTGCTCCGTCGAAAAACGAACGGTACTTTTTTTATCTTAGCAAAGAGTTTTAATGTCAGAAAAGTGGTCTACATTTCATGAATAAAATTAACTTTAGAAGATAAAGATTCATTCGTTTAAGAAAGTCCGATTTTATTTATTTCTTCGCAAATATGTTACAAGACGTCGTATGACATTTATGTGCGCTTTGATAATTACAGCCTCTGTTTTCTTGTAGCCTGGGCCGTGGGCGAGGGAAAAGAATATCGTCTCGGCTGTAATTTTTCAACTTACCGCACGCACTTATATCATAATGTACTGTTCTAATTCCGTACTCATGTACAACTAGCCTACTACTACAGATAGTGCAATCCACGAAGACGCGCCCCACTATTCCTCCTAACCGTTTATAGTATATGTGTGCGAGCTTCCGTCGATGTTTGAGTGTTATCGGTACACACTAATTACCTATGAATGCACACGCACACTACAATGACTGGTGAACGGTTCGCGACTGACGCTTGGAGCAAAAGCGATTGGTGGAAACGAGAATTGGTGGGGCGCGTCTTCGTGGATTGCACTATCTATACACTAGCCACTAGTAAGTTGCGGCATCATAGATGTAATGATAGTTAGGCATGTTTTGAAAGAGTTGTGGCATCTTTGGAAGAGGTGTGGCACGTCTAGATGAGATTTGGCATGTTTAAAAGTGCTGTGGCGTGTCTGGAAGAAGAATGGCATGTTTGGAATGGCAGTGATATATCTAGATTTAGAGGATGGAGATGCGATGTTTGGCTGAACTGTGGTATGTCTAAAGGAGGTATGACATGTTTGAAATAGATGTGGCGTGTTTAGAGGATGGAGGTGTGTTTCTAAGTCATGTTCGTAATACCGTTAACTTAAAACGGTGAAGGAAAACACCGTGACGAAACCGACACGTAGCTAGAATCTTTCGAAGTCATGTGTCATCCACCAACCCGCACTGGGCCAGCGTGGTGGATTATGGCCTTGACTCTCTCCGAGAGAAGGCCCCAAGTGGAACATTTAGTAAGCTGTTGATGATGATGATGTACACTAGCCGCGGTCCGAAGGTCACAAAGCTGTTTATTTGATACAGCCATTTATTTATAAAGAACTGCCGACATGTGCTAACAGCGTAGCCAACACGCACAAACGGCCATAATACACATACATTTCAAAAATATATTACTAAACACAAGAAAAAAAAATTATATGACAGAGATGCAACACAAAAGTACATAAATTACATTAATTAACATAAGTAACGAAATTGATACATATATCTAATAGACGCTTAAATTTGTCGGAAAATATATCTAGTTCCGGCCTTTGAGCGAGCAGAACGTTGAGAAAATTCAGTGCCCGAGTTGCGCGAAAATTCAGTGCGCGTACAGCGCCGTGCCAGTGCACCCTCACTCGCTCAAGGTCGCGCGGTTATAGCCTACAGCTAGACCGTTCCTCCCAGGAAACAAGTGCCAGTCGGTTGTCGGACGCACGGCTGAGCGCTCGCGCAACACGTTTCCCGCGCATATTGTTATTAGACATGTCGACAACCCTCCGCGCTAGACAGGGACAGAGTTACGCGTTACAAAGAGCGCAAATGTTTATTTGAAAATCGCGACAGGTATTGCGAGCTGAATTGAACTTTGTTTTGTCCCAGCAAGAGTCGCTATTTATATAATTGTTTTCGCGAGTGAAGTGAGTGTTCTGTACTTGTACTAATATTTATTCTGTGCCGAAGGTCACAAAGCTGTTAATGTGATACAGCCATGAAACGTACCTGGAGTTACACTCGTAGATTCCGCTAGGCAGCGGTTCAGGCAGTCTTCTGTAATCGTATCCAATGTCCGGTGAGTCCATGCCGATAGTCCTGGCACCCTCGAGAGTCATCTTCCAACAGGCGCATTTGGATTTATCCTGAAACAAAAATATACGTTAATAAAATGTACCATCGTTTATTATACGTGGGTCGTGGGTTTGATTCCAACCAGTGTCAATATTTGAGTGATGAAAATGAATGAAATGTTTTTTAATTCAAAAATATAGAGGTATAAGTATTACGAGTAATATCAGCTATCTGGCTGACATAGTACGAGCTTTGTTTAGTTTGGGGTCAGAACTATGACCCTAATAGACTACAGGCCCGTGAACAAAATTTACGGGTCAAATGAACCACCAGGAGACCTATGTAGGATGATAGAAGGGTGTAAAGTAATAAGATTCACCACTATGCCGTCACTTGTAAGCTGTCCAACTGAGTGTGATTGAAGAGGGGGGGTTGCAACCCTCTACCATTTTTCCTTGTCGCATGATTTATGTACGGCGTTGCGAAATAACGGATTAGAAGAGATATTGAAACTGTATGGAACCAATGTTACTCGTACTCTGTACATTTTTCCAAACTAATAATTAAAAAGTTAAAATTTACAATTTTTATAGTTTCAATACCTCTTTTAATCTATTATTCCGCAACGCCGTACAAAAATAATGCGACAAGGAGAAATGATCGAGGATTGCAACCCCCCCTCTTCAATTGCACTTAGTTGGACAGCTTACAAGTGACGGCATAGTGCTGAATCTTATTACTTTATACCCTTCTATCATCCTACATAGGTCTCCTGGTGGTTCATTTGAACCGTAAATTTAGTTCACAGGCCTGTAGTCTATAAAACTGAACAAACCTAAACAAAAAAAAATCATTTTTTTAAATTATAAATTAGTAAACAAAAAATTGGCAGTCATAGGAACTGCCGATAGAAGTGAAAACATATACCTAACTCAGAATTTGATTGCTAACTTTAGAAACTACGCGGGTGAAACCGGATGACAGATGGCCATGTTTAGGTGGGTAAATGTGTAATGGTAACCATGGTAACACGCCATCGACCAGATGGCCATGATCGCGAGTTCACCCGAAAATTTCTTATCTATCCCGAGCGTGACGCTAGAATTCAATTCACAGCCCACGTAAAATCTGTGTGTGGTGGGCAAAAATAAAGTTTTCACTTCAAAACCAAAAATAATTGTGCATCGGCGTCTAGTTAGGGATCAGATAGTGTTTTGTGTATTAAAAAAATTGAAAAAAAAACACTTTTTTTTAAACATGTGTTTTGGTATAAAACGGTTTGCTTAGTTTGGGGTTAGATCGTGTTTGGTGACAAAAAAATCATAATAATAAAGAGGTGTCAAGGGACACCCGGATGGAACGAAGTTGTACAAAATATTGCAACTCTTCACTGCTTCTGTTGCCCTGGTACTGATACCTGATACCTGGAGGCAAACGCAACTCTTTCATATTTCTGTTGTCCTGGTATCTGGAGATAAACGCTGGGGCTGTTGGAGGTAGGTAATCGAAATTCTTTACTGTTTCTGTTGCCCTGGCTTTTATATTTCTGATGTCCTGGTACTTGTAGATAAACGCTGGGGATGTGGTGGAGGTATTAACGAAACTCTTTACTGTATCTGTCGTCCTTGCACCTGGAGAGGTATATGCAACTCTTTACTCTTTCTGTTGCTCTGGTACTGATACCTGGAGGCAAACGCAACTCTTTCATATTTTTGTTGCCCTGGTATCTGGAGATAAACGCTGGGCTGTTGGAGGTAGGTAATCGAAACTCTTTACTGTTTCTGTTGCCCTGGTACCTGAAGGTGATCTTTGGTGATAGCAAAAAGTGTCGTTACAACTTTTAGTCTTAATTTATTCCGTCTAGCCCCCTTTCGCAACGCGCGATAAGGAACTTCGTTCTAAAAACAAAAAAATATCAACACGCCATGCCCTCCAACCCTCACCACGCAGTCGTCGTCGCAGTCGCATCCACACAGGAAGCCGGGGTCCAGGTTGAGCGGCACGCCCGCGGTGGGGGTCCGCACCGTGTTGTACGAGCAGAACTCCGGCAGCGAGTGGTCGTAGTAGTTGACGCACGGGACCGGGACGTTCTCTTTGCCGTGGGACAAATCCTGTAAACAAATAAACAAATACATTAAAATACAACACTAATTTACTACATACACTTATTTGAAGTGGAAACTTCTTAGGCCCGTTGAGGATATCGATGCCTCCCACGTAAGACGTTGACCCAACCCCGTGAGTGTTATCTATCTATTTAGCTTGTCAGCGTTGCATAAGTTACAAGAATGTCCCTCTCCTCGCGTGCTGTACGACACTCGGTTATTTCTGACATACACAGACACTTGGTATTTATTGTATTGTATTGTATTGGTAGATCAAGATTGTAGGTAACGTAAGTACTGACGGATGTGCAATGCATATCACGTTTTTAGGCGCGGAATGCAATGTCTATCTTTGAAACGCTCCCATGTAAAATAACGATTTTGAAGATACAACAACTTACGTGGGAGGGATCGATATTTTGTGTGAACAAATACTGGCATTCGCGTCATCGTCACCGAACGCTTTCCGAAAACATTTTTTTCGTTAATTACACCGCCATAAGTGCTTTTAGCAATAACCCCCAAAACAACATGTATGTTATATACTGGACCAATTCTGCGCAAAGGTCTCTGGTCAAAGAAGGTCGTATGTCTGAATTGCACAAGACATCCGTCCGATCCGTCAAAACGTATCATAAAATTGGATGACAGCAACTCAGGATTGAATTAAATTGAGGGAGGGTATGGGAAGTCGCGGGAGATAAATGATTAGTACATGAATGACCGAGCTTGGCTTGGTTTTTCATCGCTTGAAAACACATAAAATGATAATTTCTGAAAATAAAACCTAGCTAGATCGATTTATCGGCCGCGAACTAAATGCTTACTAAATTTCATGCAAATCGTTGGTGCCGTTTCTGTTAGGTTAGGTTCTGTATATAAAAAGAATTGCTTTTTAAAGGTATTAGATAAACAATAATATACCTTGTCTTGTTGAGCACGAACTCTTCGAGACAGTGGTGTTGGTGTTGAAATCGGGCATGTCGCTGCTCACTGTCACTACGCAACCTTTTATTTATTTTTATTAACATGCCTTCTTCCTATGCCACTTTTGGATTGTTTTTGTAACCTACCTTCTTTTTAGATAACTTTTTTTTGTTAAATACATTCGTCTCACACACATTTTTATTTATTTTAGTTAACATACCTTAATCTTACGCAACTTTTTGTTTACTTTAGTCAACATACCTTCGTCTTACGCAATTTTTTTTTCAGTCTCGTTAACATACCTTCTTCTTACACCAACTTTTTATTTATTTTACGTTAAACTACCTTCTTTTACGCAACTTTTTATCTATTTTAGTTAACATACCTTCCCTTACGCAACTTTTTTTAGGCAGATACCTTCTTTTACGCAACTTTTTTTTGATAAATTCCTTCTTACGCACCTTTATTTATTTCTCTTAACATACCTTCTTCTGCACATTGGTCTTGTTAAGCACGAACTCCGCGAGGCAGTGCGTGTTGGGGTTGAAGTCGAACAGATCGACCGGCATGTCACTGCGCACGGCGCGCAGGTAGCGGTGCAGCTCGGGCATGGTGCGCAGGCGCCGGCCGCACGGCGCGCAGTACATCACCGCGCGCGACGCCTTGTGGCGGACTATCTGTCTGTTATAGAAAAAAACATTAAAAATATTGTAAGACCGCACGACAGAAGTGAAACCTAAAATAAGAAATAAAAAGACTTATGATGTGTCAAGGGACACCCAGATGGAACGAAGTTGTACAAAATATTGCAACTCTTTACGTTTCTGTTGCCCTGACAACTGGCTTTCATATTTCTGCTGTCCTGGTAGTTGGAGATAAACGCGGGGGTTGTGGAGGTATTAACGAAACTATTTACTCTATCTGTTGTCCTTGTACCTGGAGAGGTAAATGCCACTCTTTACTGTTTCTGTTGCCCTGGTACTGATACCTGGATACAAACGCAACTCTTTCATATTTCTGTTGTCCTGGTATCTGGAGATAAACGCTGGGTGTGTATTAATCAAAACTCCTTACTGTTTCTGTTGCCCTGGTACCTGAAGGTGTGGAGGTAATCGAAATTCCGTTACAACTTTTCGTGAGATTTTTTTCCGTCTAGCCCCCTTTCGCAACGCGCGATAAGGAACTTCGTTCCAACTATTGAATAATTGAAAATAATAGCAGATTATGGCACTAGTGTTTAACGTTAGTGATTGCCGCTGAGGCGCTATTGAGACCCGAGCTTTGGCTAGGGTCTTAAGATAGCCAAGGACATTATAGCAGGTTTATATATACATATATATGCTTTAAAATGTATGTTTGTAATGTATGTTTCCCACATTATTGTTTCAAAATGATTTTAGTTTCTACTGCTTAAAATCGCCTAAATTACATTTATGTCCTACTCAGCGGGTAGCTGGTAGAAAACGCGCCCTAGCATTAAGCTTTCTGTTTGTACATTATTTTTGTTGTTGTGATATAAAATAAATATTAAATAAATAAACGTTTTTTTTATAAGTAAATTTGTCAGGGTGTACTTATTTTAATGTAATTACTATCTCTATGCCCTGTGATGTCTTACCTTTCCCACCCGCTCAGCAGAGGTTTGGTGAGCGGGTTGTACGTCCGTAGGTCCTTCAATGACAGCAGGTCGCTGCGTTTACACTGCGCGCCGCACGTGTGGGGGACCATCTTGAGAGGACGCACGGAATTCTTCGGAGTGTAGAACTGGAATAGATAACATATTATGTTACTTATTTTTATTCCAACTCGTGTCTAAATTATTGAAGAAACCATTTCTTTAGACACGTTAGTGTAATCACCTGTATTTTGTTTGTAGTGTATTTCACTATGGTATTATTTTTAATACTGGGATTTGAGTCTAAATATGTGTCATATAAAAGAACAAGTATCTGATTATTCAAAGGAATGGGTATGACTGATAAAATTTTGTGTAGAGGGCGCCGGTGGGAAACCATTCACTTCTACCCGCCATCTCAAAAGCGTTTTAGAGGGGTGGCGCTATAAGTAGATGGAGCTAAGCCGTCGAAGAGCATTCCTTTGTGAAATTTTATATGGGAAAGATCGAACAGTTGTCAATATAAATTCTTAAATTTATTCAATTGGTTTACTTTTACTCAATTGATAACATTAGGGCATTTTTTTTTCATAATCATAACCTTTATTGGGCTGTGAAATTTGGTGATATGTACATATTAGGTATATTTACATAGATGGTACAATTTTACATGAGTTCTCTAATTTCTACCACAAATGGTATACAGACAATTTAGCTTTATTTCTATGTCAGAATATTAGATATACGTAAAGTACAAGATTTAAAAAATCATATTAGATAATAATAGCATTAATACAGAATGTCATTATTAATACATCAAATATGTAATTTTTTTTTTAACATTTATAGGTTTACACTTGACCGCCATCTCGCCTGATGTTAAGCGACGATGCGGTCTAAGATGGAGTGTGTTTACCTGGAAGAAACCGATTCACTCTCGATTTGAAGACACCAAGATTATAACTATCGGGAAAAACCCACTCAGGCAACTCATTCCACAGTCTAGACGTTCTTATCACAAAAGTAGAGTCAAACCTGTTCGTTCGTGTCTTTGGAACATCAACCATGAAACGATACCGCTTCTTCGAGCAACGAGAAGTCTGATAGAAAAAATGTGATATGATTTTCAATTTATAATTCAGAATGTCAGGTATGTTCCATTTTTTTTTTTGTCAGACATGAACATTTCAATGCTGTAGTAGGCTTTTTGAATTAGAAACTAATTTAACATGACCTTAAATATTTTGATGTTTTGCTTGATACGAATGAATTCGGGAATTGGTTGTGTTTTGTATTACAGATTTTGCTTAAATAAATTGCTTATTATAGATGATTGGAGCCACACAGAACATATTTATTTTTACCAATTCAAAAATCTAAACACTTCTGTTTAGAAAAAATAACTTTTACATAGTTCGTCTAACAAGACATGGTTGGTCTAGTCATTTACGGCTGGTCTAGTCGGGAGCACAGTGCCAACCAATCCAGAGAACCCGGTTCGGATTCCACACGTACTACCAGAGCATCATCACTCGCTCAAGGTCGCGCGGTTTTAGCCTACAGCTAGACCGTTCCTCCCAGGGAACAAGTGCCAGTCGGTTGTCGGACGCACGGCTGAGCGCTCGCGCAACACGTTTACCGCGCATATTGTTATTAGATATGTCGACAACCCTCCGCGCCAGACAACGACAGAGTTACGCGTTAGAAGAGAGCGCAAATGTTTAGTTGCAAATCGCGACAGGTATTGAGCGCTAATGCGAGCTGAATTGAACTTTGTTGTGTCCCAGCAAGAGTCGCTATTTATATAATTGTTTTCGCTAAGTGAGTGTTCGGTACTTGTACTAATATTTATTCTGTGGTACTACTGCCTTTTAGAAGTCTCAGTTAAAAACGGTAAAAGAAAACATCATGAGGAAACCAACGTGTTTCTAGAATCTTTTGAGGTCACGCGTCATCCACCGACCCGCACTAGTCTTGACTATCTCTCCATGCGAGAAAAGGCCCCGAGTCCCAGCAGTGGGAACACTTAGTGGGCTGTTTATGCTAGCTATACTTTTAAAAATTACATTATACGTACCACAACTCTGCTAGTGACCCCATCGGTGGCAGCACTGCTGATCTGCTGAGCGATCGAGGTGGACTTCTTCGCCACGGACCGCTGTCTTCTCATATCCTGCACAGAACAAATTTTCATTTATAAACAAACTAGCGGCCCGTTCCAGCTCCGCTCGGATAATATATTTAAATATATAATATATATTTGGCTGGCCTTGTGGCTTAGTGGGTAGTAACTCTGCCTGCGAAGCCGAGGGTCGTGGGTTCGATCCCCACCCAGTGCAAATATTTGTGTGATGAATTCAAATGTTTGCACTATGTCTGGGTGTTTCTATGTATAACAAGTATGTATTTAAAACTATATAAGTATTATATCAGCTATCTGGCCGCCATCACACAAGCTTTGCTTAGTTTGGGGTCAGATGGTGTTGTGTGTGAATTGTCCACCAAAATTTATTTATTTATTTATTATTATTTATTTAATAACCTAGATACCAACTGCAGCGCCATCTGCCGGGCGGGTTTGTGAGTCTAAACCATGGAGGGCCCTACCCAAACGCATACAGAAAAATTCATTCAAATCGGTTCAGCCGTTTAGGAGGAGTTCACTAACAACGAAAAGTGGCATTGATTTTTATATATATATAAACAAATAATAATGTATTTTCTACAAAAACCCGACTTCAATCTAAAATGAAATTTAGACACTCGATTGAATTTCATAAGAAGCTATAACTAAGTCGTAGGTATAAATGTGAGCAAATTTTATGTTTTTTATTCATATTTCGAAAACCGTTACACCGAGTTCAATAACATGTATATGGGACCACCATATAAACTATGATCAACCAACCAAAAAAAAAAACATTAAAATTTATTATCACTATCGCGTAACACAGAAACTACAAAAAAAATACCACCGAATATAGACTACAGGGCCCGTGAACAAAATTTACGGGTCAAATGAACCACCAGGAGACCTATGTAGGATGATAGAAGAGTATAAAGTATTAAGATTCAGCACTATGCCGTCACTTGTAAGCTGTCCAACTGAGTACAGTCGAAGAGGGGGGGTTGCAATCCTCGATCATTTCTCCTTGTCGCATTATTTTTGTACGGCGTTGCGGAATAATAGATTAGAAGAGGTATTGAAACTATAAAAAATGTAGGTTTTAACTTTTTAATTATTAGTTTGCCGGAAAATTTTACAGAGTACGAGTAATTTACAGAGCAAATTTGGTAATTTGATGAAGTACGGCATTGGTTCCATACAGTTTCAATACCTCTTCTAATCCATTATTTCGCAATGCCGTACAAAAATCATGCGACAAGGAGAAATGGTAGAGGGTTGCAACCCCCCCTCTTCAATCACACTCAGTTGGACAGCTTACAAGTGACGGCATAGTGCTGAATCTTAATACTTTACACCCTTCTATCATCCTACATAGGTCTCCTGGTGGTTCATTTGACCCGTAAATTTTGTTCACGGGCCTGTAGTCTAATAGGAAATCTCCGTCTTTTATTATTATTTTTATTTGACGAGACGAGCAGGTCATGTGCCTGATGGTAAGCAACATGCCCGCCACATAACAGCACAGTAACACGCAGCTATTGGAACATGATAGTCCAAATCATTACCTAGCACTGCACTGCGCTCGTCACCCAGAGATCTAAGATATTATGTCTCTAAGCCCTGTAATTTCTCTGGAATCATTGCCCTTCAAACTGGAACACAGCAATGTTTGCACATTACTGCTTGGCGGTAGAATATTTGGCAAAGGTGTGGTACTTCCCCAGGCGGACTCTAAGCTAAGAGTCCTACCACTACTAAACTTTATTGAAGTCGGCTAAAAATAACTGCTATATGTATCGCTAAGCGAAAAACTCAAGAACGGCGACTAGATCACTTTAGGTAATAGTGTACCCTACTAATAGTAACAACTAACCACCCTACTAATGGTAATAGCGTGTACACTGTGAATGGTGAGTAGATTCGATATTGAAGGAGAGTACAGATAGTGCAATCCACGAGGACGCGCCCCACTATTCCTCCTAACCGTTTATAGTATATGTGTGCAAGCTTCCGTCAATGTTTGAGTGTTATCGGTACACACTAATTACTAACGCGATTGGTGGAAACGAAAATTGGTGGGACGCGTCTTCGTGGATTGCACTATCTATACTAGGGACTCAGTTCTCCTTCTAATTATGTAATAAAAATTCCTTATTTAAGAAATAAAAGCGTTTTCAAAATAAGTTTTTATTACTCACACTAAAACTAAAGAACTAAAAAGGTAATGGGCATCTTCCAGCTTCATCATCAGCTCCCTCCAGGCCACGTCGTTCGACAGCGTAGTTCGATCAATCGAACCACGTGCACTTTTTTGCCCGTTGGTTCGACTTTAGAATCGCACCACGTGAACTACTAATACTTGGGACCTCGTGGTTCGACTCCATAGTCGAACCACGGTGATAAGTTCATCTGGTTCGATTCATCGAAGTACACTCACAGGCACAATGAACGGGCGGTTAACCTTGTATTTCTCTAGTTTGCAGAAATGGTTAATTTTAAAGTAAATATTGTAGTGAAAGGTGGAATAAATCCATCAAACGAGATGAAATCAGTCCCATGTCATCATAATATTGTATTGTCGCGCGATTTACTTATTAACAATCGGTAACCGGAAAATGGATCAAATTGAATTTCCAAGATTTGATGACAAACATTGCGATAGATGAAACTAAATACGCATACTGAATCTATACTAATATTATAAAGCTGAAGAGTTTGTTTGTTTGTTTGAACGCAAGGATCTCTGGAACTACTGGTTCGAATTGAAAGATTCTTTCTTTGTAGGATAGTCCATTTATCGCGGAAGGCTATAGGCTATTTAACATTACGCTACTATCAACAGGAGCCGAGCATGAATGAAAAATGTAACAAAAACGGGAAAAAATATTGCTATTTGAGAGCTTTCGTTGCGTGACAGCATAATGTCATATTTTAAAGGTTGCGTCATTAGAACCTAAAATAACCGAATTTGTTCAAAATTTGAATTGGTACGTCCAATTTTCGATAGATGGCGTAGCAACGCGCGTGCGTTCAGCTAGTAAATAAATGAAGGCTTTATTTTACACTAGCTGCTTTGAACCGCGCGCGCGTTGCTACGCCATCTATCGAAAATGGTTAGTACCAATTCTCATTTAGAACAAATTCGGTTACCTTAGGTACTAATGACGCAACTTCTAAAAGATAGACACATGCTGTCACGCAACGAAAACTCTCAAAAAGCAATATTTTGTCCCGCTTTTATTACATTTTTCATTTATGATCCGCTCCTGTTGATAGTAGCGTGTTAAATAAATATTGGTGAACAATTCACACACAACACCATCTGACCCCAAACTAAGCAAAGCTTGTATGATGGCGGCCAGATAGCTGATATAATACTTATATATAGTGCATTCCAATAAGCTGTGTAGAAAACCAAAACAAACCAAAACAAAGGTGATACCATAACATAAACATCGTTTAATCTTAGTATTTTTATGAAATAGCCTTAAAATATTTTTCACAAATAGAATTCGACTTTATTGCGATCTTAAATACCATATACTTAGATTTGTATTGATCAAATAATTCTATACTATCTTATTTTAAAAGTTATATAAAGTAATGGTAGGATGATAGAAATATGATTTTAAGTACTAGCAATTCGATCTGTGTTTCTCAAACTCTCAATGTTGCATTCAAGACATTTATACTTCTTTTCATCAAATTATTCTTATTAAGTACGCGCCTATTTTTCTAACATACCCATATTGCCCATCATGCCCATATTGTGAAAATGCCCATTTCCATTATATTCCAGTATGGATTAATTTTACTCTATTTATTTTTGTCATTAATTTAGAATTTTTAATTATAATGTAATTTGATTTTAATATAATGTATTATTTGATTTTTATTGTAATGGGATTTTAAATTGACGTCTACTTTTTTTTAAATTATTGACTTGTATTGGTAATATTTGAATACCTTGAATATGACATGCAACTACTCGTTATCAATAAAAGAGTAAGAGTATGACTAAAGAACTCCGAGAAAAAGGTTTCTTGTGTCGTAACGAGTTGAGAGAAAATCGCATACCTCTAAATACGTGTTCCACATTACGCTGTTTACTATCAAAAGCATGTATAGTTTTCACTCTAAAATGACGTACATTTTGTGTTATTTTGATCGAAACTTTTGTATGTGTTTACAGAATATTACGTCATAGTGTAATGATCAGTTTTGGGTAGTACGAGGACAATTCGAACGAGATATTTTTTTTATAAATAAATACTGGTGGACAATTTACACACAATACCGTCTGACCCCAAACTAAGCAAAGCTTGTGTGATGGCGGCCAGATAGCTGATATAATACTTATATAGTTTGAAATAAATTTTTATTATACATAGAAACACCCAGACACAGTGCAAACTTTTGAATTCATCACACAAATATTTGCACTGGGTGGGAATCGAACCCACGACCCTCGGCTTCGCAGGTAGAGCTACTACCAACTAAGCCACGAGGCCAGTCTTATTTAATTATTGTTAAAAATAAAAGGAACGTTTTCACATAAGGAAACATCTAAATTACTTTTCTTCTAGTGTTACATTCTTCTCCGAACTCAAATGCTTTGCCTTTCCTTTTTTTACGTGGGGGAAATAAATGTACGTATGCCCGCCATATTCTCATTATGAAATGAGAGGAAATCTCCATCTACCCTCATTTGGGCTTCAAAAATTGCACGGTGACTAACACTACACACAAGACTAACCATATCACCAGGTTTCTCCAAACTAAGTGCGCTATGCACACATTTATTTATTAGAGGATTTCGCGACGCCGATAACCGTAAACTGGTTAGTTTTCGGTTATTGACATCGTGGTCATCGCGTCGTAGTTGAAATATATACCTATGTTTTTTATTTTCCAATGCTTCCCGAACCATTCTTGCGTAGTAATGACATTCGGTAGATAGAACCTTCGGGTCGTGGATCTCGATCCAATGACCAGTTTTAGCATCAATCAAATGTTCAGCAATTGCAGATTCTTGTGCCTGACGATTTTTTACAGCGGCAATGTGTTGATTGTTCCAAGTCCCAGCAGAAGTGGGAACATTTATTTGGGTGTTTATGATATGCATACATATATATTTAGCCTTTTTATGCGGCGAAAATTTAAAAGGGCAAGCAATGAAAGGTACTACAAACTATCTTGTAAAACAATGGTTGAGAAATGCTGGTCTGTCATATTTTGAGTGACATCGATTTGTTTACCTTTTATTCACAGAGATTTGGAATGAGGTATAGTTTTAAATACATACTTATTATACATAGAAACACCCAGACACAGTGCAAACATTTGAATTCATCACACAAATATTTGCACTGGGTGGGAATCGAACCCACGACCCTCGGCTTCGCAGGCAGAGCTACTCCCAACTAAGCCACGAGGCCAGTCGAAATAGCCTATATGTATATGTATATATGTATAGCCTTCCTCGATAAATGGACTATCCAACAGAGAAAGAATCTTTCGATTCAGACCAGTAGTTCCCGAGATCCTTGCTTTCAAACAAACAAACTCTTCAGCTTTATAAATAGTAGTATAGATTTAGCTAAATTTAGTCGACTGAATTTAGTCACTACTGAATTGAGTGAAGTGTAATAGCATTCAGTAAGCCAGCATACTACATTCAGAAGCGAGGATTGCTTGCTTCTGAATTTGGTCGACTAACCTAACATAAATATGTAGTGGTAGGACTCTTGGTAGAGTCTGTCTGGGGAAGTACCACACCTTTGCCAGTTATTCTATCGCCAAGCAGTAATGGGCAAACATTACTGTGAAATTACAGGGCTTAGAGATATAACATCTTAGATCTCTGGGTGACGAGAGCAGTGGAGTGCTAGGTAATGATTTGTACTCTTCATGTTCCAATAGCTGCGTGTCACTGTGCTGTTATGTGGCAGGCATGTTGCTTTCCACCAGGCACATGTCCTGTTCGTCTCGTTACTCTTTATTTAATAAAAAAAACTTCTAAATATGCTTCTGAATTCAGTCGACTAAATTTAGTCAAGCATAACCCTTTAAGCTTGTAAAATAATACCTAGTACCTGGGTGACCGAGCTTTGCTCGGTTTAAATACTAAAATATACTTAGATAACTACAGATAAAAGACTCCAAGAAATAGATTTTCTTAAAAAAAACGAATTGAAAAAAAAAGAGAACCCGTCTGGATTCGAACCCGGAGCTACTAATTCGTGACCACTATGAGCGCCCGACTTCCCGTCTGAGCTAATTATGCTGTCGCGTCACGCGGCGAAATTTACCTTCACATTCTAATGTCTAATGTGACAGTTTTTCATTGTCTAAAAACGCGCATAATATGCGTTTTTTTTTAATAAGACCTAGTTAGATCGATTTATCGTCCCCGAAATCCCCTGCATACATAATTTCATGAAAATCCGTCGAGCCGTTTCCGAGATTCAGATTCTATATATATATACATATTTATATAGGTACAAGAATTGCTCGTTTAAAGGTATAAGATTTAATTCTCGGCAAAATTTCAAAAAAAAAAACACTAAGCGTAGATTCCAAAAAGTATAACAAGGATATGTCCTTGTCAAAACAAAATAATTATAAAATGCATATGCATGCGTGACGTCAAGCCAAACCCAATTTAAAATGATAATATTAACGCCAAATCATATTTGAACAGAATCTAAAACTCAAATAGATCTACAACACCCTCAAAGGTAAAAATCCATCTAAGTTTTCACTCACCCAACTTCTTTCCGATGACATACTCCACTATGAAAACAAATTGACAATATGTAGTTGAAATGTTATATTAATCTAAAAGATATTTGGGCCAAGTTGAGAGAAAGGACTTGTAAATTGTACATTTATAAAGAAAGAACTTTGACTGTCTTTGACTTAGACTTTAATAGTTTTAATTTCGATGATAGTCCAGTCAAAATAGACTAAATTATGATTCCAGTTTGCATTAATTCCCAACAAGCTGGATTTTTGTGCAGGCCTTAGATTCGTCATTATAAATGACATATCAAAAGTCCCCATCGATCCCGCTTGTGCGTTGTTTTTTATTCGAGGTCAAAGGCGCAAATTTGCGTTTTTTGCGTTTATCTCTGAAACAATGAAAGCTACCGAAAAATGGTTCAAACAAAGTGTGTAGATCATAAAATTGTCTACAAAAAAGATCTCAACACTTTTTCTTCTACGATGTACTGTTCTCGAATTATGGCTATTTTAAACATAGAAAATACGAATATGCACTCGTGGCACTCATACAAAATTCAAGGAATATAAACAACGTGGACCAACTGCAAAATTGTGGACGCAATATTTTATATAATTTTATTTTATAATCATCATCATCGTGCAATTATCGTGAATTCCAGAATCTGAATTTCTATACAAAGATGTAAATAAGTTCGAGATTTAGTACAATCTTTTACAGAGTCATCCTTGAAAAAGGAGTTAAGTATTAGGCACCAAACTACTTTGTAGAATAATATAGAACAAGCTTGGATAATATTATCATACTTGACTGCAAGACATGACCAACAACAATTCTACGGTTCACACAGATTTGTAGTCCATTCTTAGAGTGGAAATGTGGATCTATGTATGATTAGTACCTACTGGCTGGAGGTCGTGGAGTTTCATCACCACCATCATCAGCCTATCTTAGATTACTGGTTCCTAGTTACATACACAGTTCCCTGTGGACATAGTTCCCTGGTCTCTTCCATGATCCGCCAGTCAGCCCTAACCTCAGCTTTACGTCTTCATCTACTGCCTGCTGTCTTCCATATATCGTCACTCCATCTAGTCTCAGGATCTCTACACTACGTTTCCGGATTCCCGGTCTCCACTGAAGAACATGTTTATTCCGGTTCTGCGGCAGATATGGCCGGCCCATTGCCACTTTAATTTGCAAATGCGTTGAGCTATGTCAGTATAACCTTGGTTCTCTAGTTCCGAATTCAATCTTCCAGAAAAACTCAAAGCATAGGTCGTTCCATTTTCCACGCTTTGCAACTTTAAATTTGTGGACTACCTTAGCTGTCAGTGTCCACGTTTTGGCACCGTGGGTCATGACACACCTACACACTGATCGAAGATTTGTCTTTAGACATTGTGAGAGAGACGACGAGAAGACACTACATCTGAATCTGAATCTGAATCATCTTCTGCCGCGGCTATTTCATTTTGGAGCTGTCATGGAGTTTACCTATTAGTATATTAAAAAGTTCATAAAGCGATAAAGTTTGGTCACAACGTTACTATAATATTTGACGGTTACACTGGTTATACAAAAAATATCAAAGCTGCAGAACAACGTCGTCGAGCTAAACAAACATCTTCATCGTCTGATATTGTTTTTGATCGATCAATGACTGTTCCGACAAACCAACAGCAGTTTCTTGCTAATACTCACAATAAATTTCATTTGATTTCGATTATGTGAAGAATTTGCAGCTGCCAATATTGTTGTGAAACAAGCTCAAAATGACGCTGATGTCCTCATTATTGAAACCGCAATTCAATAATTCAGTAGCACCAATCCAACTATCGTTGTTAGAGAAGATTTAGATTTGTTAATAATATTAACTGCACGAACACCTAGGGATAAGATCATTTCTCAAGAACAAACGAAAATATAAATATTCTTCACAAAGTTTAACTGCATATCCAAAATGTCAGCCTCATATATTATTCCTTCATGCGATAACTGGCTGCGATACGACATCGGCAATTTTCAAAAGACTTTTGCCTCTTTACAATATTCAAAATCAGAGGTGGTGCGGAAATGTGTGCATATAGTCGAAAATACGACTTTCCTGCGGTCTAAAGTGACGATATCTCGAAAGCGATGCTTTGTTCAAGAAAAGTGATGGAATCTTTTTTGTAGACAATTTTACGATCTTCAAACTTTCCCTGAAACATTTTTCGATAGCTCTCGTTGTTTCAGAGATATACGCAAAATCCCAAATTTGTAACCTTTGACCTCGAATAAAAAACAACGCACAAGCGGGATCGATGGGGACTTTTGACATATCATTTGTAATGACGTATTCAAGGCCTCAACAAAAATCCAGCTTGTTGGGAATTAATGCAAACTGGAATATCTATTTTGACTGGGCTATGAATGGTTTCAATAATTTGCAATAACTTGGTAATAAATGTTGATCGAAAGTTTCATAAGTCTCGAACAAATGGCGTCTCAAAGAATATGAAATGGCGTATTTTCAACCCTCTGACAAAATTATAAATATTGGACTTACAGTTCCGAAAACCAGGATTTTTTTTGGAAATTTCTTCCTCTTTTTGAATCTTTTTTTCAAAATGGAATTATCTCAAATAGTTTTTAACATATTGGCAAATAACATAACCCCCTTTTCTATTTTCACTTAATTGTTTATAACTATTGCAATTTTTGCGAGCGGGTTTAGTATTTTCTCAAAAACTATTTAGATATCATTCCGAATCGAATGGCACCTCAATTATAATGTTAGGAGAATTCGAAAATTGTTGACCTAAAAAAAGCACTTGTTGACTAGACCAATAAGAGTGACGGCTGGTCTAGTCGGGAGAACGGCGACAGCCGATCCGGAGACCCCGGGTTCAATACCACGCGCGCACGCGTCTTTTTGAAGTCATGTGCGTAACGCCGCTAACTTAAAACGGTGAAGGAAAACATCGTGAAGAAACCGAAATGTAGCTAAAATCTTTCGAAATCCAACCAACCCGCACTGTGCCAGCGTGGTGGACTATGCCCTTGTTTCTCTCCTTGCGAGAGAAGGCCCCGAGTGGCCCCAGCAGTGGGAACATTCAGTGAGCTGTTTATGCTAAATAGACTAATAGATATGAATACTGTCTTACATCGGCTGACTGTGTGTCTGTCTTCACTTGGTCCTCCGAACGGGTATATTCGACGTACGGTGCGTTCGCCTGTAAAAGAAAAACATTGATTAATAGTTACTTATTGATATTTCTATCAAATATGTTTTTTTTAATCTTGTACCTACATATTTAAATCTAATATTTTGACATAAACCTAAATTGTCTGTATACCATTAGTGGTAGAAATTAGCGAACTTACGTAGAATTGTATCATCTATGTATATTTACCTAATATGTGCTTATCACCTCATTTCACAGACCAATAAAGATTATGATTATAGGCCGTCCAATATTACCGTTAACATATTCATTAGAATTATTTACCACCTCCCTTACCAACAAAAGCAAGCAAAGCTCTAAAACGTAAACATTGGTATAAGCATTTTTCTTTTAAAGTATTCTGGTTTTTATGTTATACGTCTTTGGGCGCGTTAATATGAGAGTATAAACTTCCGTGATCTACTGAGATAGTGTGGTATAACATTTAACTTGTCATCATTGCGTATGATGCAAAAATGTCTCCCTCCTCGCGTGTTGTACGAGTCTAGATTATTTCTGACATACACAGCCACTTGGTATATCACAGCTGGTCATGCTTTTCATGTTTTCACTTGTATCCGCATAGGAACTGACGATACAAGTGAAAACTTACAACTCAGAATTCGATAGCTTACTTGGGAAAATACGCGGGTGAAACCGGAGGGACTGGGCATGAGAATGGCCATCTAGTTGGCCAATGGGAAATTCTCAAGCATTTCTAGATGACCAATGGCGATGATCCCGAGTTCACCCGAAAACTTCTTATCATTCCCGAGCGTGACGCTAGAATTCAATTCACAGCCCACGAAAAATCTGTCTGTGGCGCGCCAAAAGAAGTTTTCACTTCAAAAAAAAGCTGTTAAATAATGTACATACATTTTGTAGTGGTAGGGCTCTTAGCAGAGTCCGCCTGGGGAAGTACCACACCTTTGCCAATTATTCTACCGCCAAGCAGTAATGTGCAAACATTACTGTGTTCCGGTTTGAAGGGCAATGTTTCCAGAGAAATTACAGGGCTTAGAGATACAACAACTTAGATCTCTGGGTGACAAGCGCAGTGCATTGCTAGGTAATGATTTGGACTCTTCATGTTCCAATAGCTGTGTGTCACTGTGCTGTTATGTGGCAGGCATGTTGCTTACCATCAGGCACATGTCCTGCTCGTCTCGTCACTCTTTATTTAAAAAAAGAAAAAAATACCTTAGTGTTAGTCTTAGTGCTACGCTGCATCCTCGTTTTGTCCGCTCGCTTCGCAGCCAACAGTTCGTTAAACAGCGGCTTGAGGCGAGTGGAGCCGCGGTATATCCACTCCGTTCTGTTGTCGGGGAACTGAACGTGGACTAGTGCCGCATCCACTGATACCACCTTCGTGTCCCACCATTTACCTGACGAAAATAGGACAATATTTATTTTGCATTTCAAAAAATCAAACAAATTTCTGCACAAAAACACTCCAGACTGTCATGGCGTTTTGAATGACGTCACGCCGTGGCAAACATAAATATGTGTTTGTGTAAGGACATTGTCAATGTTTTTATTTTAAAATGAATCCCTCGTATTACAAGAACTGCATAGTGCCTCAGTGTACAAGCACAAGTATAAATACGCCAAACAAATTATTCATCTATGTTCCAAACGATCCACAATTGCGAAAAAAGTGGCAAACGCTTGCGAGGAGGAATGATGGCCACTAAATCAAGAATATATTTTTGTGAAGATCATTTTGATGAAAGTATTTGACACAGTATAATCTTAGTAAAGTAAATGTAAAAAAAACTGATAATTTTCCTCAAAAATAGTGGTAAAACAATAAAAAACTAGTTCAGTAAAGCGGCTGAAGAACTAGTATCCATGGCGAAGAATGAATAAAAATAAAAAATAATTATATTTGATCTATGAAAATGTCAACAACATTAGTGATGTCAAGTGATGAGTAGCACGGCGTGACGTCATATTCTCTGATTGGCGTTCACTGTCACGTGACACAATGCCTATTTTTTAAGATTTTATTTTCTAAAAATATTAATAATCTTTACGTATTTATAATAAACTGTTTTATTTTTGAAATCTCCATATCTTAATCAATAGTAAGAACCTCTAATCCATCCGATTCATTCTTAGTGGAAACAAGCCTATTCACACACAACACCATCTGACCCCAAACTAAGCAAAGCTTGTATGATGGCGGCCAGATAGCTGATATAATTACTTATATAGTTTGAAATACATACTTATTATACATAGAAACACCCAGACACAGTGCAAACATTTGAATTCATCACACAAATATTTGCACTGGGTGGGGATCGAACCCACGACCCTCGGCTTCGCAGGCAGAGCCACTAGGCCACGAGGCCAGTCCCACCACATTGATACCACCTTCATGTCCCACCGTTTACCGGAAGAAGATTTTAACAAAATTTAAAAATAAATTGGCAGTCATAGGAACTGCCGATAGAAGTGAAAACGTATAACTCGGAATTTGATAGCTCACTATGGAAACTACGCGGGTGAAACTAGGAAACTAGAGGGCGTGGCCATGACCATGGCCATCTAGATCTTCCAAGTGTACCCGAAGATTTCTTATCATTCCCGAGCGTGACGCTAAAATTCAATTCACAGCCCACGAAAAATCAGTCTGTGGCGCGCCAAAAGAAGTTTTCACTTTATAAATGCCACATCTACAATTATTACTTACGTGAACCAACATTGGCCCGACGAAGATTCAACAAAATTAAAAAAAAACGTTAGTTTTCCGGTTTGAAGGGCAATGTTTCCAAATTAGTAACATATCATAAAGATAAAGCTTATATATCTGGTTGACGAGCGCAATGCTAGGTAATTATTTGGACTCTTATTTGCTTAATACTATGTTGTCCTGGGCAAGCGTATTGCTTACATAAAGAGTACAGGCCCGTGAACAAAATTTACGGGTCAAATGAACCACCAAGAGACCTATGTAGGATGATAGAAGGGTATAAAGTTATAATATTTAGCACTATGCCGTCACTTGTAAGCTGTCCAACTGAGTACAGTTGAAGAGGGGGGGTTCCAATCCTTGATAATTTCTCCTTGTCGCATGATTTTTGTAAGGCGTTGCGAAATAATGGATTAGAAGAGGTATTGAAACTGTATGGAACCAATGCCGTACATTAATCAAATGACCAAATTTACTCTGTAAATCGTCAGCACATCAC
Organism: Ectropis crepuscularia; assembly: GCA_963693475.1. Taxonomy (NCBI): domain Eukaryota; kingdom Metazoa; phylum Arthropoda; class Insecta; order Lepidoptera; family Geometridae; genus Ectropis; species Ectropis crepuscularia. The sequence goes on from OY856367.1 coordinate 9,761,595, forward strand.
AATTTTTTCCGACAAAGTAATAATTAAAAATCTAAAATGTTTATAGTTAGAATTGGAAGTGCGACTAATGCCGCATTCACTGATACCAGCTTCGTGTCCCATCATTTACCTGACGAATACGACAATACAAAAAAAATATTCACTAGTGACGCTTAAGCAGTCTACTAAATGTTCCCACTGCAGGGACTCGGGGCCTTCTCTAGCAAGGCGAGAGTCAAGGCCATAATCCACAACGCTGGCCCAGTGCGGGGTGGTGGATATGACCTCGAAAGATTCTAAGTACATATCGGTTTCCTCACTATATTTTCGTGAGCGACATTACGCACATGACTACCAAACAAACACTCATCCCTTAAACACGCCATAGTTACTTCAAACATGTCATACCCCCCCCTCTAGACGTACCACAGTTCAGCCAAACATATCGCACCTCCATCCTCTAAATCTAGACATACCACAGCTATTTCAAACATGCCATACCTCTTCTAGACACGCCATAGTTATTTCAAACATTCCATACCTCTTCTAGACATGCCACAACTCTTCCAAATATGCCACAACTCTTCCAAAACATGTCACAACTCTTCCGCACATGCCACACCTCATCCAAACATACCAAAACTCTTCCACCCACCTTATTTCCACACCAACCACACCACTCACCGTTCCACTCGACATTGACCTCCTGTCCGGGGTGCATGCGCACCATGGGTCGCTCCGGGTACTTCATGAGGTAGTTGCAGACGAAGTCCCGGCTGAACGGATGCACCTCCTCCCACACCAGGGTCTTGCTCTCGTACACCACGCGCGTGTGGCGATGCTCCACGTATTGGGCGTAGCCATCGTCAAAGAACACTAGATATCTGCAAGGAGAAAATTCAAAAATTTTATTCACCCCCAACGATGTTTGATTTGAAATTGATTACAGATACAAAAATAAACAAAAAGAATTTTAAAGCTGATGTTTTTTGTGTGAACGCGCTGATTTCAGGAATTACTTTTTTATGGTATAGATACAGTGACAAGACGAGCAGGCATGTGCCTGCTGGTAAGCGACACGGCTGCCACATAACAGCAAATTGACAAGCAGCTATTGGAATATGAAGAGTTCAAATCATTACAGCATACAAAATTACGAGAGTCGTCAGCCCTGAGCCGCGCTCCCGAAATACTAACATTGTGATGTTGGCAGTTTCGGGAGCGCGCTTCCCGCGTCTCACCCCGCACGATTGCCCCGTCTAGACGGGTTTGTCGAACGACTGTATGATTTAATAGACTGTGATAATACTATAATTCTGAAGATTTTCTGATTTTCTGAAGTTTGTAGGGTTCCGTAAAACGTGAAAACGGAACCCTTATAACACAGAAAACGGAGTCCGTCCGTATGTCACAGCCACTTTTTGCCGAAACTATGAGAACTACACTATTGAAACTTGGTAAGTAGATGTATTCTGTGAACCGCATTAAGATTTTTACAAAATAAAATTTAAAAAAAGAAAAATTATGGTTGCTCCCCATACTTAGAACTGAAACTAAAAAAAATTTTTTCATTAAACCTACACGTGTGGGATGTCTATCGATAGGTCTTCAAAAATAATGTTGAGGTTTCTCATACAGTTTTTGTCTACACTGAATAATTTGCGCGAGAGACACTTCCAAAGTGGTAAAATGTGTGCGGGGGGGGCACTTCTAACCCTCTAACTTCTAAAATAAGAGAATGAAAAAACTAAAAAAAATATATGATGTACATTACCATGTAAATTACCAACGAAAATTGGTTTGAACTCGATGTGATGAGTACTTTTTTTTAGTACGTCATAAATACATTATTCTTAAATCTTCGATCAAAGTTACAACAAACTAAAAAAACTATGTGTACTATGTATATTATGTTACTTGCTGCAACGGGACCCTTCATAGGCGAGTCCAACTCGCACTTGGCCACTTTATTTGTTTGAACGCGCCGATTTTGTTTGGACCGATTTCAAAAAATTGGCAGTCATAGGAACTGCCGATAGAAGTGAAAACTTGCTGTTGCCCTGGTACTGGTACCTAGGGGCATACGCAACTCTTTTATATTTCTGTTGTCCTGGTATCTGGAGATAAACGCTGGGCTGTTGGAGGTAGGTAATCGAAACTGTTTCTGTTGCCCTGGTACCTACCTGGCCGTTTTTACCGAGTTTACCCGAAGATTTCATATCTGATCCGATCCATTATCATATCCGAGCGTGACGATTGATGAATCCATTTCACAGCCCACGAAAATTCTGTCTATAGCGCGCCTAAAGAAATTTTCACTACAAAAACTTTCTCCGTTGGATATATACGTGATCTCTGCATGCTATAGACTATATATTATGTACCACGAGCGAAGCCGGGACGGACCGCTAGTAACAAAATAAACCATTACCTGTACGCATTGACAGGGTTGGGTATTTCGGCGACGACTCCGGAGTAGTAGAACTCTCCCTTCTTGATACTGTTCTCAGAGTTTTTGAACAACGCTATCACTCTTGTACCTGGAAATATGAAAGTTTTTCATATTAGACGGAAAAACACGAATCTAGAACTTACGAATCAACTGCCTGTGTCCACGGTTTCAAGCGAGTGTAGTCAAGCCCCAAGAGGCCAAATTTGGGCAAAACCAGTTTTGAGACTTTAAAACCTTATTTTTTCATAATAAACATACTCGATTATTAGTTTATTTTGATGCCTAAGAGATAGGTGATAATATTTATCAGTACATTGTCGTTTACAGACACACAAAATTTGGTTTCATTTTTTAGTTATGATTTTTTGTGTGACGTCACGACGCCGGCCGCGTCGCGAGTCGGGCTTAATAGGTAAGTTGTTGTGTAATTGTAATTGTATTAGTGCTGAATATTATTATCTGACATGGTTGTATTGTCGTCATCATCATCATCAACAGCTCACTAAACGTTCCCACTGCTGGGACTCGGGGCCTTCTCTCGCAAGGAGATAATTTAGGCCATAATCCACCACGCTGGCCCAGTGCGGGTTGGCGGATGACACATGACTTCGAAAGATTCTAGGTACATGTCGGTTTCCTCACGATGTTTTCCTTCACCGTTTTAAGTTAGCGGAACACACACATGACTTCGAAAAGACAGTGGTGCGTGTGGGGTTTGAACCCGGGGTCTCCGGATCGGCAGTCGCCGTTCTCCCGACTAGACCAGCCGTAACTTGTAATTAATATGAAATGACGTGATATTCTGAAATAAAAATGATTTGATTGATTAAGGGGTTTTGAAGTGAAATCTTCTTATGGCGCATCACATACAGATTTTTCGCAGGCTTGTGAATGAAGCTCATCCTCACGTCCGTTTTTTTTTTTAAATAGGGATTGCAATCCAGCAAAGCACGATGCCAGACGATTTTAGGCCTTGCGGGATCCCGCAATATCTTGCGTCAGTCAGACCATGCTTATTTAAATTACTGCCTTTAAACTACGGCATATGTATTTAAAAAAAATATTAGATATACTGGAAACAAATTAAATTTGATTCTAGATTAGCGCCTTCGCTGAAAGAGCTTGCTCAAACTTTTAATAGGTTTTACATTCATAATGAATGCATTAATATCAAAGCTCATCGACGTAGGTAGTATCCCTGATACAATTTGCGGACAAAGAATTGTACAAAATTAAAAATGTCGTTGACGGCTTACATGTCTTTGAATTGTGTGTGAACTCGTAAAGTACTACCTATGCAGACGGTAGAAGAGAGATGTAGAACAATCCCTAAATCTGTATCGTAACGTGCATGACATAAAGCCCATATTTGAGTGTATTTTAATTGTCGCGTGGTAGCCGAATCGTATAAGCCGGTGCAGACCTTTAGCACAGAATATATATTAGTACAAGTACAGAAGCCTAACTTACCGAAAACAATTATATAAATAGCGACTCTTGCTGGGGCACAACAAAGTTCAATTCAGCTCGCATTAGCGCTCAATATCTGTCGCGATTTTCAACTTAACATTTGCGCTCTCTTCTAACGCGTAACTCTGTCCCTGTCTAGCGCGGAGGGTTGTCGACATATTTAAAAACAATATGCGCGGGAAACGTGTTGCGCGAGCGCTCAGCCGTGCGTCCGACAACCGACTGGCACTTGTTCCCTGGGAGGAACGGTCTAGCTGTAGGCTAAAACCGCGCGACCTTGAGCGAGTGATGATGCACTGCCTTTAGGCGGTATACCCGCCGTTCACTAACCTATGGTCATCCGCACATCGCTGGGTTCCGTGTACGCCATAGACCGCGCCGACAGCTGCTTGCACGAGCTCTTTCCTTTTTGATCGAAGCGAACGCGACACATCGTGAATTGCTGCAATAATAGAGAAATTACACTTATAACCCTGGTAATAAGACACGAAATTGCTGCTAGTCTTACAAAACAATGTGTGGGTCAAATACAACATGGAGGAACGAATGCATAGTTTGGGGTCAGATAGTGATGTGTAAAAAAAATGCAGGCCTCTGAGGATTATTTAGAGGCTGAATTGGAAATCATGCAAAGTGACTCTGTAGAAATCTTATATAAAATATTATAAAGCTGAAGAGTTTGTTTGTTTGTATGTTTGTTTCTTTGAACGCTAGGATCTCGGGAACTACTGGTACGAAGTGAAAATTCTTTCTTTGTTGGATAGTCCATTTATAGAGGAAGCCTATAGGCTATTTAACGTTACGCTACTATTAACAGGAGCGGAGCACGAATGAAAAATGTAACAAAAACGGGGGAAAATATTGCTTTTTGAGAACTTTCGTTGCGTGACAGCTTGTGTCTAACTTAAAGTTTGCGTCATTAGAACCTAAGGTAACCGAATTTGTTCAAAATTTGAATTAGTACGACCAATTTTTGATAGATGGCGTAGCAACGCGCGCGCGTTCATCTAGTCTTATATAAAGAACTAGCGGCCCGTTCCGGCTTCGCTCGGATTTCGTCATATAAAGACGATTAATCGAAAAATAAACTATCCTATCTCTCAAGTTGGACCAGACTGCTCACGGTGTGCCGATTTAATTTAAAATCGGTTAAGTAGTTTAGGAATCCATCGCGGACAAACATCGTGACAGGAGATTTATATATAAAATATATGTAAATAAATAAAGGTTATTCCGCACGGTTCCTTTGTACCAATCGTAAGCAGGTGAGTTGTAAGTTGTGGCGACATAGTGATGTGCCGCGACAAAAGTATGACACTTCCACAAGAGCGACAAGACAAGAGCGATCAGACCCGTGCTTTCAGTGTAAAGCGTTTGTTCTAACTCTATACGTAGTATATGTAAACTCTTTAGTCGAAACATAGATTTAGAATACTGATTTGCCCTCCCAAACTTTAAGTCGCACGGAATTATGTCATCGTTGGGTTCCGTTCTAGTCGGTTGTAGGAAGCGGTGAACGCCGGACGTTTTTACCTATCACTGATTTTGATCATTACTATAATAGATCCAACCGTTTATTTTCTTTTTGACAGCACCAATAGAACGTAACTGCGTCATGTTACGCAAAAGTTCACTTTTAAATGCGAGGTTTTAAAAATATAGCAACTGCTTAAATTTGCTCCTTGATCCCGTATAATAATCATCTTTGACAAATTGAGTCCATAAGTGCAGTAGTTTTTTTTATATAAATTACAAAAAATAACAAACGTTTTTAAAAATTAACTTTCTATGGGTGATGTTATAGAACGTAACTGCGTCATGTTACGCAAAAGTTCACTTTTAAATGCGAGGTTTCAAAAATATGGCATCGGCTTAAATTTGCTCCTCGATCCCGTATAATAATCATCTTTGACAAATTGAGTCCATAAGTGCAGTAGTTTTTTATATAAATTACATAAAATAACAAAAGTTTTTACTAATTTACTATGTAAAGTTTAGTTCTATGGGTGATGTTGATAGCCATAGAAAGTAAATTTTTAACCTCGCAATTAAAAGTGAACTTTTGCATAACATGACGCAGTTACGTTCTATTGGTGCTGTCAAAAAGAAAATAAACGGTTGGATCTATTATATTTGATCATGACTAGGTGGAATCGGGCTCCGAGTCGGATCTGTAACCTAACCGCGCTTCGACCGCCTAACTAAATCGGCTATCGCTTTGCTAATCCTGTCTCTATCATTTCAAGCGAAAATAAAAGAGAGGGAAACATCAGAGCTATGACATTTTTCGTTCGGCGGTAGACCCGATAGATAACAGCACAGCGACACGCAGCTATTGGAACATGAAGAGTCCAAATCATTACCTAGCACTGCACTGCGCTCGTCATCCAGAGATTTAAGTTGTTATATCTCTAAGCCCTGTAATTTCTCTGGAAACATTGCCCTTCAAACGGTAATGTTTGCGCATTACTGCTTGGCGGTAGAATAACTGGCAAGGGTGTGGTACTTCCCCAGGCGTCGCTGCCAAGAGTACACCTACACCTACCCAAGAGTACACCAGTAACCTACCAATACAAATATTTAAATATGGGCAGGTACAATATATGGGCAGGTATTTGTATTAGGTATATGGACAGGAGTGTTGCTTACCATCAGGCACATGTACTGCTCGTCCCGTCACTCTATACTATGCTACTAATATTATAAATGTCAGTGTTTGGATATTTGGGTGTTTGTTGCCCAATCACGTCGTAATTTATAGATCGGGCTGATATTTGGAACACAGTTCGTTAAGTCGAGAAGAACACAAAAACTACTTTTTATCCCGGTAAAATAACAGGAACGGGGACCACGCGGGCGGAACTAATCTGACGGTTTTTATAATTTTACACTGACAAACAGACAAACGTAGATCGTTATTTATCCACGCAATCTTAAAAGTTTCCAAAATCTAAACTAGATGGCGCTAGGGTATAAATAGAACACGGTAGCGAAGTTTAAGTTACAAGTAACTCAACCGACTGAGTTCTCAGCTCTCTACACAAATCAAAGCATAGCCCGGAAACGAGCTAGCGTATTTTTTTAAATGTACGCCTTTAGAAACGTACATTATGAATCATTATATTATATTAAAATATTAACTATATATTAACTACTAGAAGCGCCCCTCGGTGTTACCCGCGAAGTTCCCGTTCCCGTTGTTTTTCCGGGATAAAAGTAGCCTATGTGTTCTTCCAGACTATAATCTATATGTGTTCCAAATTTCAGCCCGATCCGATCACCTTCTGACGCATAATGACCAACACGCGTTTTGACTAATTTAAAAAACCCATCTTGACATATACGCAAAAAGTGCAATACGCATAATGCCAAATCAATTCTCATTTACGCAAAATGAGCAATCATACGTTAGGACGTGATTGAGCAACAAACATCCATACATTCACATTTATAATATTAATAGGATGTCGACTTGGCGACTATGGCCACACAGAACATCATCGTTATTCATGATGGTACTGATGATGGTCAAATTAAATCAGCTTGTTCATGTTGCAATTATAGACTACAGGCCCGTGAACAAAAATTATGGTTTTATGGGTCAAATGAACCACCAGGATACCTATGTAGGATAAAATAGAAGGGTATAAAATAATAAGATTCAACACGATGCCGTCACTTGTAAAATTTGGTCTTTTGATAATGTACGGCATCGGTTCCATACAGTTTCATTACCTCTTCTAACCCGTTATTCCGCAACGCCGTACAAAAATAATGCGACAAGAGGACACGATCGAGGGTTGCTACCTCCCCTTTTTAGTGATCCGAGGAGGTGATTTGAACAAGTACGGCATTGGTTCCAAAACATTATCTAGCACTCAAACGTACAATTAAAAATAACGCCGTCTAAAACGCAGTCTGTTCAATTGAATGTTTATCGACAACTACCTTAATTTCATCGTATACATGATTTAAATAGGTAGGTCATTTGATCCCTATGGCCATATGGCGATGGCCATAAAAATATATAATAAGCTTCCCACCAAATTAAAGGTAATAGAAGATAGATAGATAGATTGTAGTGGTAGGACTCTTAGCAGAGTCCGCCTGGGGAAGTACCACACCTTTGCCAATTATTCTACCGCCAAGCAGTAATGTGCAAACATTACTGTGTTCCGGTTTGAAGGGCAATGTTTCCAGAGAAATTACAGGGCTTAGAGATATAACAACTTAGATCTCTGGGTGACGAGCGCAGTGCAGTGCTAGGTAATGATTTGGGCTCTCCATGTTCCAATAGCTGCGTGTCACTGTGCTGTTATGTGGCAGGCATGTTGCTTACCATCAGGCACATGTCCTGCTCGTCTCGTCACTCTTTATTTAAAAAAAAAAAAAAAAAAGATAGATAACTCTTTATTGTGACACAAAAACAGAAATATTACAGTAAAACACTTACGAACTAGCACCACAAATGGCGGCCTTATTGCTTAGAACAATCTCTTCCAGGCAACCAGAAGAAGATGCAGAAGCAGAGGCAGAAGATGAGCGTAGGTTTATTAGGACTTTGAGAAATCTGCTGCTGTCTAAAGCCTACTTTAGCATGTCAGAGTTTTTAATCGACGACCTAAGAAATTTCGGGGATGAAAGTTTGGAAATTGACTGTGAAACATAACGCTTCGCTCCAAAACGATTTTTAATTGCAATGCCCGATTGGGTACTTTGTGTTGCGACTTAATTTGGTACGAAATCTACCTATCTGTATTATCTTTCATTCTATCTGTAACATAACAAAGCAATAAACGATTGAGTATTGAGTATCCTGTATGGCACCTTATTTTTCTACATGATTTTGCTAAAAACTATTGTTGTATAATAATGCCGTAAAACAGAAAGTGTCCTAAAAAAATTACAGAGGAATACAAAACATGCAAGTTTTCATTTATTTGATTAATCATAGACTAATGAAATATAGCAATTTTCAACACATTATCGTTGTATTAAATAGTGTTCAGGTAAATAAATTAGAAAAAATAATGCCGTACATTTTAACCCTTTATCAAACAAAATATGTACCACTTAGTTAGAAACTCGGAAACTATGTACTTTAGGGCAAAAAATATTGAGATCATCATTGTAGTAAATTAAATTACGATTTATGGTCCATTTAATGAGCCGGTTTTTCTATCGACTCACAGAGTCGTTACCCGCAAAGATCTCTACTTCAAACAAATAAGGTTCAGTATTGAGTGACTCACCGAGTTCTTTTGTTTCGCCTGCACCTCAAGTAGTCTATCCTAGTCTACACCCGCAATAATCTCTACTACCAACAAATAAGGTTCAACATTGAATGACTCACCAACTTCTTTAGTTTCGGCTGCACGTCAAGTATTCTGACCTAGCCTATAACATGATCTCTACTACAAACAAATAAGGTTGAACATTGAATGAGTCACCGAGTTCTTTTGTTTCACTGCTACCTCAAGTACTCTGCCTAGCCTCTCTACCCGCAATGATCTCTAGTCCAAATAAATAAGGTTCAATATTGAGTGACTCACAGATTTCTTTTGTTTCAGCTGCACCTCAAATACTCTGTCTAGTATATACCCGCAATGATCTATACTACAAACAAATAAGGTTCAATATTGAGTGCTTGGTAAGTCGTGAGTGAGAGAGGTAGTTTTGTTTTGTTTTGTTTAGCCTATACCCGCAATGATCTCTAACACAAACAAATAAGGTTCAATATCGAGTGACTCACCGAGTCGTTTTGCTTCGGCTGCATTTCAAGGACCCTCCCTTTGATCCAGGCTCCATACTGATTCTTCATAGCATAGACTATGCTCCCGAGCTTTAGAGGCGCCTTCACTAGCTCCCCTAGAGGGGGGAGGTCAGCGGGTGCGGCCTCGGCAGAGAGACGAACCACCGATATATCCTTCTGGAATTATACAATAGGGATCTATATAGACACGCAGACAATACAATCTAAACTTACAAGTACCACGTCTTGAAATATATAAAAATGGTCCGTTATACACGTCAATTATGTTGACAATGTGGGCAATGTTTCCAGAGAAATTACAGGGCTTAGAGATATAACATCTTAGATCTCTGAGTGACGAGCGCAGTGCAGTGCTAGGTGATGATTTGGACTCTTCATGTTCCTATAGCTGCGTGTCACTGTGGTGTTATGTGGCAGGCATGTTGCTTACCATCAGGCACATGTCCGGCTCGTCCCGTCACTCTTAGTTAAAAAAAAAAAAAATACAATAATATTCCAGTAGCTATTGGGAAAGAAACACAACACTAGCTTACAAAATAAAGTACGCCTAACTCTGCTTATATACATATATATGTGTTATTAAGAATGATAAATTTACTAGAATTGATATTGTTTAATATTAAGTGTGTTGTTTTAAGAGTCTAATATTTAAGTTAAATTACTATTATATTGATAAATACATACAATGTACCTACCTAACCTAATACTATAGTAGATCCAACCGTTTATTTTCTTTTTGACAGCACTAATAGAACGTAACTGCGTCATGTTACGCAAAAGTTCACTTTTAAATGCGAGGTTTTAAAAATATGACAACTGATTAAATTTGCTCCTTGCTTATTATACCCGTATAATCATCTTTGACAAATTGAGTCCATAGGTGCAGTAGTTTTTTTTATAAATTATATAAAATAACAAACGTTTTTAAAAATTTACGTTCTATGGCTATCAACATCACCCATAGAACGTAAATTTTTAAAAACGTTTGTTATTTTATGTAATTTATAAAAAAAACTTATATACTCGTAATGTATATATGGTCATGGTCCCGAGTTTACCCGAAGATTTCTTTCATTTGCAAACGCTTGAGCTCAATTCACAGCCCACGGATAATCTGATTGTGGTGCGACAAAAGTTCAAAAAGCTACTTACGTCTTCATCGAATCTCCCTTGTTCGTCCGCCATTACATGAGCAGTATACCTCGTCACCTGTAATAGAAAATGTGATCGTCCAATAATCATTTTAATCTATACTAATATTATAAATGAAGAATAATAGATGGACCAAACGTTTAGTAGAGTGGATACCAAGGGATAGTAAGAGAAGGAAAGGCAGACCACACAAACGATGGAGCGACATTTTCAACCAGAGGGGTGGCTCTCACTGGATGCGGAAGGCACGCGAGAGACGAGTGGAAAGGATTAGGAGAGGCCTACGCTGCAGAGGCAACTACTACTCATCTTAATCTTCTTAATATATATAAATCTCCTGTCACGATATTTGTCCGCGATGGGTTCCTAAACTACTTAACCGATTTTAAATTAAATTGGCACACCGTGAGCAGTCTGGTCCAACTTGAGAGATAGGATAGTTTTTATTTCGATTAATAGTCTTTAAATGATAATATCCGAGCGCAGCCGGAATGGGCCGCTAGTACTCTATAAAAAGAAAATAAGGATTGTATGATACACTATGAAAACTTGAAACTAATTATCTTAAGTATAGGTTTAACTCATTTATTTTGTCATTTTTTTTTGTAGTAGAAATAGAGGCTATTTTTATTTTATTTTATTTTAATATTATAAAGCTGAAGAGTGCGTTTGTTTGTTTCGCAAGGATCTCGGGAACTACTGGTCCGAATTTAAAGATTCTTTCTCTGTTGGATAGTCCATTTATCGAGGAAGGCTATAGGCTATTTAACATTACGCTACTATCAACAGGAGCGGAGCATGAATGAAAAATGTAACAAAAACGGGGGGGAAATATTGCTTTTTGAGAGCTTTCGTTGCGTGACAGCATGTGTCTATCTTTTAAAAGGTTGCGGCATCAGAATCTAAGGTAACCACATTTGTTCTAGAATTGGTTCTTTGAACTGGTACGACCAATTTTCGATAGATGGCGTAGCAACGCGCGCACGGATCAGCTAGTTCTTAATAAACTTCAAAAAAGAAGGTCCTTAATTTTAATTCGAGTGTTCTGTTCATAAGTTACACGATAGCTGCGCTAATACTGAATCGATTTTTGATAATTCCTTTTTTTTAGTTTGGTCGAAAACATTTCAGAAGTGGTCCCGTATAAATTGTATCGAAATCAGTGCAGCAGTTTTTGAAATATCAACAAAAATAACTAACAATTGCTTACATTTGTCTGTATGACGTAGTTTGATAGCTTCTTATTATGGACTACAGGCCCGTGAACAAAATGTATGGCTCATATGAACCAACAGGAGACCTATGTAGGATGATAGAAGGGTATAAAGTAATAAGATTCAGCACTATACCGTCACTTGTAAGCTGTCCAACTGAGTACAGTCGAAGAGGGGGGGTTGCAACCCTCGATCATTTCTCCTTGTCGCATGATTTTTGTACGGCGTTGCAGAACAATGGATTAGAAGTGGTTTTGAAACTATAAAAATTGTAAATTTTAATTATTATTAGTGTTTGTAATTTATATATTTGATTATGTACGGCATTGGTTCCAGTTTCAATACTTCTTCTAATCCCTTATTCCACAACGCCGTACAAAAATCATGCGACAAGGAGAAATGATCTGTAGAGATTCGACTGTAGAGAACGAGACGAGCAGGACATGTGCCTAATGGACATGTAAGCAACACGCCTGCCACATAACAGCACAGTGACACGCAGCTATTGGAACATGAAGCGTCCAAATCATAACCTAGCACTGCACTGCGCTCGTCACCCAGAGATCTAAGTAAATTGTTCTATCTCTAAGCCCCGTAATTTCTCCGGAAACATCGCCCTTCAAAACCGGAACACAGTAATGTTTGCACATTACCGCTTGGCGGTAGAACAACTGGCAAAGGTGTGGTCCTTCCCCCAGGCGGACTCTGCCAAGAGTCCTACGAAGAAGTGGACTCAACAAGACAAGACACCACTGGACAAGGAAGTGTCCTCAAGGGCCGAGTTCAAAAGCTCTATAAAATACCTTTCTATCGTCGAAGAGGCCGGCTTGCTTCTTAGCCGGCGTATCCAATGCGGTGGTGGACCGTCGCTTCGGATACCGTACGGGAAATATCTGGAAATTAAATTAAACGTATGTGTTTAAGAACGCACGGCAGAAGTGAAAACACTAAAATAAGAGATAACTATTAAAAAAACATTGAATAATTTTATTTATCATCCTACTAATATTATAAATGTCAAAGTATGGATGTTTGGATGTTTGTCGCTCAATCACGCCGTAACGTATGAACGGATCGGGCTGAAATTTGGAACACAGTTAGATTATAGTCTGGACGAACACTTAGGCTACTTTTTATCCCGAAAAACAACGGGATTAAAATTAATTTATTCAAAAACAATTAACATAACTTTAACGTACAAGATAGTGACAATTAAATACTTACATCTTTGTGACTCGAGTCGTAAACTTCGTCTTCTGTTTCTAAGCAGGCGTACTGTAAAAACACCAAATTAAAAGAGACAATAGAGTACAATCCTCAAAAAAACTAAGTAGCCCGTTAGTTAGATTGCCAAAAAATATTGTACACGTATTTTTTCTTTTGTTTCACAAACAAAAAATGACGAAGATACAGCGCTTCGAAGTTTCGTGTGACGTCACTTGTGAGTACGATTTTTGCTCACGAGTGACGTCGCGACCCCCCCACTCTCGAAGTTTGATGGTCTATATCTTTGACGATTTTAAATATTATGAAAAAACAAAAAATACGTGTCCAATATTTTTCCATGATCTAGCTGACGTACTAATTAGGATGGTGTATTTTTGACCCAGTCCGGTACCCTATTAAAATATAAGATAAAACCGGCCAAGTGCGAGGACTCCCGCACGAAGGCTTCCCGTACCATTAGCACATAAACGGCCAAAACCTCTTTGGCTTATCTGGATTTCCTTATATCCATCGCAATTTCCGCAGACAGGCAAAATATTTCTTTAAAATTTTAATTTTCCTTCATGATTCTGACAATGAATTCGATATCGCGTTTTATTTTTACTAGTGGCGCCATCTAGTTTGTTTGAGACAAACTAATCGAGCAAAAAACGGTAAAAATCAAGTTTGTTGTATGGGAGTCCCCCTTAAATATTATTTTTATTTTATTTGTAGTATTTGCTGTTATAGCGGAAATAGAAATACATCATCTGAGAAAATTTTAACTGTCTAGCTATCACCGTTGTTGAGATTCAGCCTGGTCGGACGGACGGACGGACGGACAGCAAAGTCTCAGTAATAAGGTTCCGTTTTTACCCTTTGGGTACGGAACCCTAAAAAAAAGATGTGATGTTATACTACAATAGGTAGAAACGCAGTTTCTTCCGATAATATACTTTGCCTTTCCTTCCCATGTTCCGGTTTTAAGGGCAATGTTTTCAGATAAATTACTGGGCTAAGACATACACATACAAGAAACACCTTATATTTCCGGGTGACGAACGCAGTGCAGTGTTAAGGAAAGATTTGGACTCTTCATGTTCCAATAGCTGCGTGTCACTGTGCTGTTATGTGGCAGGCATGTTGCTTACCATCAGGCACACACCTATTTTCCTCTTCTATTCCTAATCCAAGAAATATGTATAAAAAATAATTTAAATAACTCACACACACACACACACACACATACACACACACACATACACACAACACACAATTAACACTCACAACACATAAACTAATGTAAACAAAAGAATTGTCATAGTTATAGAGAGGTGGAGTCTCCTTTTACAGGTATTATATTTTAAAAGGAGACCCCGATATACTTGTTTCGTAAGTTTACTGTTTGATGGAAATAAACATATTTGTATTTGAACTAAGATCACGGAACCCGGAGTCCGTGGAGTGGCTAATTTAAATTTAAAAAAAACAAAAGAAAAACATCAGCCACAGTCCTGTTAGTCTCGTCACTTTGTACTATAAAATAAATAATTATTATTATACTTTAAAATACTAAAGAACATGCCTTTTCATTTCAAATAGTCAATCCGCCACCTTGGAACAGACGCCATGTTGGATTTAAGTTATGTGATTATTTTTTTCGTATCCCATTCAGCAAACCTTTTAATTTAATACCCGTATTATGGGGGTGCATTTCAAATAGCCAATCCGCCATGTTTGATGCCCGCCATGTTGGATGTCATTAAGTCACGTGACTATTTTTTTCGTATTCCTGACAGCAAACCCTTTCATTTGATACCCATATCACGGGGGGTGGATTTCAAACAGCCAGTACGTCATCTTGGTGAGGCCGCCATATTGGATTTGTAATGACGTTTCTTAGCTAGTCATGTATTGTCATCAGAACTCAGAGCGTGGGCAAAATTTCATCCTAATCGAAGACCGGGAAGTGGGTCAAATTAAGATTCCAATATTTTTACATACATACATAGTTAGTTACAAGTGAAGCTAATAAAAGCGTGTTAAAACTAAGTAGCTTTTTGTTTTTTTTTTTTTGGAGAAAATATTTTTTTCATACGTACGGAAGCTATGGGCGTATCGTGTATACTGATGCTCGGCAGCTCATGCCTCGGACCCTCGAAGCTGGAGTAGAACTCCGTGCGGAGAGAGTCCGTCGCCTTTTGACAGTCGCGTAACAGCTTGTCCACTTCCTGGCTTTGCTCTGTTGATATAATTGACATAAACATCAAAATCGGCATAATTGTTTAAATGACATAATTGTCAAAATGACGTAGGTAATTGTCAAAGTGACTTAATTTTCAAAATAACATAATTGTTAAAATTATATAATTGTCAAAATGACATAATTATGAAAATTGCATAATAATCAAAATTACATAATTGTCAAAATGACATAATTGTCAAAATGACATAATTGTCAAAATGACGTAGGTAATTGTCAAAGTGACTTAATTTTCAAAATAACATTATTATTGTTGAATTTATTGTCGAACTGTAAAATTATTATTGTCGAGGCTTAATTTGCAAAGTAACATAATTGTTAAAATTACATAATTGTCAAAATAACATAATTGTTAAAATTACATAATTGTCAAAATTACATAATTATCAAAATTGCATAATTGTCAAAATTACATAATTGTCAAAATAGAAAGAAAAGAAAAAGAAAAGAAAAATAATATTTATTTGCCAAAGTAACACATCCAATAAAATAATTAATTGTAGCTTCCGCACTAGGCTAGGCCTGTATCGCGGAAGCCGATACGATTGTCCTGTGTGAAATAAAATAGTGCCTCCAAAAAGATTTATCAATTAACAAATGCCTGTCCTACGTCATTTATCCATCTATCACTGTCACATGCATGTTCCCTATATTATATGCAAGTATATTCATAAGAACACTGAGCAGTAAGTCAATCAATACACTATACATGAACTAAGTACAATAATAACAACATCATCCACACATTGATACAAACGCACACATACACTATCACTTAACATTTATGTTACAACAAATCAATATTTATGAAAATCTATGAACAAAATCCAAGCAAGTCTTCTGTTTCTTTATAATTCAGAGTAGTTAATAATCTAAAGGTAACTTTTTTGGCCTCAGAGTGGGTTTTATCGGTCAGATGGCAGTGCTTATCAACCACATTGTACACATGTGATCGGATGAAGTCACCAAAACGACGAGCAAAACTCGTGGTAACCTGCGGATAAGGGATCCTGAAAACTCTCTTATTGGTCATATATTTGTAGTCACCAGAAGCAAGAACATCCCTGTGCACGGAGAGAATTGTATTCCGTATAAACAACTGCCTAATGCTCAAAACACCACTCTCTCCAAAAATGTCAACGGTCGGATATCTTAACGGTGTTTTTAACATTACTTTCAAGACCGATCGCTGAGCTCTCTCTGCATGTATGATATGGGTTGCAGCAGCGCTGCCCCAGCATGTAATGCAGTAAGTAATAATTGATTGACACAGAGAATAATAAACTGATTTCAGAATGTCTAGCGATGCCACATCACGTAGATTCTTCATTATACTAATAACTTTACGAATTCGGCCCGAGAGTGCGAGAATGTGATTTTTGAAATTTAAATTTTCGTCCAAAAGAATACCCAAATATCTAACCGCTTGACACCTCTGGAGAAGTTCACAGTTGCAAGCTTCAAAATCACAGCTAGGGTTATGCAGTTTAATGTTTGTACTAAAATCTGGGGCCGATGCAGCTGTTATATGAAAACACACATAAACAGTTTTTTTGGCGTTCAGTGTCAGAAGATTACTCCGGAGCCATCTAGAAACAACAGCCATGCCTTTTTCCGCAATATCCACGGCTTTTGACCAAGAAGAACCGTAAAATGCCACTGCAGTGTCGTCAGCGTAGCAAATAATTTCAGCATTTTCTATAGGAAGTTCGTGAATACTGTTAATATACGCCGTGAAAAGCGTGGGTCCCAGAATACTACCCTGGGGCACACCGAAACCTATGTCCCTTGTGCTGCTAACGTTATTTCCTATTTTTACGCACTGTCTTCGCTCCGATAGGTAAGACGTAAACCATTTAGAAGCAAGTCCTCTGACTCCCATACCCTCCAGCTTTCTTATCAGAATAGGAACAGAAACCGTGTCGAACGCTTTTGCTAAATCTAAAAATACCGCAATGCATTTCTCTTTTTTATCTAGCTTAGAAGTAATAACATCGGTTAACAAACGGACTGCGTCCTCAGTGCACCTTCCCTTTCGAAATCCAAACTGCCTTGGAGAAATAATGTTTCGTGATTCCAAGAAATGCGTTAATCTCTTATTGACTATTTTTTCCAACAATTTAGAAAAGGTAGTTAAAAGTGCGATAGGCCTGTAGTTTTCGACGCAACTCTTAGCACCGCTTTTATAAATAGGACTGATTAGAGAAAGCTTCCACGTTTCCGGAAAAGTTCCACTATGAAGGCTTAAGTTATAAATATGTACCAGAGGTGCGACAATTTTATCTTTAACGTACTTAATTAGTTGATTTGTTAACGTATCTACACCAGGAGCTTTGCCATTTTGCAAATTTGTGATTACTTTGTCTACTTCCTCGCTGTCCGTTGGGACCAAGAAAAAAGACTCAGCAGGGGTGGAAAGTGAACTCGATGATTTAGCCAAACTTGTTTGTGTTTCATTTAGATTAGTGAGTATCTTATTTGCAAGCCTGTCCCCTACCGTGGAAAAGTGGTCATTACAGGTATCAAGGGGATTCTGAGCATCATTGGAGCTGAGATGTGATGTGAGTAGGTCAGTGGGTAGCTGATTACTTTTTGATAACCCACAAACAGATTTAATAGATTTCCAGAGTTTGCGAGGATTGTTTTTGTTTTTTTCTATTTCTTTTTTCTCGTACTCATTTTTTACTCTACGAAGAGTACTCACAAAGAAATTGTGATACCTCTTGTACGAAACTTGAAGAATCGCATTGTTTGGCTCAAGTTTAGCTTTTTGGTGAAGACGGTCCCTATGCCTCATGCAACGCATGAGGCCTGGGGTAATCCACGGCTTAAGGTTGTACTTTGTTCTACTAAGACGAATCTCACGCGTGTGTCTATCGACGATATCTGTTAAATATTTGGTGAATATATGTGTAGCTACATTCACATCGTCCAAGCTGAGAACAAAGTTCCAATCCGTGGCGGAAAGATCATGTTTTATTGCCTCCAAATCTCTTTTTATCGTGATTCGGTTTGGGCGTGAATTTAATCGGTTACTAATGTTCATGCCTACCATAGCTGGATAATGATCTGTAACGACTGTCTTGCAAACTATACCGATAGGATCCTGGTTTAGCTGTGATGTTCTGATAAAAATATGGTCAAGACAGGAAGCACCTCTGGTAGGCATAATTCTCAAATGACATAATTCTCAAAATGCCATAATTCTAAAAATGAGGAATTGTCAAAATTACATAACTGTCAAAATTACATAATTGTCAAAATGACGTCATTATCAAAGTGACTTAATGTTCTAACTATTATTATTTATCTATAGGCTATATATTTACCACGTAAGAAGCCGGGACGAATCGCAAGTCCTACATAGAAACACCCAGACAAAGAACAAAAATTTGTATTCATGACACAAATATTTGCCCTGGGTGGGAATCGAAGAGTTTACGTTATACTACGTATAGAGTTAGAACAAACGCTTTACACCGGGCGCACGGCTCTGATCGCTCTTGTCTTGTCGCTCTTGTGGAAGTGTCATACTTTTGTCGCGGCACATCACTATGTCGCCATAGCTAACATACACCTCATCTGCATACGATTGGTACAAAGGAACCGTACGGAAAAACCTGGGTAGCGATTCTAAATGCGATTCCGAATGGTTCGGAATCGGAATGACAATCCCTGTCTCTGTCATGCTAAACAGATAAGACCAAGACCGAGAGATGAGATTCCGTGTCGGATGCAACCGAATGGATTTAGAATCGCTACCCTAATTTATTTATTTACTTATTATTAATTTAAGGTGGGAATCGAGCCTTACTTTGCATGATTTCCAACTCCGCTTCCAAATAGTCTTCGGTGGCCTGAAGTCGTTCTTCCATGTTGTATTTGATCCACACTTTGTTCAGCATATCGGTGAGTTTGCCTTCCAATAATCTGGAATACAATCGTATACCTTTAAACAAGCAATTCTTGTATATATGTATTTATATATAGAATCTGAATCTCGGAAACGGCTCGAACGATTATCATAAAATTATGTATCGCATCGTCGCTTAACGTGGGAGGGCGTGGCCTGGGCATCATGGCATGGCCATCTAGAAATGCGTCAGCATTTCCTATTGGCTGATGCATTTTTAGATGGCCATGGCACACCCTTTCAGTATTTGCCATTGGCTGACGCATTTCTAAATGGCCAACAGCCATCGTCCCGAGTTTACCCGAAGATTTCTTATCATACCCGAGCGTGATGCTAGAATTCAATTCACAGCCCACGAAATATCTGTCTAGGCGCGCCTAAAGAAGTTTTCACTTCAAAAATGGGACAGCCTGGGATGGTTGGAGTAGAAGGGAAGTATAAGCCACCCAATTAAGAACCTAAGTGCGGAAAAGGCCCCGTCAAACTAACTATTCCAGCCTTCAAACTACCTGTGTATTTACTATCCCTGTATCGATCCCTGAGATTGTGTACAGAACTAGCCGTGTCACAAATTTCATCCCAATCCGTACGGCCGTTCCAAACAAAATCCAAAATTTCAGATCAATCAATCATGAAACGATGCCCCTATTTCGAGCCACGAGCATTACTCACCCCGCATCCTTCTCGCCAAGCGGTTCTTCGTCGCCTTCGGAATCAGAGTCGGATATTTCTAGAAGCGTCTGCGCAGGTCGCGCCATACGGAGAGCCATCAGCGGCCGGAGGTCTTTTATACCCGATACTAGGCCCTGAAAATTACAATTATGACAAATTGATATTTTGTAGATTGATCTAACGCAAATTTACATAATTATGTCAACTTGAAATTTTGTAGACTTCTGTAAAATAACTTTTCAAATTATGTTTTTTTTTGTTTGACATTTTACATATTATGTCATTTCATCATTTGACATAATTGACATAATACAAATTACGTCATTTCACTGTTTGACATAATTGCCCTAATACAGTTTATGTCATTATATCATTTGACACAATATAAATAATTTCATTTCATCGTTTGACATAATTGACAATACAAATTATGTCATGTCATCATTTGATATAATTGAGATAATACGAATTGTCATTGCATCGTACGGGTTAATTGACATAATACAAATTATGTAATTTCATCATTTGACATAATTGACATAAAACAAATTACGAGATTTTTGTCTGTTTGACATAATTGGCACAATACAATTTATGTCATTTCATCATTTGACATAGTATAAATAATGTTATTTCATCATTTGACATAGTATAAATAATGTTATTTCATCATTTGACATAAATTACATTACAAATATTATGTCGTATCATCATTTGATATAACTGAGATAATACGAATTATCATTGCATCATCCGGGTTAATTGACATAATACAAATTATGTCATTTCATCATTTGACATAATTGACATAAAACAAATTACGTCATTTCACTGTTTGACATAATTGGCACAATACAATTTATGTCATTTCATCATTTGACATAGTATAAATTATGTTATTTCATCATTTGACATAATTGACATTACAAATATAATGTCGTATCATCATTTGATATAACTGAGATAATACGAATTGTCATTGCATCATCCTGGTTAATTGACATACATACTAGTATGATAACTTTATCTATAACATGATAAGTATTTAAAACTTAAAACTAATATTTTCAATGACATAATACAGGTTGACATATTAAAATGAGATTAATTTAAAGTAGTTTTAATTAAATATTTACAAAATTTGTATTATAGAGTCATGGGATCAGAAAAACCAGCGGTTGATTGAAAGAACACGCTTTCCATAACAGTGTCACGCAGCTATTGGAACATGAAGAGTCCTAATCATTACTTAGCAGTGCACTCCGACGAGCGGAGCGGACTCAGAGATATAAGATTTATTATCTCTATGCCCTGTAATTTCACTGAAAACATTGCCCTTCAAACCGGAACACAATAATGTTTGCACGTTATTGCTTGGTAGTAGAATAACTGGTAAAGGTGTGGTCCTTCCCCAGGCGGACTCCGGAGTTAAATCGATCGTATTCAAAGATTTTACATATACTACGTATAGAGACGAACTTCTTAGCATTCCATGGATTCACCGTGCGGGTGCCGGGTCCATCGTGTGGCAGAGAGAGAAATCTCTAATAGACCCCAAGACTTGCGACTCGGGCGTAGGTTTAAAAGGGGCCCCTTTTGGTGACGTACGTCAACACTCACCTTCACTACTCGTATTTCTCTCCCTGCCCAGCCAAATCCGATATGATACTACTAGTGCAGCTTTAGATACTCGTTCTAGTATGGAACTTACTGCACTTCTGGATAAGCCAAGGTCTTTAAGCAGGTTATAGAGAGATTTTGCTGGTATACCTCTCGCTCCTACTTCTACAGCGTGTAAATTAACTACATAACTAATTAAAACAAACGCTTTACACCGAAAGCACGGGTCTGATCGCTCTTGTGGAAGTGTCATACTTTTGTCGCGGCACATCACTATGTCGTCATAGCTAACACACACCTCATCTGCTTACGATTGGTACAAAGGAACCCTGCGGAAAAACATTAATCTATTTACTTATTCTTTATCTAAGGTCGTACTATACGTACCTCGTTTCTAGCGTTGACAACGTCAAGACATTTTTTACAAACTGCGCGCTTGCTTCTCCTAGCGCCGCCGTAGTAAGCGATTGTAATTCTGTCAAAAAAAATATTTGAGTTACCTCCCATCACCTTGAATTAAAAAAATGAAATGCAGTATAGTATTCCATTTGATTTGATACCCATATTTATAACCACGGGTCATTGTGAAATATACGTGATCCGCCTTTTTGTAGCGGCGGCCATCTTGAACCGATTTTCATCAATGATAGCTATGGAGAGTAGAGGTAAGGATCGTCATCTCATATCGTAGAAAAAGTAACAAAAACGGAAAAAATATTGCTTTTTGAGAGCTTTCGTTGCGTGACAGCATGATATACATCTTTTAAAGGTTGCGTCATTAGAACCTAAGGTAGCCGAATTTGTTCAAAATTTGAATTGGTACGAACAATTTTCGATAGATGGCGTAGCAAGCCATCTATGGTTCAGCTAGTTAATATTATATAGGGGAGAGTTTGTGTCAGCCATATAGGACGTATAAAAAACTCGGACGTAGTCTCGTTAAAACAAAAACTGTGTCCCTAGAGTCGGCCACATTTGCATGTGTGCGTTGTCAGGTTGTCACTGATGGCTAACACGCACACATATACACAAGTAGCGCGTGTAATGACCCACTGATGTGTACGTGTCAGCCTGTATGTGACAGCGCCCACGGGCATATTATGTGGCCGACTCGATGGACACAGTTTTTGTTTTAGCGAGACTACGTCCGACTTTTTTTATACGTCCATGGTGTCAGCATTTTCATTTGTCACAGCCCTCTGCATGGTAGTTTTTCCCTTATGCTGTGATATTAGTAAGACTTAAAGACTTGACACTTGGCTTGGCATTTAGTCGACAAGATTTCAGAAGCGAATTCAGAATCAAGGTTAATCGACTGAATCCAGAAGAAAAACATAAGCAAGCAATCGTCGCTTCTGAATATAGTATGCTAACTAAAGGCCGATTTACATCAGACGAGCGAATGCTCATTCTATCATTGTATCAAATTCATTTGGTGTAAACAAACGTAGAGCATTCTTTCGTTGTTTTGTTTGCGTTCGCAAAGATTCTATGGAATATCTAATATGGAAAACGCTAAGAACGATCTTTCGTTTACACTAAAAGATCGAGAAATAATGCTCTTATTCCAGTTCTAGCTCTATGTTCGTTCAGTTTAAATCGGCCTTTACTGAACGCACATCAACTGAATCCAGGAACGACTAAATTCAGTCGTCTAAATTCAGCCAAAGCGTCTTACCTGTCAGCTAGATAGTAGTCGACCTTATCGTCGCTGGTACAACTGAAGTTGATGCAATGATTGTGCTCGCGAGGGGTTTCTATGTACGAAACATCTTTTTTATCTGCGAAACAGAAATCGTATTTTAAATTGTATTATTAAAACTAACGTGGTTATTACACATTTTAAAAAAATTGGTTGCCTGTAAAGTCGGTATACGGGCGAAAGTTTTACGTGACAACGACTTTGAGTGGTAAAATAATTTTAATGTGAATATTCATTCGTAGTCTGTCACATTATCACTACACAATCGTTTTACAATTAACTGGCAACGTGTAAACTTGTATGCAGGCGCCTAAGCGAATCGGCGACTCGGGCATGGTTAGCCCGCCTAAGAGCGAGAGAGACAGACATAAAAAGTGAAAGGCACGCGTCCCTCTCACTCGCTCTCATTGTGAGCGCATAACGTGAGCGGAGCGTAACGCAGTTTCTTGAAGTGTCACCCGGCAAACCAATTTATAAGACGTTGTCACGTCAAAAATTACACGGGTAACTCACGTATAATATAATCTGAAACAAAATGTGAATTACATCTGTACACGTCAGTAAATGTATGTGTTACGACCATGTTTCTAACAAATAAACGATTTGATTTGATAATATAGTCAGAACAGTGATGCCCGCAGTGCTAAACGAGCTGTGAACACGCGCGCGCACTCGCCTTGAAGAAGATCGCCGGACGCGATCGAAACTCGAGTCGGACTGTACTGACTATATTATACGTGAGTTATCCGTGTATTTATCGTGAGTTATGCGCTTCGGACCTTGAATCTAGACTTCAATTCCACAAACAATTTATGGCAGGTGCGCAAGTAAATACAGCTGGGTTGGGTGCGAGAAAGAAAAGGGAAGACCGAGACATGGTAAAAACCTTTCTACAACAAGACGAAAATGATAGTTACAAAGAGCACGCTATGAATTTAGAAATGCAAAGTGAGTGGTTAACCATAGGTGAGTTTTGTATCCCATTAGCTCTAAAGTGGCGCACCTTGCTATATGACTGGTCTCCTGCCTTATTAAAATTTTATCTGAACGCTTTCCAAATGACCCTCCCTGACCTGAGTAACTTGGTAAGGTGGGGAAAAGCCTCTGAAAAATGTTGCTATACTTGTGGTGAGGCGATATGTACAGCAAGGCACATATTGGTGGGATGCAAGGTGCTCCTTAATAGGGGTCATTACTCACAGCGCCATGACAGAGTACTTGAAATCATACGTGAAGCCGTAAGCCTTTCGGTAGCTAGAGCCCAAAAAGGATTGACGACAAACAAAAGACAAATTAACTTTGTAAAAGAGGGTTCAACTTCAGACTCCAAGAACAAGCCTTACTCAATCCTGGGTTCAGCACCTGATTGGACTATTTTAATGGACACGTATGAAAAGCACTACAAAATCCCAGAGGATGTGGGTGTTTCGTCATCCAGACCGGACATTTTCCTTTTTCCTAGGGCTACGAAACGCATAGTCCTGGTAGAACTTACCGTACCGTGGGAAACTAATATACCTAAAGACCACGCGATGAAACAAAATAAGTATTACGACCTACAAAATGAATTAACAAAAAATGGCTATGTAGTTAATTTATACGCTGTAGAAGTAGGAGCGTGAGGTATACCAGCAAAACCTCTCTATAACCTGCTTAAAGACCTTGGATTGTCCAGAAGTGCAGTAAGTTCTATACTAGAACGAGTATCTAAAGCTGCACTAGTAGGATCATATCGGATTTGGCTGAGCAGGGAGAGAAATACGAGTAGTGAAGGTGAGTGTTGACGTACGTCAATATAAGGGGCCCCTTTTAAACCTACGCCCGAGTCACAAGTCTTGGGGTCTATTCGAGATTTCTCTCTCTGCCACAAGATGGACCCGGCACCCGCACGGTGAATCCATGGAATGCTAAGAAGTACGTCTCTCTAAAACGTATTTTAAGGATTTTTTTTTTTAAGTAGAGTGACGAAACGAGCAACACATGTGACTGATGGTAAGCAACATGCCTGCCACATAACAGCACAGCGACACGCAGCTATTGGAACATGAAGAGATCAAATCATTACCAGCAGCACTGCACTGCGCTCGTCGCCCAGAGATATAAGATGTTTTATCTCTATGCCCTGTAATTTCGTTAGAATCATTGCCCTTCAAACCGGAACACAGTAATGTTTACACACTAATGCTTGCCGGTAGAATAACCGGCAAAGGTGTGGTACTTTCCCAGGTAGGACTCTGCGAAGAGTCCTACCACAACAAATATATCTGGGTGACGAGCGCGATGCAGTCCTAGGTAATGATTTGGATTCTTCGTGTTCCAATAGCTGCGTGTCACTACGCTGTAATGTGGCAGGCATGTTACCCTACCCGTCTCATTACTTTATAGCTCTATACTATAAAAAAATCTTACTTACAAATCTAACAAAATACGTAATTAGAACTACCCTCATGTCATAGTCTCATCAAATTCTTACCATCATCGTCGGAATCCAAACTGAAGATTTCTGCCATTTTCGGACTCTCTGAGTCGTCATTCTGTAAATCATATTAGAATATTAGAATTGTCCACCAATATATATAAAATTTTTAAAAAATAGCAGTCATAGGAACTGCCGATAGAAGTGAAAACTTATAACTCAGAATGTGATAGCTTACTTTGGAAACTACGCGGGTGAAACCGGAGGGCGTGGCCATGCGCATGGCCATCTAGAAATGCGTCAGAATGGCCATCTAGAAATGCGTCAGCGTGGCCATCTAGAAATGCGTCCGCATTTCAAGATGGCCAATGGCCACAGTCCCCGAATATTCCCGAGAGTGAAGCTAGAATTTAATTCCCACGAAAAATCTGTCTGTGGCGCGTCAAAAGAAGTTTTCACTTCAAAAAAAATATTGTGGGCTAATAAAAAAATATTAAGTTACGCAGTTAAACGATTGCAATTTTTTTTTTCTTTTTTAGGTTTACACTTGACACAAAGACTGTAACCATCGGGGAAGACCCCGCACTCAGGCAACGTATTCCACAGCCTAGACGTTCTTATCACAAAAGTAGAGTCAAATCTCTTCGTTCGTGTCTTTGGAACATCAACCATGAAACGATATCGCTTTTTTCGAGCTCCGAGCATTCCTATAGAAAAAAAAAAGGTGTGTGTGCGATTCACACACGATAGAAGTGAAACTTCAGTAAATCGACAAAAGAATGAGATGAATAAATATAACAAGGGTAGGATACACAAGCCAATCTTCACTTTTGCGCGCCGCGCAAGTGATTAAAATGCTTGCCAGTGACACAATATTTTTCTTAATTTTTAAACTCAGAATTTGATAGCATACCTTGGAAACTACCGCCTAAAGAAGTTTTCACTTCAAAAAGCGTGCAAAACAAAAATCTTAATACAGGCCTTGGTCAGGATCGAACCTGGTACTGTACAGTCGTTAAGCCGAGACCGCTACAATTGCGCCAAACGCCGTCTGAGAGATGCGTCGAAAATGACGCTTACTTGCAGTATGGGACAAAATAGTATGTATATTTCTGTCTCATTCTTTCCTGCACATTTTTGTATTTGTGTCTCTTACCTGTCGTTTGTTCCGTTGCATCCGGTTTGAAATCAAATCGATTCTAAAGAAGTTTCACTTCAAAAATTCTATGTTACGCAGTTAAACGATTGCAATTATTTTTTTTACTTTTTTAGGTTTACACTTGACACAAAGACTGTAACCATCGGGGAAGACCCCGCACTCAGGCAACGTATTCCACAGCCTAGACGTTCTTATCACAAAAGTAGAGTCAAATCTCTTCGTTCGTGTCTTTGGAACATCAACCATGAAACGATATAGCTTTTTTCGAGCTCCGAGCATTCCTATAGAAAAAAAGAAATTGGCAGTCATAGGAACTGCCGATAGAAGTGAAAACTTATAACGCAGAATTTGATAGCTTACTTTGGAAACTACACGGGTGAAACCGTGGGAGGGCGTGGCCATGAGCGTGGCCATCTAGAAATGCGTCAGGCAGCGGGAAATGCTGACGGAATTCTAGATGGCCAATGACCAACGCTGGTTGCAGGTTGCGCCGGACTGTTCGTTGTGGAAATCTAGGGGGGAGGTCTATGTTCAACAGTGGACGTCTTGCGGCTGATGATGACGAATGGCCATGGTCCCGAGTTTACCCGAAGATTTCTTATCGTTCCCGAGCGTGACGCTAGAATTCAATTCCCATGAAAAACCTGTCTGCGGCGCGCCAAAAGAAGTTTTCACTTCAAAAAGGGCAAGTTTGCTTACCTCCATATCCTTTTCTTCGTTCGTTATCGCCGCTTTGGTTATCGTAGTCTCGGTGTCCGCACTGATACCGGTCCCTGGCGCGTCTAATTCGAATTTTATTTCAACGGGCGACTTCTCTTTGTCCTCTTGGGTATCTGGAGGAAATAATCAGATTTAATTATATTATTATTGTGAAAGCGTCACTTCTTTACGGGGGGGGTATACCGCCGAAAGAAAAACATTTTTTTTTTAATAAAGCGTGACGAGACGAGCAGGACGTGTGCCTGATGGTAAGCAACATGCCTGTCACATAACAACACAGTGACACGCAGCTAATGGAACATGAAGAGCCCAAATCATTACCTAGCACTGCACTGCGGTCGTCACCCAGAGATCTAAGTTGTTATATCTCTAAGCCCTGTAATTTCTCTTGAAACATTACCCTTCAAACCGGAACACAGTAATGTTTGCACATTACTGCTTGGCGGTAGAATAACTGGCAAAGGTGTGGTACTTCCCCAGGCGGACTCTGCTAAGAGTCCTACCACTACTTAAAAATGTCATCGATTCGATGTTTCGCTCTCTTTTCTTTTCGCTTGAAATGATAGAGACAGGATTAGCAAAACGATAGCCGATTTAGTTAGGCGGTAGAAGCGCGGATCTCTTAAAAGTCTCGGGTACGGTCAAAAAGCAGGTCTTTAAATAAATAAATAAATATTGGTGGACAATTCACACACAACACCATCTGACCCCAAACTAAGCAAAGCTTGTGTGATGGCTGCCAGATAGCTGATATAATACTTATATAGTTTTAAATACATACTTATTATACACTAGCTGTTACCCGCGACTTCGTCCGCGCGAAATAAATAGTAAGGTAACTCAGGCAGTACCTATTTGTATACCCAGACACATTTACGGTTACTAAAAACAGCTTATAATAAAACAATTTTATACAATTTCATAAAAATCGGTTCAGTTGTTTAGGTGTGAAAGCGTAAGAGACATTCGTCTCCAATTTTAACTCTAAATTTCATCCCCATATATTTCGAAGTTACAAAAATGCTAGAACAAACATTTATTTGCTTCGTATCAAGTGTCTATATACAGAGTTTCATGGTTTTATCTTTAACGGTTGGGAACTTCCGTAGGTATTTACATTAATCCCCCATTTCAACCCCAATTTCACCCCCTTACTGTTCGAAATTACAAAATTGATGCAACAAACATTCGTTTGCTTCGTGTCAAGTGTCTTATAATACAGAGTTTCATGGTTTTATCTTCAACGGTTGGGAACTTCCATATTGACATTCATCCCCCATTTCACCGCCGCGCCGTATAGTTTGAAATTACAAAATTGACAGAACAAAGATTTAATTGCTTCGTGTCAAGTGTCTACAATAATATACAAAACATAAAATTTGATAACTTTGAAAATGACGAATTTTCATACAACCGTTCATCCCTTGTTTCACCCTCTTAGGGGTTGAATTTCGCAAAACCCCGTCTTAGCGAGCGCCTACGTGCTAAAAGGGACCTCCATGCAAAGTTTCATATTCCTAGCATTTGTAGTTTTTGAGATTCGGTGATGAGTGACCTTTCGCTTTTATATATATATAGATAGAAACACCCAGACACAGTGCAAACATTTGAATTCATCACACAAATATTTGCACTGGGTGAGAATCGAACCCACGACCCTCGGCTTCGCAGGCAGAGTTACTACCCACTATGCCAGTCAAGTTGAGTTGCTTTACGAGAACTGATTTTATAGTATAGTGACGAGACGAGCAGGACATATGCCTGATGGTGAGCAACACGCCTGCCCATAACAGCACAGTGACACGCAGCCATTGGAACACGAATAGTCCAAATCATTACCTAACACTGCGCTGCGCTCGTCACCCAGAGATCTAAGATATTATATCTATATTATCTATACTAATATTATAAAGAGGAAAGATTTGTTTGTTTGTAATGAATAGGCTCCGAAACTACTGGACCGATTTCAAAAATTCTTTCACCTTTGGAAAGCTACATTATTCCCGAGTAACATAGGCTATATTATATTTTTTTTTAAATTAGGGATCCTTACTAAATTGATATCTAGGTTATTATTCGAGCGAAGCCGGAGCGGGCCGCTAGTATATTATATCTATATTAGATATTATATCTCGAAGCCCTGTAATTTCTCTGGAAACATTGCCCTTCAAACCGGAACACAGTAATGTTTGCGGCAATGCGGCAGGCATGTTGCTTACCATCAGGCACATGTCTTGTTCGTCCCGTCATACTAGATTATAAAAATAAAATGTTGTCTGTATAGTCGGTTAATTTACGGACGATAGTTTAACGTGACAACGTCATAACAAAACATTGATAGATGCGGCGCAAGCGTACAATGAGCGTAACGGGACAATGTGCGTAACGGGACATAACGGGACACTTTTTCGTGCATGCGGCCGGCGTTCGTCGATTTATAAGACGTTGTCACGTCAAAAGCCAAAAACAGCTATTAAAATCGTAAAAGTTTAGTTTGCTTTCGACAACATCCAGCACTTACCATCATCAGAAGAGCTTTCACCCAGATCCACAACGCCCGCTTCGCTGACATCGTCTGTCAACATTTTCTCCATAGCCTGGGCGACGTCACTCGATTTCGTATTATCTAATGGTGAAATAAGGATAATTTATTTACATAACACAAGGAAAAAGTATGACACAGTCTGTTGAAATATCACGTTTGACACAATGGTTAGGTTAATTATAGACTACAAGGCCCGTGTACAATATTTGGAATAGAATGACGTACAGTCCGCGAGGTATAAGCTGAGCTTTGCATTAGTGTGAGTGATCACCAAAAGTACAGTCAGACGCAGGACGCTGTGACCATGTTCTCTTAATAAGGTGTTTCTTCAAACCAGAAGTGCTGCCATCTGAATATGATTTTGATGAAGTGTGAGTGGTGTCAATATATGTTTCATCGGTATATACGATAGGCCTGCCCTGAATACGGTATTCGGAAATTTTAAGTAAATAAGTTATACGTAGGTGACGGATCTCATGCTTTTCCATTAAATTTTTTCTGTTATTCTCTGTCCTTGACCATTTGAATCCTAAAAGAGATACTTCTTTTCGCAATGACCATATTGATCCTGGATAGTTAATGTCAGCTTGTTGTTTAAGAGTTTGTTGTCTGACTGTACTTTTGGTAATAGATGCGTATGCATGTGATCACTCACACTAATGCAAAGCTCAGCTTATACCTCGCGGACTGTAACAATATATTTTACCTAACTTGTAGAAAAGGGTAATGGTAATTATTTTAAAGCGAGGTGTGGCCATTATTTGCAAAGTACCCGCATTCAGTATTTTTGTTACGACGGCTAAAGACGGGAGCGTCCATTGTCATTCGCAATTCAGTCTGGGACTGTGCCGGGCGCGCCAGTGATGAACACGCGTGTGTCGACCGATACTTTGTTCCCACGGGAGGAACCTATCCGCGTTCGCATCTCGGTGTCGATCAGTCAGTGATTGTGAACCCGTATTCTTTCGGTCAGGGACCTTACCGCGCGGACGCGATATAATTGTGCTCCTTAATTGGAGTTGTAGACGCCGGTCGAACTTGGACATTGTGCTTGTGAAAAGGGATTTCAGTGCTTCGGAAGGAAACCGACCGACTCGTTCTGTGGTCGGTGAACGGGATAGATTCGAGGGAATTTAGGTTTCGGACACCCTAACCAGAGGAACCTGGTTAGACAAGGTACCGTGGCCTAGTTACATATTTTTTAGTGTTAAATAACGTTCCCAGGCGTTATATTGGGTGGTAGCAGAGTTTAGTTTTAAGTAAAACATCTCTGTAATCACTGCCGATCAGATAGCGGCGGATTCCCTGGCTGATCGGAGTTTACAGAACATACAAAATTGTTTTTTTTTTTAATATGGAGTGACGAGACGAGCAGGACATGTGGCTGATGGTAATCAACATGCCTGCCACATAACAGCACAGTGACACGCAGCTATTGGAACATGAAGGGTCCAAATCATTACCTAGCACTGCACTGCACTGCGCTCGTCGCCCAGAGATCTAAGTTGTTATATCTCTAAGCCCTGTAATTTCTCTGGAAACATTGCCCTTCAAACCGAAACACAGTAATGTTTGCACATTACTGCTTGGCGGTAGAATAACTGGCAAAGGTGTGGCACTTCCCCAGACTCCCCCGGACTTCCCTGGACTCTGCTAAGAGTCCTACCACTACAAACCACCATCATCATGGATCAGTTAAACCACCAGGAGACATAAATATGTAGAAAGATAGAAGGGTATCATCATTATCATCATCATCATCACAAGCCCGTTGTCGTCCACTGCTGGACATAAGCCTTCCCAATGTTGCGCCACCAAATCCGGTCCTCGGCTCTCCGCATCCATCCATAGAAGAGTATAAAGTAATAATATTCAGCACTATGCCGTCACTTGTAAGCTGTCCAACTGAGTGTAGTTGCAAGATAGGGGATTACAACCCTCGATATTTTCTCCTTGTCTCATGACTTTTGTACGGAGTTGTGGAATAATGGATTAGAAGAACAGTCTCGTCACTCAGTGCTACAAAAAAAATTGGCAGTCATAGGAACTGCCGATAGAAGTGAAAACTTATATCTCAGAATTTGATAGCTTACCTTGGCAACTACATGGGTGTAACCCAATGGGGAATGCTGAAAGGGCGTGGCCTCGCCATCTTGGCATGGCCATCTAGAAATGCGTCAGCATTTCCCATTGGCTGATGCGTTTCTAGATGGCCATGCCATAATGGCCTGTCCACGCCCTTTCAGCATTTTCCATTGGCTGACGTATTTCTAGATGGCCAATAGCCATAGTCCCGAGTTAACCCGAAGCTTTCTTATCATACCCGAGCGTGACGAATGAATTCAATTCACAGCCCACGAAAAATCTGTCTAGGCGCGCCTAAAGAAGTTTTCACTACTATAATGTTTTTAATTCTATTTAATGATGTTGGATCCTTTTATACTTACGCATATCAGCAGCTGGTCTGGTCAGGAGGCCAGCTAGGATGCTGTTCCTACGTTCCTTGGGTTTCGACGGCTGGGCTGAACAGTCGGAGACTGCTTCATTGGATTCATCCACATCTTTTGAGTCTGTTTCTTCCTGAAATTATTTAATTTTAACTTTTATAGGTTACTTTTTGACGTGATAACGTCTTATAATTCGGTGAAGCCGGCTGCACGCCCGCAAAAATGTAACGTTACCGTTAGTTCGTCGTCAGTGCCATGCGGACGAAGCTGAGCGCTGAGGGCACCACCCGCCGAGTCGAGCGGTATCACTACTCGCGCTATCAGCGTACTGATTTCTTAAGACGTTGTCACGTTTAACTATCGTCAGTAAACCGACTTTACAGACAACCATTTTTTATTAAAACAACTCCACATACTCCAGTGTCCGTGACATTTGTCCCGTGTGTTTTTTTACATATTTCTTGGATTAGGAGAAGAAAAAGGGGGGAGTAGGGAAAATTTTCAACCTGATTCTAGTAGAAATTCTAGTCCGATTATGGCTGTTATAGGTTTACCATTTCGCCTGATGTTATGCAACGATTCGGTCTAAGACGGAGCGTGGTTACGTAGAAGAAACCCATTCACTCTCGATTTGAAGACACAAAGATTGCTAAACACCGGGGAAGCCACTCAGGCAGCGCATTTCACAGCCTAGACGTTCTTATCATAAAAATAGAGTCAAACCTCTTCGTTAGTCTTTGAAGCGATAACTATGAAACGATGTAGCATTTTCGAGCTACGACGAGCACAATGGAAAAGGCAAGACAGACAAAATCACTTTATTATGCACACCGGAAGACATACACAATAAAAAACAATAGCAAATAAAATAACTTATAACTACTGACATAAATGGGGGCATTATCGCTTACAGCAATTTCTTCCAGGCAACCATTAATGGCTAAAATAAGAGAAAGCGAAAAACAAATTGAGGATATGGTCAGTGCATCATCACTCGCTCAAGGTCGCGCGGTTTTAGCCTACAGCTAGACCGTACCTCTCAGGGGACCAGTGCCAGTCGGTTGTCGGACGCACGGCTGAGCGCGCTCGCGCAACACGTTTCCCGCGCATATTATTATTAGATATGTCGACAACCCTCCGCGCTATACAGGGACAGAGTTACGCGTTAGAAAGAGCGCAAATGTTTATTTGAAAATCGCGACAGTTAGTGCGAGCTGAATTGAACTTTGTTGTGTCCCAGCAAGAGTCGCTATTAATATAATCGTTTTCGGTAAGTGAGGCTTCTGTACTAATATTTATTCTGTGATATGGTGCAACAGTAACAGCAAGAAGAAAACAATACCTACTAAGGTGGTATTAGGTCGTGCAGATCAGTTGCACACTCTCCGAAGTGTTATGTTAATAAATATTGTACACGATGATTGATCTTTAGCAAAGTTGTTGTGCATAACATGGTTTCTGACTTGGTACAACCAATTTTCGACAGGTGGCGTAGCAACGCGCGCAGGGTATAGCTAGTATGCAATAAATAATACCTCTGTTTCTATAGGGTCTTCGGCGGCTTTTGTCAGAGTAGCTGGTTGTTCGGTTTCTTCAAGTGTTGCATCCCTGGTATCATCCATCTGCAATACCATAAATATAAAATATGACAAAAAATCTCTTCTACAAAAACCACAAAACAAAAACTGGCAGTCATAGGAACTTTTTTTTTTGACGTGACAACGTCTTATAATTCGATGAAGCCGGCTGCACGCCCGCAAAACATGACGTCATGTAACGTTACCGCCGTTACCTCGCCGCCGGCGTTACCTCGCTCTAAGGCGTAGTTGAAGTTGTCACGTTCAACTAACGTCAGTAACCCGACTTTACAGACAACCATTTTTTTTTTTTTTATAGTATAGAGTGACGAGACGAGCAGTTCATGTGCCTGATGGTAAGCAACATGCCTGCCACATAACAGCACAGTAACACGCAGCTATTGGAACATGATAGTCCAAATCATTACCTAGCACTGGACTGCGCTCGTCACCCAGAGATCTAAGATATTATGTCTCTAAGCCCTGTAATTTCTCTGGAATCATTGCCCCTCAAACCGGAACACAGTAATGTTTGCACATTACTGCTTGGCGGTAGAATATTTGGCAAAGGTGTGGTACTTCCCCAGGCGGACTCTGCTAAGAGTCCTACCACTACTAAAACTGCCGATAGAAGTGTACATTTATAACTCAGAATTTCATAGCTCAGTTTGGAAACTACGCGGGTGAAACCGGAGGGCACTGCGAGTCTGGAACAAATCTTCAAAGCATCATCGTCTTCTAACCGCTTGATACTCTGGCGGCTACTTGCGTTTACAATTTAGGCGGGAAAACGAGTGTCAGGTTACCTACGTGCGTTGTTTACGGTTCGGCACATGAAGTGCCGCCTTACTTGTGCCTGTTTAAGCCCATTTAGTAGAAGATCCCGCTATACAACGACCTTGACTGAGATGTTTATTTGATGAAACATATTTTAAATGTAATTTAATAGGTCAATAAATATGTTGCATATGGGTTGCCTAACAAATTTTAGTCCAGAGTATGATTAATTAATAAATGAAAAAATTTTGCATCGATACTGCATTTTGTATCTGATTATTGAATTGAAATTAAATAAAATGAAAGATTATTTTATCATGAACACGGTGGTATAGGGTTGCCTGCGAAAAATCAGACCGGAAGTCCGGTTGCCTAATTTTTAAAAGTAAAATATTACTGCAACCTTGGCCAATATCTCGGAAACTATAAACTTTAGGGCAAACATTATTGAGGTTGTAATTGTAGAAAATACAATTTTGCATCTTTTGTGGCATAAACACTTTTCTGTGACATGTACCGTTTACGATTTAATATAAAAAAAACATTTATTATCTAAATAAATAAATATTGGTAGACAATTCACACACAACACCATCTGACCCCAAACTAAGCAAAGCTTGTATGATGGCGGCCAGATAGCTGATATAATACTTATATAGTTTTTAAATACATACTTATTATACATAGAAACACTGAGACACAGTGCAAACATTTGAATTCATCACACAAATATTTGCACTGGGTGGGAATCAAACCCACGACCCTCGGCTTCGCAGGCAGAGCTACCACCAACTAAGCAACGAGGCCAGTCAGAAATCTAATCATACTCTGGACTAAAATTTGTTAGGCAACCCATATGCAATATATTTATTGACATTTTTAATTACATACTAAATATGTTTCATCAAATAAACATCTCGGTGAAGGTCATTGTATAGCGGGATCTTAGACCAATTATTCTCAAGGGCGTTTCAAGACCCTTCTAGCGGTATCTTTTGTTTATAATTAATGCGCATGAAATGTAAACTAACAATTTTGACACTTGAGTTGGCGTTTTTTTGGGTTCCCAAGTGGTTAACCCCCGGAGCGCTTTAGTATCTAACGGGTGATACTAAGGAACAAATCCCCCGAGCGCTTTAGTATCTAACGGGTGATACTAAGCGAGCGCCGTTCATTTGTTATTTTTTGTCTCGGTCGCCTATAGACAATCCTTTGTTTTCGTTACACGAATCGATTGCCAAGATAACAATCTCGATTTCTATTGGCTGTTTCCAGTCCAAGTGTACAAACATTACAAAAAAATAATTATCAAAGAAATTTCGTCAACATAAATTTTTAGATCCGCCATTTTGCAATTTTTCGAGTGCAAGTGCTTCAGATTATTTGTCTCCGAAAATGGCAGGAAACCGTAAACGATGAGTAAATGTGCTGTAATCTACTGAAATATATATGTGTAAGGTACTAACAGTGTTTTTTTTAGTGATAGATGCTTATATTTCGAAATAAAATGTGAAAACTTTTGTCAAGCGTACGAAATTGTCCGTCATGCAGGTTATTTAGATAAATAATACTCGATATAGCGATTGTAGTGTTCCATATCGCCTGGAAACTAACGTATAATATATCTATGAACACTTTCATACCAGATAGTGTCGAGTTTACAGCAATAAAAACTAACGTAAACTATTTTTTCGTCAACTGAGTGCTTTTGTTTGCCGGCAGTGCCGGTGTAGCGGCTGTGTAACGCAATGGCGGACCGTTTTGTTTCGTGATAATTAAATCTTTTTCTTGATTAGATTTTCGTTTTGTGGTGAAAGTGTTACTAAAATGGGTGCATAAAAGGTCCTTCTTTGTCGTGAATGTGTTGTGAGTGTAATAATTACATCGTAAAGTGCCATAATCATGCGAATTGTGCGAGGTGACGACCAAAAATTTGTAAACATCATATTCAACACAGAAATACTAAATTCCGGTAAGTGTAATTATCTCTATTAATCGTAAAAATGATAAAGCGGTTCAAGACCATTGCAGTGATGTATATTTTGTACAATATAATTAACGAATACATCAAAATTTATGCAATTTAGAATCTTCCCAACCTCAAAAAAAATTTTTGGCAGGGAGCGTGGCACTTTGGTACATGCATTTGTTTACGCGTCGTGCCCTGGACGGGTTAAAGGCCTATATATTTTAAATCATAGGGAAGACATAGCGATTTTATGTTTTAAATTAATTGTATACGATATAACAAACAAAAAAATACAAAAAACTGTGCTCGATAGCATACATTGATTTTTAAAATTTTTCAATACTTTGAAAGCATTTTCTCGTCAAAAACAATATTTTGCTTTTTTTATTTTTGTATAGAAATGATCTTTAATTTTAATGTGGTTTACGTCAAAATAAGGACTGGTTCAAGTAGACGCGATTAAACACAAATTTATGGGTATGCCTTCCCTAATAAAAACACCAAAAAAAAAATCCCGCCGAATACCCGATCGCAAAGCTAAGTATGTTGGTTTTTGTCATTTCGTATAATATAGTTACCACGGTGTATCAAGCGGAAGCATGGCCATTTAGACTAGATGGTCCTGAGTTCACCCATTTCCTTCATTTACTAGCGTGACGCTTGAGATCAATTCGCAGCCCATGAAAAATCTGTGTGTGGTGCGCTAAAATAAGTTTTTACTTAAAAAAATATATAAATGTCAAACTTACCAATGTCTCGAACGTAGCATCATTGCTGTCTAGTCCAATCTTATCTGCTTCGTTGTCGAAATCTATATCTATCCCATCCTCTTGGATGTCCACTTCGGTGGATGGTGGGTTCGATTCCTCTGAATGCTCGGCCGTTGGGTTGCTGTTGTCTTTAAAATAAAATAAAATAAATTGTTAGGGTTTCCCTATAATATTCTTTTATTGACTTGTATTAGGTATGTTTTGAGAAAAATCTAATTCTATTCTATTCTATGAAATAAACTAAAAATTTAAAAAATCTCACCATCTTCGGGATCAAAGTCCTCATCATCATCAACCTCTCCATCATCAGCTTCGTCATCTTCCGCTTCAGGTTCATCATCATCATCTTCTTCCATAACTCTTGAAGACTCCGCTAAAAGGTCTAGATCATCTTCAGCTTCCCGAGTCTCTTCAGTTATACATTCCGATGTTGAGGGCTGGGGATCAGATAATGTTTTAGCTTCTGTTTTTTCCACCTTTTCTTTTGATTTTGATTCCGCTTCTGAGACCTCATCATCTGCTAGAGTGATTTGAATTTTGTCTGCATCTTTAGTTGTATCTCTTGATGGTTTTATTTCAGAATTATTTGCTTTTTCTTTATTCTCTTTTGATTCTTCTACTGCCTGTACGTTTTCTGGAGATTCAATATATGTTTCGATGGTTTTATCAATTTTCTGAAGAGTTGCTAGAGTATCAATGTCAACTTTTTCAGTATCACCTTCTACGTCTGTTGTGTCTATGTTTTCAATTGAAGCCATGTCTACATCACTTGAATCTCTACAAAACTCTTTAGATTGGTTTTCAACTTCTATGTGTTTTTCTCTTACATTAATGTCTTTAATTTTGCTTTCTAATTTAGATTCTTTAATATTATGTATTTTATCGATTTCCATATTTTCTTTGGCAAGCCTCTTTACAATTTCAGATACAGTTTGAGTTGTCAAATCACTGTCTTTTGTAGCAGCTTCTTCTGATTCATGTTGTTCAGTTGTATCATCAAATTCATCGAAAACAAATTCTTGTGTGGGTATATCAAGCATAACATCAGGTCTAGTTATTCGGTGCTCTGTATTTATTTTAATGGAAGTATTTGTTATATCAGGAGTGATCATTTCTTCTGTGTTTGTGTCATCTCTTTCTATTAGATCTGATGTCATAGAACTTTCTTTAAAATCAGTCTTATCTGGAGTATGCATCGCTTTAATGGCATTGGTGGCATCGGTAGACATGTTTCTAGTATCTTTATTACTACATTCATCGATTTCTACAAAATTCAAGTCACCTGATGGTTTTGGATCATTACTGTCGTCTATAGTTTCAATACCAACCATTGACTTTTCTTCATCGATCTCAACACATTTTAAAAGAACATTTTTATTTGTTACTTGAACATCTTTATCCGTTACTTCACCACCTTTATCCGTTACTTGAACATCTTTATCCGTTACTTGAACATCTTTATCCGTTACTTCAACATCTTTATCCGTTACTTGAACATCTTTATCCGTTACTTGAACATCTTTATCCGTTACTTCACCATCTTTATCCGTTACTTCAACATATTTATCCGTTACTTCAACATATTTATCCGTTTCTTCAACATCTTTATCCGTTACTTCACCATCTTTATCCGTTACTTCACCATCTTTATCCGTTACTTCAACATCTTTATCCGTTACTTCAACATCTTTATCCGTTACTTCAACATCTTTATCCGTTACTTGAACATCTTTATCCGTTACTTGAACCTCTTTATCCGTTACTTCACCATCTTTATCCGTTACTTCAACATCTTTATCCGTTTCTTCAACATCTTTATCCGTTACTTGAACATCTTTATCCGTTACTTGAACATTTTTATCCGTTACTTGAACATCTTTATCCGTTATTTGAACATCTTTATCCACTTCTACAAGATTATTTGACTTATTTTCATCTATACTCTCCGGATCTTTTTTTCGGTCTTTAAGCTCATCTGTTGGAATTTCTGAGATATCGGAAGTGGCTTCGGTTATATCATTATGCGATCCTACATCTTTACTAATGTGGTCTTTACTGATATTTTCAAGATTTAAAGATTTATCGGGATCTTTGGTTTCCATGTCCAGGTCCATTGGTTCATCTTCATTTATGGCCGGTGTGGTTAAACTAGTTTTAATGACTTCGTGTTCACTTTCCTCTGCTTCAAATACAATTTTCATTAATTTTGTTTTATCATCATCTATAGTTTTAAATTTTTCGTTTTCATCTTTTACTTTCTCGGCTGTCTTACTAAGTCCTAACTGGTTTATGGTATCTTCATCTTGATCAATCAAACGTTTAATATCAACTATGGTTTCATCAATATCGATTTCACTGATTTTGTCTATTACATCTACATCCATTTCTTGATTAATATTAGCCAATTTATCATTATTTATACATTTCTCAGTATCTATTTGTTCAGATATCACATCCACATTAGACATACATGGAACAGTTTCTATCATTTCAAAATTGATGTCCATGGAATTTTCTCCTTTGAATTCAACCTTCAAATTTTTTAAGGCGCTTTCAACGTGTACATTATCTTGAGTAAATGTTGAAATTTCCGGATTTGTTTCTATTTTCACCTCAATATAATCTATAATTTCATTTTTAATCTCAACAGGTTTAAGAATATTAGCCATTGCTTGTTGATTTTCAGAATCTGTGATGTTTTGTACAAGTACACCAGGATCTGTATTAACGTCATCAGACTTCTCCAGATTTTCGGCATCTGTGATATTTTGTTCAAGTACATTAGGCTCTATATTGATGTCATCCTCAGTATTATCAGCTTCAGGGACAGTTTGTGTAGGCAAAACTACAGAAACCATACTAGTATCTTCAGTATTATCAATACCTAGCTCCATATCTAGCATTTTCAAAGTTTCATCTTCAATTTTTTCATTACTATCTGCATCTACAATACCTAGTTCAGCGTCTAATTTTTTCAAAGCATCATCGCTCAAGGGAGCAGCAGCTATTTCAGCATCATCTTCATCATCACTCCACCGCAGTTCAATATCAGATTCAGAAACATCATCTATCACTGTTTCCTTGTATGCACAGCTTGTCACTTTACCAGAGACTTCACTATTTTTCGCATCTCCTTCTATATCTTTAATGGTTGATGGAATATCAGAAGGATCCTTAACAGCACTTAGTAAATTATGAGTTTCGATAGGAACTGATGATGATTCCATTGATTCAGACTCAGCTGCTGCCACATTAGTCTCATCACATGTATTTAAATCAGCTTTTGTTGTGGATTCTTCATCAGGTGGCAGAGGTTTTGTGCAGTTTTCAGTGTTCTCAGTAGATGCTGATTCAATTTCAGTTGGTGCATCAGAATTGAGGTTAACATCAACTGTTCCAATTAGAGAATCACCTTTTACATCTGAAATAAGCAAGCAATAGATTATACAAATGTATCTCTATACAAATATAATAATTAATTTCAAAGTTTTATACAAAACTAGTAACACCCCACGGTTTTACCCACGCAGTTCCCATTCTTGTATTTTAACAGCGATAAAAAGTAGTCTATGTGCTATTCTAGGCTATCTGTGTTAACTATTTCTACATGATCCATTCAGCCATTTCAATGTGTTTGAGCAACAAACATCCAAATTTTCAGATTCTCACATTTCAGCGTATGTAAAATCTTACTAATGGATCATGGCCATAGGATTGCCAAGAAGAAACTCGACAAATAGATAGCGCAAGACGGGAGCCTATTAGAACGCATAACTTTTTGTTCCTAATTTACTTTGTCATA
The DNA here is from genome assembly GCA_963693475.1 of Ectropis crepuscularia. Taxonomy (NCBI): domain Eukaryota; kingdom Metazoa; phylum Arthropoda; class Insecta; order Lepidoptera; family Geometridae; genus Ectropis; species Ectropis crepuscularia. Next base: position 9,803,193 of record OY856367.1, read on the forward strand.
ATGAATGTAGCATAATGTATAGTGTCATAATGCAACTTTCGCATAATCATTTTTTGGCGTCATGTGTTTTAAGCATAACAATCTATTGTACTACATTTTATTTGACTATTGATGAGACGCATAATAGTTTTTAAGCATTTTTTTATTTGTTCTATTTTTTTTAAGGTGCCGTTTAAATCGCATAATTTTTTTTTCCTAATTTACTTTGTCATAATGAATGTAGCATAACATATAGTGTCATAATGTAACTTTTGCATAATCGTTTTTTGGCGTTATGTGTTTTAATCATAAAAATCTATTGTGCTACATTCAATTCGACTGTTGCTCAGACGCATTTAGGCATTTTTTAATTATTTGTTGTGCTACGTAATATATAACCAGGTTATATAGGGTCCAGATCCGACTCGGAGCACCCCGACTCCACCTAGTCTTGTCGCTACTACCCCTAGAGTGTATTTAAAAAATGCGGGAGCCAGAAGCTCAAGGGAGGTCCTGAGTGGAGCGATCCATGCGAGGCCAAGCGTAGCGAAGGGGGGAGGTGGCGAGCGAAGCGAGCCGGCGACCTCCGTAGTGGAGTGCAGGCCGAGTATGGAGAAGCAACACTCAGGGCTGACCGAAGAGCTTCTGGCGGGAGCCCACCCGGAGTCAAAAAGTGCACCATATGTCTTAGGTGTATGTAGGTTTTTAAATCCTAAAAACGTTATGTCTACATAAATTGGTACAAAAATTGTTATACTACTGCATAGTCCTGCATAGATATTCCATTAAATTAGTAGATACCTACATTACGAATAATAAATATTGTTGTCGAAGTACCCACCCGCATTTCACACACCCACATATTTTATTTATGTCCGCTCTTTACACTTGTTTTTTAGTTAGGCGTTTAAAGTTTATGCCGTTGATCAGTATGTTTAAGTATTGTTATGCTTTTCTCAATGTGTGCCTTTAACCATTATGCTATTTATAGTTATGCGTCGAAACATTATACTAAGTTATCTGTATACTATATATGGCTATGCGTTTAAACATTATGCTAAGTTATCGTTATGTTATATATGGTTATGCTAGTTAACATTATGCGAAGACAGTTATGCGTTTAGTTGTTATGGTAAATTATCATTAGTCCTAAAAACATTATGCCTACCTAAAATAGGACAAAAAATGTTATGCCACCCCATATAGACAGAATATCATTTTAATAGACAATTACTTATAATAAATAATTTGTTATTTCAATGCTGAGATATAGGCATATCAATATCAGCTAATCCTGCTCGCCTATTATTCAATAGATCAGCCTTTCTCAAAGTGGGCAATAACACCCCCTTGTGAGTGCAAGCCTAAAGGTAAGAGACCCAGAAAAATATGGGGGCTTAGAGTCCGTTGCATAGGTACTACCTACTGGGTTCAGGTCCCAAGTTAACTATTGCGGGTTATAGTAGAAGTCTCATTTAGAATTAATGTTTAATAATACGCTAATAAATTTGAAGTTATAGTGGTTTTTAAGGATGTGAAAAAATGGGGGGACTACAAAATAATCTATTCTAAAAGTGGGCAGCAGACAAATTAAGTTTGGGAACCCCTGCAATAAATAAATGAAATAATATTATTTCGTAAGATTTTACATCCCAACATCCCATGCAAAAGTCAAGTGACATAGGGCAGGATACTTGACAATAATGACAATATAGGTAATTGGAGGAAATTTTGTGGTGCATGCATCTGAAAGTATGATGTGCAGTACTTATTAAAAAAACTAAATGTTTTTTAAATAAATAAATAAAATAATTTTCTAAATGTTTGTTCAGATAATCTCTGAAACAGCTGGACTGATTTTAATGATTCTTTCACTGGCAGATAGATGAATTATAAAGAGTAGCTTGGGCTACATGTATGTTATAAAATAAGAATAGTTTATTTCCAAACACAATATAGTACAAGAAAGTGCATTTTACAATTTAAATTATGATGTACATATACATCATCATCATCAACAGCCCACTACATGTTCCCACTGCTGGGACTCGGGGCCTTCTCTCACAAGGAGAGAGTTAAGGCCATAATCCACCACGCTGGCCGGTTGGTGGATGACACATGACTTTGAAAGATTCTACATACATATACCTACATTACATGAATTGAGACGAGACGAACTTCTTAGAGAGGGTTCACACGGCGCGGCTGCCAACCGCGCCCGCGCGCGGGCGCGGCAATTTTCCATATAAAATTGAATTCAATACACACGACGCGGTTTACGGCCGCGGCGGCTGCGGCAGCCGCGCGGCGCCCGCGTGGCTGCGCGCGATTCTTGCGCAGTAGGTTTCCGGAGCAGAAACCGCGAAAACCTGCGGTCTCGTGAGTATTGAAACAAAACAGTCGCGCGGCGCGGCGCCGCGCCCGCGCGCGGATGCGGTTGCCAGCCGCGCCGTGTGAACCGGCTCTTAGCATTCCATGGATTCACCGTGCGGGTGCCGGGTCCATCGTGTGGCAGAGAGAAATCTCGAATAGACCCCAAGACTTGTGACTCGGGCGTAGGTTTAAAAGGGGCCCCTTTTGGTGACGTACGTCAACACTCACCTTCACTACTCGTATTTCTCTCCCTGCCCAGCCAAATCCGATATGATCCTACTAGTGCAGTATTTCAATAGAGAGACTTAGGTTATACAGCAAAGCAAAGCTAGTATATGATAAGATAAGATGTGTTCCTTTTTTTACATAAATCTTGGAATATGAGAAAAAAACGAAAATGGGGGTGAGTAGAAAACATTTTGAACCTAATACTAATGGTTGCGGTCCGTTTGGACTGAATGTTATATCGTACTAAACCCGTAATGAACTAATCTCAAAATGACCTTTTCCCATAATGTCTTTGATCTGTAATGTCCGATAATATGTCTGACGGGACATGTACAGTCAGGTGCAACATCAGTAGTACTTTGTGCTGGATTATGTTGTAATCTTTAGTGGATAGATCAGAAAACTATCATTGTTTTATCAAAGTACCATCACCAAAAATGTCCTGCTCTTGTTCTCAAGAGAGAGACGTACTTCTTAGCATTCCATGGATTCACCGTGCGGGTGCCGGGTCCATCGTGTGGCAGAGAGAGAAATCTCGAATAGACCCCAAGACTTGTGACTCGGGCTGTAGGTTTAAAAGGGGCCCCTTACATTGACGTACGTCAACACTCACCTTCACTACTCGTATTTCTCTCCCTGCCCAGCCAAATCCGATATGATCCTACTAGTGCAGCTTTAGATACTCGTTCTAGTATAGAACTTACTGCACTTCTGGACAATCCAAGGTCTTTAAGCAGGTTATAGAGAGATTTTGCTGGTATACCTCTCGCTCCTACTTCTACAGCGTATAAATTAACTACATAGCCATTTTTTGTTAATTCATTTTGTAGGTCGTAATACTTATTTTGTTTCATCACGTGGTCTTTAGGTATATTAGTTTCCCACGGTACGGTAAGTTCTACCAGGACTATGCGTTTCGTAGCCCTAGAAAAAAGGAAAATGTCCGGTCTGGATGACGAAACACCCACATCCTCTGGGATTTTGTAGTGCTTTTCATACGTGTCCATTAAAATTGTCCAATCAGGTGCTGAACCCAGGATTGAGTAAGGCTTGTTCTTGGAGTTTGAAGTTGAGCCCTCTTTTACAAAGTTAATTTGTCTTTTGTTCATCGTCAATCCCTTTTGGGCTCTAGCTACCGAAAGGCTTACGGCTTCACGTATGATTTCAAGTACTCTGTCATGGCGCTGTGAGTAATGACCCCTATTAAGGAGCACCTTGCATCCCACCAATATGTGCCTTGCTGTACATATCGCCTCACCACAAGTATAGCAACATTTTTCAGAGGCTTTTCCCCACCTTACCAAGTTACTCTGGTCAGGGAGGGTCATTTGGAAAGCGTTCAGATAAAATTTTAATAAGGCAGGAGACCAGTCATATAGCAAGGTGCGCCACTTTAGAGCTAATGGGATACAAAACTCACCTATGGTTAACCACTCACTTTGCATTTCTAAATTCATAGCGTGCACTTTGTAACTATCATTTTCATCTTGTTGTAGAAAGGTTTTTACCATGTCTCGGTCTTCCCTTTTCTTTCTCGCACCCAACCCAGCTGTATTTACTTGCGCACCTGCCATAAATTGTTTGTGGAATTGAAGTCTAGATTCAAGGTCCGAAGGTATTGTCTGCCAATTATTGTCGTAGCATCTTCTCATTTGCCATATTTATCATCTTAGATATCTGGGTGACGAGTACAGTGCAGTGCTAGTTAATGATGACATGTGAGTTTGCAACTGTTGACATAGAATTGTAAGCATTACTGACATTGGGTTTAATATTGTGGAATTTATTTTTTTATTATGTGACATTGTTATTATTTTTATTTTATGTTTTCTTTGGTGTAATAATTATCCAATGTTATTGTGTATAGTGTTAATGCGAACACAAATATGTAGGTATTGTTTTATTTTATTATTATTTTCGTGTTTTATATCATTATTTTTGGACGATTGATTTTGTATCATAAGATTAACATAATTGAATGGACAGTATATTTATTATTTTGACATATCCATAATGTTCTATAATTCATCTGTAATTTATGTGTCATTAGTGTAAGTCGTTATTTGTAGCGGTACTAATTGATTTGAAATAAATAAATGATTTTGACTCTTAATGTTTCAATAGATGCGTGTCACTGTGCTGTTATGTGACTTACCATCAGGCACATGTCCTGCTGTCTCGTCAGTCTGTACCAGGGGTTCCCAAACTTATTTTGTCTGCTGCCCACTTTGAGAATTAAAAAAATTTTTGACGTCCCCCTTTTTTCATAATATAATTTATAATTTCATATAAAAATTTTCATAATATAAACCACTATAATTTTAAATTCAAATATAAATTATTGTGAGGTAAATTAGTGGACGTTCAACATTCATACTTATTAATTCATAATACTATTTGTATTTGCATTAGATTTAATTATTAAATTATTATCATTAAATTTTCATCAGCTTTCATCCAGCTCATCATGCTTAAAATATTAAACTTAAGAATATAAATAGATTTTTTGCTAAAAAAATATAATATTATTTCATTTTAAGCTTTTAAAATAAAATGTTACTAACTGTACTTCAATTTGACAGTTTTATTTCTGGCATTCTAGAATAAGTACATTTTGAAATTTAGTCATTATGGGAAAACGTCATTTTGAGATTTGTTCATTACGGTTTTAGTACAATAAAACATTCAGTCCAAACAGACCGCAACCATACTAATCACTTGTTAGACTAATTTTTCTATTTTCTAAGATGCCCCGTCCTGGCATAAAATATATATAAATATATTAATAGGATTATCAAATACTTAGCGTTTAAAAAGTGGAGCAATGCCTGATACTTTGAAGCAGCTTCATGTAAGTTTAACAAGTATACATTAAATATACCCACAATCGCAACCAAATGCTATCAAAATGTTGAAGTCTCAGTCCATCAAATAACATTAGTAAATATCCTACCCTTAAACCTCTAATGACACTAATTAGTTATCACATCAAAGGTAATTTATGAATAGAAATAAAACACAGCCCATACATAACATACCAGTATCCTACTAATAATATAATGGTATGGATGTTTTTTGCTCAATCACATCGTAATGTATGAACAGATCGGGCTGAAAACTGGAATACAGGTGGATTAGTCTGGAAGAAAACAATATGGGAACGGGAACTACGCGGTTTTATGCGGCGCTGCTAGAAGTGTAATTGTGATAGTCTTTTCTTTGAAAGAAATCTATTTGGCCTCAAGTAGCCTCTACTGCAGAACTTTGGGCTATCACCTTACTAACCTTATCTAACTGTAATGGGCGAGTACTAAATCTCGTAATAATACAACTAGCACACGAGTCAAGACTTTAAAACTAACAATCAAATATAACTGGCAATAAACTTGGATACTCTAGAACTAAGCTGCCCTTATTCATTTTAGTCAAAGTAAGGTTTCTTTTCGTAGAATATTGTTTCAAAAGTCTAAATTAGATCACAAAAATATAATTATTAGAATAAAGGTAGCATTTTAACATTGTTAATACCAAAGTGAAATGCGTACCTGAATCGGATACAGCAGGGGTAACAAAGCTTTTGTCATCATCTTTGCCGCTGTCGGCAACTTCGTCTCGCTCCTCAGTAGGAGCGCTCATTTTGTTTGAACTACGCTTGTTTTTATATCTTTTAATCAGATAATTGCTATTTTACAATTTTCACAACAACAAACGAAAACGTCCAACGACCCCACACGGCATTTTATTTGACATTGACAAATGAATAAAAGATAGAATGGAGATGGGTCAGAAATCGTTCTTGCCAGTAAGCAAAAATAATGTAAGTCGATGGCTGGAATATGGCATTGTAGTTTTTGTAGTGGTAGGACTAAAAGTCTAGAAGCCCGACTGAGAAATACCAATCTCTTTGCAAGTTATTCTCCCGCCAAGCAAGTACAAAAACATCACGAGATTCAGTTTAAAGGTCAATATTTTCGGAGAAAGAACAGGGCACAGATATAAGGCTCATATCGCTGGGTGACGGATGCAGTGCAATGGACGGCAATTAATTGGGCTCTTCATGTACTAAAACTTGCATAACAGATAACACCATACTGTTATGGGCAGGCGGGTTGCTATTTATCTACTGTACATATATTATATGTATTTTGTCATATTTTTCTATGTTTATATCATTTATATGTAATTAATACGCGTGTTTATTTATATTGTTAGTCGCACCACTGCGGCACTGACTAAAATATTAAAAATCTAGTTTTTTTGTAAATTAAAGGTTATCTGGAAGAGATCGCTTTTAGCGATAAGATCGTCTTAAGTACCCATCATGTTTTGTTATTTGGTTTAACTTATTGTCAATTTGTTTGTGGTGAAATAATAAAGTGTTTTGTATCGTACATATTATATTACCGTCAGGCACAAGTGCACATGTGCGCATTAAGGTAGAGCACGAATGTATGGACAACATTTTTTTTAGTTTCGAAGGTATAATATTTGTTCTAAGGGTTGTGCGTCATGATGAAGTTAAAAGAATTTTCATTTTGACGTGATAACGTCTTATAATTCGATGAAGCCGGCTGCACGCCCACAAAACATGACGTCATGTACCGTTACCGCGTTACCGTCGGCCGTTACCTCGCCGCATGTTTGTTACAGTTGTATTAATTATTTCGACCAGTAGTTCAAGCGGGGATGTAGCTCAGTGGTAGAGCGTTCGCTTTGCATGTGAAATGCCCCGGGTTTGATCCCCGGCATCTAAAAGATTTTTGCATTGTTTTGATTGAAAATGACAATATTCTACTGATTACTTTTTACATACAAATCTATTAAACAAGTGAAATTAAAATTTTCTTTTGAAAACTGCTACCATTCCATCAGTATTTTCTTAAGACTTTGTCACGTTCTATCGTCAGTAAACCGACTTTATAGACAAACACTTTTTTTATCACATTTAATTAGTATGTTTTACCTTAGTGACTTCAAAAAACTTTTTTTACATAAGTTTAAAAGTCGTAAAATGTGAAATGGTGTGTCCCATTTACAAGTTATAAGGTACTCAATGATAGATAATATAATATGGTCTTCCTTATTCTGAGTCAATTCTGAGTATATGGTTCAAACATTTATGAGAATAATACTGTGACGATGAACATGAAAATATCATGAAGAATTTTTTTTTTATATTCGTGGCAATTCACACACAACACCATCTGAGCATCTGACCCCAAACTAAGCAAAGCTTGTGTGATGGCGGACAGATAGCTGATATTATACTTAAATTGTTTTAAATACATACTTATTATACATAGAAACACCCAGACACAGTGCAAACATTTGAATTCATCACACAAATATTTGCACTGGGTGGAAATCGAACCCACGACCCTCGGCTTCGCAGGATCTGCCTGCTTACTACCAACTAAGCCACGAGGCCAGTCATTTCAAGCAAGGCGAGAGCCAGAGGATTTGAAAAATTACATTCATTATTAAGCTTGAAAATCCTTTTTTGTTTAAAATTTAGGCGTCACGTTCCACGATTCCAACGTGGCTTTTATTGCACCTAATCGTCACTGTTGTGTGCACTGAGTAATGGAAGTTTCGGTTGTAATCTTTCTCGATCGTAATGAGGTGCCAGAATGGGTTTTCCCTGATAGTTATGACCTTGGTGTCTTCAAATCGAGAGTGAATCGGTTTCTTCTAGGTAACCACGCTCTATCGTAGACCGCATCGTCGCTTAACATCAGGTGAGTTGGCGGTCAAGTGTAAGCCTATAAAAGGTAGGTACCAGGGCAACAGAAACAGTAAAGAGTTTCTATTACCTACCTCGAACAGCCCAGCGTTTATCTCCAGATACCAGGACAACAGAAATATAAAAGAGTTGCGTTTCCCCTAGGCGCGCTTTTAGACAGATTTTTCGTGGGGTGTGAATTGAATTCTAGCGTCACGCTCGGGTATGATAATAAATCTTCTGGTAAACTTCGTCCCAGTTTGTATTTGTATGAAGGCTTTTTTCCTTTGTGATGGTTGCCTGGAAGAGATTGTTCTTAGCAATAAGGCCGCCACTTGTGGTACTAGTTCATAAGTATTTCACTGTAATTTTATTAATTTGTCTGTATCACAATAAAGAGTTTCTATCTATCTATCTATAAAATTGGGGCCACGGCCATTGGCCATCTAGAAATGCGTCAGCCAATGGGAAATGCTGAGAGGGCGTGGCCTAACCATCACGGCATGGCCATCTAGAAATGCGTGAGCCAATGGGAAATGCTAACGCATTTCTAGATGGCCATGCCATGATGGTCAGGCCACGCCTCCCGGTACACCCGTGTAGTTTTCAAAGTAAGCTATCAAATTCTGAGTTGTAAGTTATCACTTCTATCGGCAGTTCCTATGACTGCCATTTTTTTTTAAAGCGGCGCTTTGATTAAATATTCCCAGTATTAATTACTTAAGCAATATAAATCTAAGTAGCATTAAAATGTATGAATGTTGGTTGAAAAAGTCTGGGTGTTGAAGGTAGACTCACATTGAGTGCCTTTAATATGCGACAAGCACCCAGCTCTCTCATATTATGCTTCCGTTCATCTGTTATCATCGCAAAAAGAAGCCTTTCGGGAGGCGCAAAATACGCGTTTCTTTGGATAAAGAGATCTAAAATCTTTCTTAAAGTTTCTGGGCTAGTTTCTGGAGTCCATAACAATGTTAAACGAACGACGAGTGACATTTTTGCAGGATGGTTGGAACCTAATTGAAAACTAAGACGGTCCAACTTTATGTACGAAATTAGATAGAATCCTTAAATTATTCGTCAGATTTTCAGTTGCCACATACAAACGTAGTATTTAGTTGGCACGTTTGATCCAACGAGCATGTAAAAGTTTACCTGTAGATTTATTTTCAAGATCTGATTTAACCAATTAGCCAGTGCGAGTAATATTTGTCCTGCAATGTGCATTAATTTCTTTACAGTCAGTTTTTCGCATGTTTCTAGACATTTTTCTAGTGGACCTACATAAGAAGTTCACCCGTCGAGATGAAGAAATAAATGTCTTTCATGTGAGCTAAACTGATTTTTCACTGAAATGGTTTTTGTAGCTTTTTCTGAAGCAGTTTTATAAATACGTCATACTTTCCAGTGTTAACATTCGTTCCGTCACAACCAATAGCCATAATACTAGCTCGAGAAATTACTTCATGTAACATAGAATCTGTTATCACAGTTTGTATTCCTATAGATTATAGATGTACCAACAACAGGTACAACGATTACCTTTTTTAGCGTATTTTGCTATTTATTTCTACCAGTAACATCGATCGCTGAAAATCATAACACGAGACATTCTTTGATGAACTGTAGAAGCCTGCTCTTATTTAGGAACCTTTTTATCCTTAGTACAGATGCACTGAGCTAATTTATTGCATCTACATGCTGAAATATCAAAAAGTATATTACTGCTTTGCCGAAAACTTTCTCGACTCCTCTTGATTGATTTGAGTAGATTTTTGCATTTTAAATGATATGCTTTTAACATTTGAATGATCCTCATTCGTGTTACTATCGGAATAAATACAGTTTGTCGTATATTTCCAACCCTAGATGTTATGATGTTTCCTATCTCTGAAACAGTTTGCTCTTTTCCTCTTTCTAGTTGTAATTTTAGTTGATGTCTCGTTCATGTCAATTCGTAATACTTCATTACATCTTCGTATGTAGATAACACTTTCTGTTTTATCTCACTAGCATCCCTCAAATAAGGAAGTTGAAACAAGCTTCGAGTTCTTTACTTAGTGTTAAAAATAGGAACTGAAAAAACAGAGCACTGTTAACAACGAGTGTCGTGACAAGGGCAGCTAGCGTCTTCTGCTGTGCTCCCACACTCACCTTATTAAATTTATAAACACATAATCTGGTTTCTATATTGAAAATATAGGAACCCAGAGAACGATTTGTAGTAAAAAAATGTATGTTTATGAAAACATAATACTGATATAATTATGCCGTCTATGTGAGGTCGTAAACCAACTATTTTTATAAAATCAGTGCCAATGCGGAGGCAGTTACTCTAAACCCAATTGATTTATATTTTGTAATACTTAATTTAAGCCCAAATGGCACCAAATTTTAACTATTACATAACAGTTAAACGAAAAAAGTTTTTTCGCTCCACCCTAGTACATATTCTGCTAGTTCCGCCACTCTATGTATAATCTTAAAAACTTGCTGTCGATGACATTAATTAAAAAAATTGTCAGTCTAAGCTCTAAGGAACTGCCGATAGAAGTGAAACTTATGACTTAGAATTTGATAACTTACTTCGGAAACTGCGCGGGTGTAACCCGAAGGCATAGCCATGAGCATGGCCATTAGGGTGGAGCGAAAAAACTTTTTTCGTTTAAATGTAATGTAATAGTAAAAATTTGGTGCCATTTGGGCTTAAATTAAGTAATACAAAATATAAATCAATTCCGTTTAGAGTAACTGCCCCCGCATCGGCACTGATTTTATAAAAATAATTGGGTTCAGACCTTACACAGACGCCATATATCAGTACTATATTTTCATAACCAGACAGTTTTTTTTATTACAAATCGTTATCTGGGATCCTATATTTTTGATGTAGAATAAACAAAGAAACCAAACTATGTGTTTATAAGTTTAATATGGGGAATGTGGGAGCGTAGGAGGAGACGCTAGCGGCGCTTGTCACGATACTCGTCGTTTACAGCGCTCTGTTTTTTTCAGTTTCTATTTTTAAAACTATGTAAAGAACTCGAAGTGTGTTTAAATGTCCTTATTTGGGGGATGTTAGTGGTATAAAAGAGAAAGTGTTAACTACTTACGAATATGTAATGAAGTACTATGAATTGACATGAATGAGACATCAACTAAAAAAAGGCAAAAGTTCCAACTTTTTCAAAGATAGCAGACATCGTAACATCTTGGGTTGGAAATATACAACAAACTGTATTTATTCTGATAGTAACACAAATGAGTATAATTCAAAGGTTTAAAACATACAATTTAAAAAGCAAAAATCTACTCAAATCCACCAAGAGGAGTCAGAAAGTTTTCAGCAAAGCAGTAAGATACTTTTTGGTATTTCAGCATGTAAATACAATAAATTAGCTCAGTGCTTCTGTTCTAAGGATAAAAAGGTTCCTAAATAAAAACAGGCTTCTATAATTAATCAAAGAACGTCTCATGAGATGATTATCCGCAGAATCGATGATAGTGGTATACTATAAAAAGGTAAAGATTGTACCTGAGGTCATCTAGAGGAATACAAACTACGACAACAGAATAGATTTCGTTAATAGGGTTCGTGAAGAAATTTCCCAAGCCAGTATTTTGGCGAGTATTATGTATTATGGCCATTGGCTATGACAGAACGAATGTTAACACAGGAAAGTATGATGGATTTATAAAACTAGTTCAGAAAAAGCTACAAAAACTATTTCAGTGAAAAATCAGTTTGCTCCACATTGATGAACTGCTCTAAGACATTTATTTCTTCATCTCGAAGACTGTACTGCGGGACACATATCTTACGTAAGTCCATTAGGAAAATCTCTAGAAACATGTGAAAAACTGACTGTAAAGAAATTTAAGCACATTGCAGGACAAATATTACTCGCAATGGCCAATTACTAAAATAAGATCTCGAAAATAAATCTCTAGGTAAACTTTAACATGCCCGTTGGATCACACGTGCCAACCAAATACTACGTTTGTATGTGGCAACTGAAAATTTGACGGATAATTTAAGAATTCTAGCAAAATCTCGTATATAAAATTGGACCGTCTTGGTTTTCAATTAAGATCCAACCATCTTACAAATATGTCACTCGTCATCTGTTTTAACATTGTTATGGACACCAGAAACCTGCCCATAAACTTTAAGAAACGCGTATTTTACGCCTCCCGCCTTCTTCTTAAAGCCTTCTTCTTGCGATGATAACAGATGAGAGGAAACGTAATATTAGAGAGCTGGCTGGTTGTCGCATACTAAAAGCACGCAGTGTGAGCCTTGCTTCAACACCTAGACTTTTTCTTTTCAAGTGACATTGATGAATTTTAATGCTACTTCTAGTTTATATTGATTAATTAATGTACTGGTAGGAAAACTTAACCGAACCGCCGCTTTAAAAAAAATATCTGACTAAAGAATTCAAGACATTGTTGGATCTGGTGGCGAGAGCAAACCATTGTTTTTAAAGGTTACCTGCCTTACTGAAGCTGTTGAGAGAGCTGTGAAGATTACGACCGCAGCTTCTACAGCGCAGGGCACACAAAACTCACGATTAGGTGCAATAAAAGCCACGTTCGAATCGTGGAACGTGATGCCTAAATATAAAACAAAAAAGGATTTTCTAGCTTAGTAATTAATGTAATTTTTTAACTCCTTCTTAGTATTTTCATGTTCAATGTCACAGTATTACCCTAATAGATGTTTAAAATATACATTATATGTAGTAAAGTACCTTTTAATTTGAAGATAGGGACACCATTTCACATTATGCGACTTTCAACTTTATGTAAAAAAATAAAATTTTTGAAGTCAATGCGGAGGCAGAAGATACTCATTAAATGGAATGAAAAATTACACTTCTTATAACTTCATTATGACGCAACAATCCCCCCCTATTAGAACTTCGAAACTAAAAAAAAATGTTTGTCCATACATTCGTGCTCCACCCTAATGGCCATACTGACGCATGACTATTCATTTTTTTATTGAATAATAATAATTATTAAAGAGTTCTAATTTCCAGACTTCCACTCAGACACAGCAAGAAAACGAACACTATCCGCGATACTAGGACACGTATCGAGTAAAAGAGTTTCGTGCTAGATTGCAGATCGGACAGATCGGTCGAATCGATCCCATTCACTCTGTATCTTCTGTGAGCTGTGAGCTGTGAGATCATCTCAGAGTCTCGGACATCTGGAGAAATCGTTGTTTGGACAATATTATTATTATATTATTATTATTATATTATTATTATTATATAATATAATATTATTTTATGTTGAAATCTTAGAGAATAATTTGTTTAAGGTTGAAATAAACTTCTTTGTTCATTAGCTTACTTTTCACAAAACCCCGCTGGCAACCTTGGACTTGTCACTTTCACTTGCCAACTTGCCATTGTCAGTTAAGGCTTTAAACTTTAATTCACAATTCACAAATCACGATTTGTAAATTCGGCAAATATAATTTTAATTTTATTTAACTGTAACGTTGAATTGTTGGAAAATTATTTAATACATTTTGTAGTAAACTAATAAGTGAACTGCTTCCAGGAACACTCGTTTGTAATTCGGATTACAGAGTTAATGCTCGAGCGACTACGCTACACATTGTTTTGCTATTTCAACAATAAAGCGGTTGTTTTATCCGTAATTACGCGTCATTTCGACATATAAAATTGGATAACAACTTCCGAATCTATCTTTGAGATCATTAAACTAATATCGAAATTTATTTGGGTTATTTTAAACGCTAGTGAAACTTGTATTTTTTTTGCAAAATGAGCAACTTTATCAACCTTTCTCCTCGTGTGATGATGGGGGCGGCGATTGTTGGCATCGTTGGTGCCGCCGGTGTGTTTATTTACGAGCAAATATACGCTGAGAAGCGTCGGACTATGTTGGGTAAGAAGTAAGATTATAAGTACCTAATGTTTACTTAGAAAGTCTAATAACATGTTGGTCAAAGTTCAGCTTATTTCTCTATTAGTTAGAGGTGACTTTCAGGCAGCCATAGTGTTAAATCTTAGTTGTTATACTTCCTATCCTATAAAATCCATGGTTGCCTGGCAGAAATAAGTGTAAGAGATTAGGCTGCCAGTGCATATGGCAAATTTATATTGACTTCTTTAAAATCCTGTAATCCTGTCTAAAGATCTAATCTTTTGACCCTTGTCATGGTACAGATACCAAACATATTACAGAAAATAAAGGTAAAACTTTGATGCAACTGGACAAAAAATACTCAATTTCATTAAAATTGTATACTTGAAAAACTATTCAAAGGTGCAAGCGAAATTGTAAGTTCATAGCTAACATATGCCTCATCTGCTTACAATTGGTACAAAGAAGCTGTGTGGAAAAACCTGATCTATTTACTTATTCTTTATCTGAGGAAACAAACATCCAAACTGTAGCAAAAATAATATTTGTAGGGTAATATAGATCTAGAATAATATACACGCTACTTGTCATCCCAAAAAATAGCTATTTTATAAATACTAAGAACATAGAAGCAGATATTAAGTTATTTATATGGCCACTAATATCCATACTGGACAAATATTTGTGTGATGAATACTTATGTATATTCTGTGTCTGGGCTAGTTAATGTATTTTTAATATGGATATAATTATTTATATTATATCAGGTGTCTGGTATTTGATGCGAGTTTGTCAGCACCACTGGCTTTATTGCTGAAAGTCGAAATATTTCCATTTTGTGGGGGGACATCCATTAATTACGTGACTTGTTCAAGGGGGGGAGGGTTTCGAGTCAAATCTCATGTGGGGGTTCGATCTCGACAAATTTCGGGTCTTTTTTTTCACAAAGTAAAATTGGCAGTCATAGGAACTGCCGATAGAAGTGAAAACTTATAACTCAGAATTTGATAGCTTACTTTGAAAACTACATGGGTGTAACCGGAGGGCATGCCCTAGCCATCATGGCATGGCCATTTAGAAATGCGTCAGCATTTCCCATTGGCTCACGCATTTCTAGATGGCCAATGACCATGGTCCTGAGTATACCCAAAGATTTCTTATCATACCCGAGCGTGACGCTAGAATTCAATTCACACCCCACGAAAAATCTGTCTAGGCGCGTCAAAAGAAGTTTTCACTTCAAAAATGTGTTCATCCGTTTAGAAAACTGGCAGAAATTGAGTAAAAAATGTGTAAAAAAAAATTCGTGATGACTGGGTCTTTGAAGGGGGGGAGAACATGGAGGCCCCCATTTTGAACGAAATCTCACCAAGAGGGAAGGGGGTATCGAAAAATCATCAAAATTACATCATGTAATTTATGGATGGCCCATTTACCGTTCAATAAGGCCTCTTTACAGCCGCTTAATTTTGGTGTTG
Source organism: Ectropis crepuscularia (assembly GCA_963693475.1). Taxonomy (NCBI): domain Eukaryota; kingdom Metazoa; phylum Arthropoda; class Insecta; order Lepidoptera; family Geometridae; genus Ectropis; species Ectropis crepuscularia. Next base: position 9,818,880 of record OY856367.1, read on the forward strand.
ATGTTGTTGATTCGTTAAGTATTTCAAAGTGGCGTGTTGTCATGTATTGCCTGATATTGTAGGCATACAAATATTTTTCCAATTTTTAAATGATTGATGACATAGTTTATAAGTCTAGTCACAAAATTAGCGTAACAACTCGCTCCTTAGGTATATTGAAAGGTGATATTAATCACCTTTTAACTATATGTATATGTAGATACAAAAACTAGATAGAAAACTCTAAAAAAGAAATTAAATCTGTCATCGTCTTTCTCTTCTTCTGTCTTAGAACTGACTAAAATGGTGGTGACACCATTATGACCAGTATGACGTAAGATCGGAGAAATGCGCGATGCGAATCACGTCGGAAGTTCTCGCGATGCATTCGTGCGAATTTGGAGATATTTCCGATGCGACGCGAATTCGTGGTTTTGTGTGGGAGCCCTTAGATCATTAGAAAATACTATACACATATTTTTTCTCATGTTTCACAATAAAAAAAACTACGAAGATATAGGTATAAAACTTTCAAGTCACGTCACAATATGGTACGATTTTTACTATAGTGTGACGTCACAACCCCCTACTCCGGAAGTTTAATGATCTATATACTAGCTGTTACCCGAGACTTCGTCCGCGCGAAATAAATACTAAGATAACTCAGGCAGTACCTATTTGTTAACCCCAGACACATTTACTGGTACTAAAAACAGTTTATAATAGAACAACTGTATACAATTTCTTCAAAATCGGTTCAGTTGTTTAGATCTGAAAGCGTAAAAGACATTCGGCCCCCATTTCAACTCATCCCTGTATTGTTCGAAATTACAAAATTGCTAGAACAAACATTCGTTTGATTCGTGTCAAGTGCCTATATACAGAATTTCATGGTTTTAATCTTCAACGGTTGGGAACTTCCATATTGACATTCATCCCCCATTTCAGCCCCAATTTCACCCCCGTACAGTTCGAAATTATGAAATTGATAGAACAAACATTCGTTTGCTTTATGTCAAGTGTCTATATACAGAGTTTCATGGTTTTATCTTCAACGGTTGGGAACTTCCATATTGACATTCATCCCCCACTTCAACCCCAATTTCACCCCCGTACAGTTTGAAATTACAATATTGATAGAAGAAACATTCCCAAGTCAAGTGTCTATATACAAAGGGGTTTGGGTACTTTTGTATGGGCCCGTGGCGTCGTTTTTTTTTAGCGGCCAGAGATCTGTTATCATTTTCTTGTAACAATAAAATACCCCGATGCTATCTGTGCAATCGGATTTGCTCTAAGTCATATCGGAGCTGAGTTATAGCCTGTCAAAGTTATTTATTTTTTTGATTTTTTGTATGGGCAAGTGGCGTCGTTTTTTTATTTTAGCGGCCATCGATCAGTTATCACTTTCTTGTAACAATAAAATACCCTGATGCTATCTGTGCAATCAGATTTGCTGTAAGTAATATCGGAGCTGAGTTATGGCCCCTCAAAGTTTTTTTTTTGGTTTTCTTTGTATGTACTAGTGGCGCCATTTCCTATAGCGGCCAAACATCCGTTAGCACTTTTGTGAAACATTATTTTTACCCTAAGGTACCTGTGTAATCAGATTTGTTGCAAACTATATCGGAGCTCAGTTATGGCCACTTAAAGTTTTTTTTTTGGTTTTCTTTGTATGGACTAGTGGCGCCATTTCCTATAGCGGCCAAACATCCGTTAGCACTTTTGTGAAACATTATTTTTACCCTAAGGTACCTGTGTAATCAGATTTGTTGCAAACTATATCGGAGCTCAGTTATGGCCACTTAAAGTTTTTTTTTTGGTTTTCTTTGTATGGACCAGTGGCGCCATTTCCTACAGCGGCCAAACATCCATTAGCACTTTTATGAAACATAATTTTTACCTTAAGGTACCTGTGTAATCAGATTTGTTGCAAACTATATCGGAGCTAAGTTATGGCCTCTCAAAGTTTTTTTTTTGGTTTTCTTTGTATGTACTAGTGGCGCCATTTCCTACAGCGGCCAAACATCCGTTAGCACTTTTATGAAACATTATTTTTACTTAAAGGTACCTGTGTAATCAGATTTGCTGCAAACTATATCGGAGCTGAGTTATGGCCCCTCAAAGTTTTTTTTTTTGGTTTTCTTTGTATGTACTAGTGGCGCCATTTCCTATAGCGGCCAAACATCCGTTAGCACTTTTGTGAAACATTATTTTTACCCTAAGGTACCTGTGTAATCAGATTTGTTGCAAACTATATCGGAGCTGAGTTATGGCCACTTAAAGTTTTTTTTTTGGTTTTCTTTGTATGGACTAGTGGCGCCATTTCCTACAGCGGCCAAACATTCATTAGCACTTTTATGACACATAATTTTTATCTTAAGGTACCTGTGTAATCAGATTTGTTGCAAACTATATCGGAGCTAAGTTATGGCCACTCAAAGTTTTTTTTTTGGTTTTCTTTGTATGTACTAGTGGCGCCATTTCCTACAGCGGCCAAACATCCATTAGCACTTTTATGAAACATAATTTTTACCCTAAGGTACCTAAGTAATCAGATTTGTTGCAAACTATATCGGAGGTAAGTTATGGCCACTCAAAGTTTTTTTTTTGGTTTTCTTTGTATGTACTAGTGGCGCCATTTCCTACAGCGGCCAAACATCCGTTAGCACTTTTATGAAACATTATTTTTACTTAAAGGTACCTGTGTAATCAGATTTGCTGCAAACTATATCGGAGCTGAGTTATGGCCACTTAAAGTTTTTTTTTTGGTTTTCTTTGTATGGACTAGTGGCGCCATTTCCTACAGCGGCCAAACATCCGCGAGCACTTTTATGAAACATTATTTTTACCTTAGGGTACCTGTGTAATCAGATTTGCTCCAAACTATATCGGAGCTTAGTAATGGTCATATATAGTAATATCAAAGTTTTTTTTTAGTTAGTTTTTTTTTTTTTTTTTCCTACAGCGGCCAAACGGCCGCTGTAGGAAATGGCGCCACTAGTCCATACAAAGAAAACAAAAAAAAAAAGCTTTAAGTGGCCATAACTCAGCTCCGATATAGTTTGCAACAAATCTGATTACATAGGTACCTTAGGGTAAAAATAATGTTTCACAAAAGGGCTAACGGATGTTTGGCCGCTATAGGAAATGGCGCCACTAGTACATACAAAGAAAACCAAAAAAAAAAACTTTGAGGGGCCATAACTCAGCTCCGATATTACTTACAGCAAATCTGATTGCACAGATAGCATCAGGGTATTTTATTGTTACAAGAAAGTGATAACAGATCTCTGGCCGCTAAAATGAAAAAACGACGCCACTTGCCCATACAAAAAATCCAAAAAATAAATAACTTCGACAGGCTATAACTCAGCTCCGATATGACTTAGAGCAAATCCGATTGCACAGATAGCATCAGGGTATTTTATTGTTACAAGAAAGTGATAAAAGATCTCTGGCCGCTAAAATGAAAAAACGACGCCACTTGCCCATACAAAAAATCCAAAAAATAAATAACTTTGACAGGCTATAACTCAGCTCCGATATGACTTAGAGCAAATCCGATTGCACAGATAGCATCAGGGTATTTTATTGTTACAAGAAAGTGATAACAGATCTCTGGCCGCTTAAAAAAAAAGGACGCCAACTTTACCCAAACCCCTTTGATAACTTTAAACATGACGAATTTTATATATCTTTGTAAATTTTTGATGATTTGGTAAAACAAAAAATACGTGTCCCATATTTTGCCACGGCTTGTCGAGAAGTGCAGTAAGTTCTATACTAGAACGAGTACTAAAGCTGCTCTAGTGGGATCAAATCGGATTTGGCTGGGCAGGGAGAGAAATACGAGTAGTGAAGGTGAGTGTTGACGTACGTCACAAAGTACCCTTTTAAACCTATGCCCGAGTCACAAGTTTCTGGGTCTACTCGAGATATCGACTCGAGAATCGAGACTCGTTTCCTACATATGACGCAATAAAGATTTGAGTATTGAGATTTCTCTCTCTGTCACACGATGGACCCGGCACCCGCACGGTGAATCCATGGGATGCTAAGAAGTTCGTCTCGTCTACCTGACGAACTAATTAAAATGGTGTATTTGTGACCCTGTAGTCATCCTAATAAAAGGTACAATCCTCAAAAAACTAAGCATCCCGTTAGTTAGATTACCAAAAAATATTGTACACGTATTTTTTCTTTTGTTTCACAAACAAAAAATGACGAAGATACAGTGCTTCGAAGTTTCGTGTGACTTGTCACTTGTGAACACGATTTTTACTCACGAGTGACGTCGCGACCCCCCACTCTCGAAGTTTGATGGTCTATATCTTTGACGATTTTTAATATTATGAAAAAACAAAAAATACGTGTCCAATATTTTTGCATGATCTAGCTGACGGACTAATTAGGATGGTGTATTTTTGACCCACTCCGGTACCCTATTGTAAGTGAATATTGTGATCGGGGTTAGTGGTGTATTATTGAAGAGACCTATAGCCAGCAGTGGACGGGTGTTGGCTGATTATGATGATGTAACATTCTGACTTTAATTCAAAATTATACTGTAGTATCCATAGCTTAGAGTTCTTATTCACTGTGTCACTATTTTATTCCAGTACGAGAAGTGGCAAGACTAGACAAACAAGTGGCGTCTATGAGGACAGAACTAGAATCACTCAGGGAACTACAAAAAGAAACGTAAGTACCATAATACCTACGTCAGATTTCATTGAATATTTATCACCATGTATGATGTAAATTTAATAGATTCCCATGTAAATTTTACAGAAATCCATTTTAATGGTTATTGAAATATCAACAAATAAAAAAATTGGCAGTCATAGGAACTGCCGATAGAAGTGAAAACTTATAACTCAGAATTTGATAGCTTACCTTGGAAACTACGCGGGTGAAACCGGAGGGCGTGGCCTCGCCATCTTGGCATGGCCATGTAGAAATGCGTCAGCGTTTCCCATTGGCTGATTCGTTTCTAGATGGCCATGCCATGGTGGCCTGTCCACGCCCTTTCAGCATTTCCCATTGGCTGACGTATTTCTAAATGACCAATACCAATAGCCATGGTCCCGAGTTTAACCGAAGCTTTCTTATCATACCCGAGCGTGACGAATGAATTCAATTCACAGCCCACAAAAAATCTGTCTAGGCGCGCCTAAGTAGTTTTCACTTCAAAAATTTGCATACATTGATGATACTTATGTATATTGCGAAAGCTCGCTTTCTTTTTTTTTTTTTTTTTTATAGCATAGAATGACGAGACGAGCAGGTCATGTGCCTGATGGTAAGCAACATGCCTGCCACATAACAGCACAGTAACACGCAGCTATTGAAACATGATAGTCCAAATCATTACCTAGCACTGCACTGCGCTCGTCACCCAGAGATCTAAGATATTATGTCTCTAAGCCCTGTAATTTCTCTGGAATCATTGCCCTTCAAACCGGAACACAGTAATGTTTGCACATTACTGCTTGGCGGTAGAATATTTGGCAAAGGTGTGGTACTTCCCCAGGCGGACTCTGCTAAGAGTCCTACCACTACTAAACAGTAAACTAAACAGTTCTTTTAGGAACAGTGCGTTTAGTTCCACAAAATTTATTAATTTAGTCGAGCCGTTCACAAATATTTGCACTGTATGAGCTTTGCAGGCACTACCGATTAAGCCACGAGGCCAGTCTCATTGAAAAATGAAAATGAAAAAAACATTTATTTACATAAACATGGTTATCCAGCAAGTCAAGTTTTACAAAGTAGGTATAGCTTATGTTTATGGGTGGCACAACATCATGAAGTTTGTGTTGATTTTTTCGGCTAAAATGTAATTGTTTTTGCGTAAATAGGTTTGGTATTGACCCCCATCTCGGCATTGTTCCAGAAACCTCCGTCGCCTCAAGCAGCGTAAGACCGAGAGGGTCAAACGAGAGAAACGCAAGAAGCCGGCCGCGGGCGACGCCCCCGACGCGCCGGTCGTCGAACAAAGCTACGCGTCTGACTCGGAGTACTTTACCGACTACCAGTCCGTTGTAGGTAAGGGCTGACAGTTTAATTTATTGCCATACAGATTGCGTTTAAATAGAAAATTTAAATTTAAAAAAATCTAGTCCGTATGTTAGACTGTAAAAAAATATTGTATACGTATTTTTTCTTTTGTTTCACAAACGAAAACTAACGAAGATACAGTGCGTAGAAGTTTCCAGTGACGTCACTTCATTGTACGATGTTTGCGAGGACGTGACGTCACAACCCCCGACTCTGGTAGTTTTGTAATATCATTCTCAATTATTAATAATTGATAAAAAAGGTCAAAAGAGAGAAACGCAAGAACGTAGAACAAAGCTATGCGTCTGACTCGGAGTACTTTACGGACTACCAGTCCGTTGTAGGTAAGGGCTGACAGTTTAATTTATTGTCATAGCGATTGAGTTTAAATAGAAAAAAAAAATTGTCCGTCAGTTTGATTGTTAAAAAATAGTACCTGAGTGACCGAGCTTTGCTGGGTTTAAACACTGAGTATACTTAGATTCCCACTGATAAAGGGCGCCCAGTAATAGAATTTCTCATAAAAACTTAAATAAAATATAAAAAATATATATTATATAAAATATTTAAAAAATAATGAACTTGAAAAAAAATCAAGCAGCCGTCTGGATTCGAACCCGGATCTACCGTTTCGTGACCACCCGACTTCCCACCTGAGCTATTATACTGACGCGTGTGGCGGCGAAATTTACCGTCGCATTCTAATGTCTAATGTAACAGTTTTTCATTGTCTAAACACGCGCATAAAATACGTTTCTTAAAAATTAAACCTAGCTGGATCGACTTATCGTCCCCGAATCCCCCTGCATACATAATTTCATGAAATCGTTCGAACCGTTTCCGAGATTCAGATTCTATATTTATATAAATACACTAGCTGAATCGTGCGCGCGTTGCTACGCCACCTATCGAAAATTGGTCGTACCAATTCAAATCTAGAACAAATTTGGTTACCTTAGATTCTAATGAAGCAACCTTTTAAAAGATAGACACATGCTGTCACGCAACGAAATTTATATTTTTATATCAGTATTTTTTCCCGTTTTTGTAACATTTTTCATTCATGCTCCACTCCTGTTGATAGTAGCGTAATGTTAAATAGCCTATAGCCTTCCTCGATACATGGACTATATAACAGAAAAATAATCTTTCATATCGGTCGAGTAGTTCCCGAGATCCTAGCGTTCAAACAAACAAACTCTTCAGCTTTATAATATTAGTATAGATATCTACAAGAATTGCTCGTTTAAAGGTATAAGATTGTACGCGTATTTTTTCTTTTGTTTCACATACGAAAAATGACGAAGATACAGTGCTTCGAAGTTTCGAGTGACGTCACTTCATTGTACGATGTTTACTTACGTCCGTTTTGACGTAGACGTCAATACAGCCCATTCCAGATGTCATCATCCCAATACGGAATACTCAAAAATAATTACGAATTAAATTATTATTCCCAGGAACTGACGCAGAGATGGACAGTGAAGAGTTCTACGACGTGAACACGGACGAAGATGATGATGACACGCTCAGAGACTCCATACGGAACGGACACGCGACTAACGCGTTGGATGACGTAAGCGTTGACGTCATCTGAACATAATTTTTCGTTCATCTAGAACAGCCTTTCCGAAAGTGGGCGATAACGCCCCCTTGTGGGCGCTGCAGGCCTAAAGGGGGGCAGTACTAGATCCAAATAAAATGGGGGCGCTGTGTAGATGCTTGGAGTCCTACCAGTAGAAGTAACTATTTTCTGATCTGTGCCAGTAGGTAGTATAGACTCCGCACGGGCTCAAGTCTCAACGAAGGGCTCTTGCGGGTTGTAGTAAAAGTTTTGGAGGAGCACGTTTGTACGTGTCTGATTTAGCATATAAGCGGTCGAGCGAATAGTCTCTCGCCCCGCGTCACTTGTATAGTTAAGATCAATATTACCCAGCAGTTACAGTGACGTGGTTTCATTTCCTCTCCAGTACCAGTAACACTTACAGTATCTCTTAGAATGAATGTTTAATCTCCGCTAATGTAGCTAATATTTAATTTGAAGTTATAGTAGTGGTGTTTTAAGTATAAAATCAAAGGGAAATCTAAAGAATAATTTATTCACAAAGTGGGCAGCAGACAAAATTAGTTTGGGAACCCCTTAGCTAGAAATAAGGGATATTTCTAATAAGTGATGATTACTAAGTGATGTCATAATATGACTTTTTGTTTTATCGCGCATAGGTCTGCGTTTGACCACCAACTCGCCTGGTGGTAAGCGACGCGACGGTGTGGTTGAAGATGACGCACGTCGACTTAGAAAGTATCTTTTTGTGGTATAGAGTGACGAGCAACATGCGACTTCGAAAGGTACATGTCGGTTTCCTCACGATGTTTTCCTTTACTGTTTTAAGTTAGCGGCATTACGAACATGACTGACGAAAAGACAGTGGTGCGCGTGGGATTCGAACCAGGGGCTCCGGATATCCAGTCGCAGTTCTCCTGACTAGACCAGCCGTAACTTCAAGACTAGTCGAATACTATACAGCTATAACCGATAATATATTTAAAATCCAAGATGGCCGCCACCACTAGGTGGGATTTCATATTGTTTCACAACTCTTTCAATATATCAAATAAAAAAAAAAGATAATGAACCGAGTTTTACGAATTAATTCCAACATGAGTTTTATTATTAGGTTATACATAAGTTTTTGTCAAAATAAACGTTTTGTCAAATAATGTGTTTGTATGTTATTGGTTTCAGGATTCGTCAGATAAAATCGATCTTCCGAAATCACCAAAGAAAAATAGTACATAGCTGTAGGCATACATTAATTGGTAAGTATTTAACTTTTGAAGTCAAAGTTCTTTATTGATAAATGTACAATTAAAGGTTAAGCCTATTAAGCCACGAGGCCAGTCTTGCCTCGTGGCTTAGTTGGTAGTAGCTCTGCCTGCGAGGCCGAGGGTCGTGGGTTCGATTCCCACCCAGTGCAAATATTTGTGTGATGAATTCAAATGTTTGCACTGTGTCTGGGTGTTTCTATGTATAATAAGTATGTATTTAAAACTATATAAGTATTATGTCAGCTATCTGGCCGCCATCATACAAGCTTTGCTTAGTTTGGGGTCTGATGGTGTTGTGTGTGAATTGTCCACCAATATTTATTTATTAACACGTCAATTAATAAAAAAATTAAACAAAAGCAAGGGCATACAAATTGTATGCACTTTCAAAGTTTGAAATTATCACTTCACTGTATTATAATAACAATTATTAATTGTCGTACAGAAAACTGTCAAGCATTATACGAGTATAACAAATATGTTTCAAATACAATTGTACTGAAAGTTGTAGTCAAAACTTCTCTCGCTACATTGAGAGGTTTTGAAGTGAAAACGTCTTTTGACGCTCCACAGACAGATTTTTCGTGGGCTATGAATTGAATTCTAGCGTTACGCTCAGGAATGATAAAAAAAAAATAAGGTCGTTCAATCCGACTCGAGTTTCGACCGACCGAGAGACCGTTTGGTGCCAAACGGGCAGCCATCGTGCGCGTACACTCTCCTTGAAAATTATTAAACTTCGGGTAAACCCTTAGCCTTAGCCATTGGCCATCGAGACATGCGTCGGCATTTCTAGATGGTCATGCTCATGGCCATGCCCTCCGGTTTCACCCGCGTAGTTTCCAAAGTAAGCTATGAAATTCTGAGTTGTAAACTTTCACTTCTATCGGCAGTTCCTATGACTGCCAATTTTTTTTGATAGGGTAATTTGTTATGACTTTGCGTCTCAGACTTGCTAAAGTAGCGTCGGAGCGACGGTGGAGCAGCAGAACGGGACTTGCAAAGAGTTTACATATACTATGTATAGAGTTAGAACAAACGCTTTACACCGATAGCACGGGTCTGATCGCTCTTGTCTTGTCGCTCGTGTGGAAGTGTCATACTTTTGTCGCGGCACATCACTATGTCGCCATAGCTAACATACACCTCGTCTGCTTACGATTGGTACAAAGGAACCGTGTGGGAAAACCTGATCTATTTGCTTATTCCTTATCTAAGGGGACATGCGTCTTACATGCTTTTTGTTTTGGGTGCAATCTTGTAAGTCACCATCACCGATTTGCGTAATAGCAGGTATCTGTAGCTATACAGGTGATGTATTATGCAACATTGGTGCTGTTTAATACTAAAATTCTAAGTTATAAGTTTTCACTTCTATCAGCAATCTTTAGAGAGGAAATTAAAAAAATATACTTAGTAATTTTTTTAATTTCCTTGAATTCCAATGAAAAAAAAAATGAATAACTTTTTGCTGTACCTAACCTAACCCGGAAACGGGTCAGCAGGTCTACTACGAAGTCCGATAAACGATATATAAATAAATAAATAAATATTGGTGGACAATTCACACACAACACATATGGATATATGGACGTTTCCTACCTCGATAGACAATCGGTCGGTTGATCGGATCGGCCTTTACGTTCGAACCGACCCTCATCCGACCTAAGTAAAACTTCCGACCAAGATGTATCGATCCGAGTGTTTTTCGTGGTAGGCTACAGATCCGATTCAGCTGTCGGTCGGATCCGATCATTCATATCGATCGATCATAGGCAAAGACACTCTAGTGCGGAAAAGACTTCAAAGTCTTGAACATCGCCACAAAATTGCTAGCTTATCGGGTTTTTATCGGATACACTTCGGAGGGTGTGCAACTGATCTGCATGATCTAATTCCACCTTGCCCTTTTTTCTATTGGACTTCTCGTAGCTCGAAGAGGCGGCACCGGTTCATGGTTGATGTTCCAAAGACACGAACGAAGAGATTTGACTCTACTTTTGTGATAAGAACGTCTAGGCTGTGGAATGAGTTGCCTGAGTGGGTTTTCCCCGATAGGTATAATCATGGTGTCGGATGGATCCGGAGGTCGCTGGTAATGATAACAGGTTTGCCCGAAAATTTATTTCATTCACTTTATTCACGTTTCACAGCCCACGAAAATTCTGAATATGGTGCGCCAAAAGAAGTTTTAACTTTAAAAAAATCTGATTCTGCACTGCGCTCTTCACCCACACTAACAACTGAGCTAAGTCTAACAATTTCCTTCAATCTTTTGTTTCAGAGGAATCTGAGTCTTATTCCTACCGGTGCAAGAGGGACAGGTAACGGGTACCACCGTAGATGTAGCTATAGTATATTAGTATAGATCTAGATAAATTATAATACATACTAGGGACTCGCCCTGACTTCGTTTGGGATCCTCGAATGAACTCGCTATGTCACTAAGGTGACAGCGTAACAGACAGAGTTACTTTCGCATTTATAATATTTGTAAGGTAGTTGTGTAAAAAAATCAACGAACTATTACATTACTTATTACTATTATTACATTTACAGATGTTCTTAGACTATATTTTGTTGTGTAAACATTACTGTGTTCCGGTTTGAAGGGCAATGTTTCCAGAGAAATTACAGGGTATATAGATAAATCATATATCTATATATCTCCGGGTGACGAACGCAGTGCAGCACTAGGTAACGATTTGGACTCTTCGTGTTCCAATAGCTACATACTGTTATGGGCAGGCGTGTTGCTTACCATCAGGCGCATGTCCTGCTCGTGCCGTTACTCTTAACTGTAAATAAATAGAAAATTATGACAATAACTACAAATTAGACCTTTTGCTGTCATAATGTCATTCAATCCGGACGAAGTCAGGGCGTGCGACTAAAGGATATAACCTATAGAACTACCGTCTAATTTTTTTTTTCGATCTACCGCTATTAAAAAATGTTTAGTCGGTAGATTCTTTATTAGTAGAATGGAATTATATTACTATTACTTTCTCTTTCACTTCGTTACATAGTAGAAGAGAGAGTTTGTAACGAAGTCAAAAGTATTTTTTGGTGGGTAGGTGTGCTAAACTTGCATGACCAGTACAACGTGAACCCTACAGTTGGTATGGTTCTGTAGAACTGTAGGTCAAGTTATGCTGGAGTTTGCACATTGTATATAGGATATTGATCAATCAACAAGGTCCAAATAGCATTGGAAATGGTTTGAGACAACTTATGGCCCGTATAACCTGATCTCTACACGGGATGTGATTCTGGGGAATCATAGCTCAAGTTATGCTGGCGTATATTTGCATTTTGGTGTATGGTAATTTACCAAACAGTCATTTAGTTTTCATTCTAAGGCGTTAGAAATGGTTCAAAGTAAAATCGAAATGCCAGTATAAACGGAACCTAATACTAGGCGTGATTCTGTGGAATCGTAGGTCAGGTTATGCTGGCGTGTTTCTAATTTGGTTACTGGGTATTGACCAATCAGTCATTTAGTGTTCAATTGATAGCATTTTAAATGGATTAAGGTATTTTTTTAATTTAAAGGGGGTAGTTTTGAACTGAAAGACATGATGAATTAGATAGAAACATCTTTATAATGACAGAAGTTTTAGCGACATCATTTCACGGTTGATGTTCCAAAGACACGAACGAAGAGATTTGACTCTACTTTGGTGATAAGAACGTCTAGGTTGTGGAATACGTTGCCTGAGTGGGTTTTCCCCAATGGTTAGATGGTTACTATCTTTGTGTTTTCAAATCGAGAGTGAATCGGTTTCTTCTAGATAAACACGCTCCATCGTAGACCGCATCATCGCTGAACATCAGGCAAGATGACGGTCAAGTGTAAACCTATAACAGCTTAAAAAAATAAATGAATCAGTCTACATGAATTTGTGTTTCTGGGAGATTCTTTTTGCGTATAATATTCGCCAGCATCGAGTCATTAGTGTCTTTATTATTATACATTTGCTGAATTTGTTGTACAATGAAACTTTACTAAGAAGGCTTTAAATTTTAAATGTATTACTAACAGTATACAATGAAATAAAATACTAATAAAAAAAATGAATTGAAAAAAATAATAGTAATCCAAATGAATTATGAATTATTTTATTTATGATTGACATACGAAATAGTAAAACCAAATTGTTAAAAAATCACTTAACTTAGACAATTTTAATTTTAATGAATTAATGATTCTAATTTAATGGTATTTCTTAGGGAGAGAAGGAGACAGGTAAAATAACTTAACATCGTTATTTATGAAATCATGGACCTAATTTTTAACAAGTCTAGAAAGATTTTTAATAGGAAATATTATGACAGTTGGCTTCAAAATTGCCTAGAAAATTGGAAGTATCATCAGAAGTAAACAGAAGTATCTCCCTTTGAAATATCATTGGAATAAATGTTTGTATTGGTGAAACTCTTTGCAGAGTCCGCCTGGGGTAATACCACACCTTTGCCAGTCATTCTACCGCTCGGCAGTAATGTACAAACATTACTGTGTTCCACACTGTGTGTGTGTGTACTGTGTTGAAGGGCAATGTCACAGAGTAAATATTAGTATAGAAGCCTCACTTACCGAAAACCATTATATAAATAGCGACTCTTGCTGGGACACAACAAAGTTCAATTCAGCTCGCAATACCTGTCGCGATTTTCAAATAAACATTTGCGCTCTTTCTAACGCGTAACTCTGTCCCTGTCTAGCGCGGAGGGTTGTCGACATATCTAGTAACAATATGCGCGGGAAACGGGTTGCGCGAGCGCTCAGCCGTGCGTCCGACAACCGACTGGCACTTGTCCCCTGGGAGGCACGGTCTAGCTGTAGGCTAAAACCGCGCGACCTTGAGCGAGTGATGATGCACTGGCAATGTTTCCAGAAAAATGTAATAAAGATATAATACATAATAAAATAAACAGAAGATATAAGTAATCTTATATCTCTGGGTAACAAGCGCAGTGCAGGACTAGGCAGTTGTTTAGATTCTTCGTATTCTAATACCTGCGTGGTACTGTGCCTTAAAGGATAGGCGCTTTGTTTACCGTCAGGTACCTTACATGACATCATTATATTGAAAAAAAAATGGCATTTCTCTTTGTGACATTCGAATATATAAAAACTTGATTCCATTGATAAGCTTTAAATAAGAAGTGTGAATGTTAATAGTTAAATAATTGAAAAAAAAATACCTTCCAATGTAAATCTGTAAAGTTAAAAGATGCCTTGAATAGATGGCCGCTAGTGACATTTAAAACAGGTATAGAATTAGATAGAATAGTCATCTTGGTGCTATTCTATATTAGTCACTGATTAAAACGAATAATGTGCTTTGGATTCCGTTTAGCTTAGTCTTGGTATATCACATAAATAGCTAAGAAAGTTTTGTAATAACTGTGTCTTTAGAAAAACTGAAAGTCCATGAATAAGCCCTATTTATGTTTCCACTGCTGGGATTCAGGACGGTTTTCTTACGAGGAAAAAGTCAAGGAAAAAAATTGGCAGTCATAGGAACTGCCGATAGAAGTGAAAGCTTATAACTTAGAATTTGATAGCTTACTTTGGAAACTACGCGGGTGAAACTGGAGGTCGTGGCCATGAGTATGGCCATCTAGAAATGCGTTAGCATGGTCAATGGCCATGGTCCCGAGTTTACCAGAAAATTTCTTGTTACCCATCGTGACGCTTGAATTCAATTCACAGCCCACGAAAAATCTGTCAGTGGCGCGCCAAAACTTTTCACTTCAAAAAAATATGACTCATTGTCACGTTTCGCCAGAGCCGAGCGTGCGAGCGAGACCGCGTAACAAGCGATAGAGAGGCAAGATCGGCCTGAGCATCTATCTCTCTTATCCCACATCGGCCGATTTGTAGAAGAGAGACAACGGCAGCCTTATACAAAAAATATAATTCAGTGTTTATTATTTAAATTTAGCAAGATACTAAAATACCTGTCAAAGACAGTTCCCAATTTCACCATAGATGGCGCCAATGTTCTATTTTCTTAGAGAAATTTCACAAAAAAAAACAGTGCCACATTTGGCGAAATTTAGAACTATTTTTGCCAACTCAATTTTCGTCTAGAAAATGCCTCATAAAATTTTCCATGACTGTTTTCTTATGACGCTATCTCGTAGTATTATCGTCCGTATACCGATTACTTTACAGATGACTTTTTTCCCTTGTTATTGTAGTTTTCAAGACATTTCTTAGTGTTTTAAACTTAGACTGTCGAAAGCTCAAACGACTACTAATTGAAATAGTAGTGAATGTAACATTATAGCTCAAATAATAGATCTGTTATAGCCTTTTCCTCATATATTATATGTACAGTTTTGTAAGTGAGGTATGGAGAGTGGACAAACTGTAGTTTAATGGTTGAGGGTTCGATACCCACCCAAGACAATATAATTGACAGAAGGGGAAAGAAAATATTTCAAACGTCATTGAAACTAAACGAAACGTTAACACCGTTCACTAAAGATGGCTTTAATGTTCAACTACGATTCTTGATTTATGGCCGTTATTGTGGGCTAGCCTCACATTTCCGCCAATTTCACGTCCCTATCTTTCCACGTGACATTTGCGGAATTGAGGGCAAATTACAGTAACTTCTGGATAGTGACTTTTTAAGACAAATTCTATTCATTCATTACACTAGTTTATAGTTTTTTTTTCTGTTACAATGAAATTTTTAATTGATTAATGTTCACTTATGATTTGTTTTGCCAAAACTACCCTCAACATTTTGTGGGTAGATTAAAAAAAATATTTTATTATTTTCGTATGGCCGAACCCATATGGGTTCCGCGCCAACTTAAAAGTTAAAGACCATGAATAAAGAGGTGAAATCGAATATGAACGCGAAGGAAATTTTGAACGAATTGAAGTTTAACAAAAACCCGAATGGCAAAGGTTACGGAACCCGAAGTCCGTGGAGTGGGTAATTAACAAAAATACATTAACACCACCTTTGTCAATTGAGAACTGTATGAACAGAATGCGAGAAAACTGTTATTCTTGCATTCTCTAAAACAGAAAGCAAGAATAACAGTTTTCTTGCATTCTGTAAACAGAATGGAAGCCAAATGAAAAGTTCAACGGTTTGTCCTATCTCTGTGCTAGATTTCTTGGGTGGCCGGTGGGCGGGAAAGTAATGAAATTAAATAATTATAATCTTAATTCACTCCAATGATGGAATAGAAGATGATGATGATGAATGAATGATGGACAGCATAGCACAAAAAAGTGGAGACGACTCGCACAAAACTTTTTGAACTCTCTGAAAAAATACGATTGTCTGCTTATGGAGGCGTCCAAGTGTTAAGTACGTAACGCAATTTTTAAAGATTTTATAAACCCCTTTTGTAATGCAACGTAACGTTCTTTTGTAGCCCTCTCCTCACTCTACCATTATGTAACATCCAAGGGACCATTTTCACTTAAAAATCACCACACAAATTATGTACTATACAGGGTTATTGGTAATCAGCCTGCATCCTTTTAAGGGGATGTTAGGTACATTCAATACGTCAACTTTTGTTCTACAGTTTAAAAAAAATATGTTTTTTTTTTCTTTTACAAAATAGATAAAAAGTGCATTTGCACGGTCTAAAAGTATCGAACTCTTCGTAACGAGAGCGCGTACGCTCTTTAACGCGCAAAAAATGATGTACCGAAGTGAATAATCACTAAAAAAAGTCGCTAAACAGTACAAAAAAGGGCAACAAATACAATTTTTTTTTTGGGTTATCTATTAAGTTTTAACGAAAGTTGTAGAACAAAAGTTGTTTGTTTAAATATACAGAACATGCCCTTAAACGGATGCACGCTGATTACCAGTAACCCAGTATACCCTAGGTTTTTTTAAGTAATAGTACATTATGATATAAGTGCGGTAAGTTGATAATTACAGCCGAGGCTTTATTGCTAGCTCGAGCCGAAGGCGAGAGCTATAATTAGCAGAGGCTGTAATTATCAAAGCGCACGTATGTCATACGACGTTTTATAACATATTTGCGAGGAAATAAACAAAACTCTGACAACATTTTCAAATAAAAACAATACAGCGAAAAAAAACGCGCGGAATAATATTTACTTGATCACAGATCACAGCACAGCACAGAGTAAGCACAGACTAGGTAGAGAGATTCTAGAGTAAGTAATCACTATGGATCACAGATTAGCAATGCGCGCGCATCGGCGCCTTTTTTTTTAAGCAACGGCACAGTACCAGCCGCTATGCCATTAATAATAAAGTAAATTAATGTTTTTGTGTTTTGTTACAGAAAAATTAAAGTAATTTATGGTCTAAATTAATTAAATGAACGAATTTAATAATTCTATATTATATTGTACCTCTCAAAGTTAATTTTATTCATAAAATGTTGACCACACTTTTCTGACATAAAAACTCTTTACTAAGATTTAAAAAGGTACCGTTCGTTTTAGACTGAGCATATCTCTCTACCTAGTCTGTGGACGGAGCATTTTGAAACCGTGCGTTTTACATTACACATTACAGCACTAGTGCGTAATAAGATACATTACGATACAGAAATTGGTCCAATAAGAGACCCTTTACGAGCAAATATGTTATAAAAATAATTACCTTTGACGCACTATAACGTTTGGCAAGATACGCCATCCTCCTATTGCGTTACGAAATACTTCGTCCCTCGCGCAACGCCCCTCCTAGAGCTCAAAAAGATTTGCGTTCGACATACCTACCACCGACGGTTTTGCTCGGTGGTAGACAATTGAATGTGCAAAGTTAGTCGTAGTTTATTGATATTGTAAAGGCCATAAAAGAAGAGGTTACGCAGAAATTACTACGTCCACCGTTTTAAACAATTTTAATTCTGGGATTTACACTAAAAACGCGAAAATAAACGTATTTTGAAAGGTCTATTTTTATGTATTAACCGTTTTTAGGGTTAATCTTATAATGAGTTGTTTATAACGATTTGTATACTTAACGAATATTTTTTTATTTGTAGTCTTTCTGCGTAATCCTATATCGGATATTATGTTGATATTGTAGATAGTATTTTTTTCGTGTATAATCATTCAGGTGTTGTTATTATGTGATGGAATAAAATGAATTCTTTTCCGATATCTTGTTTTTATTGCGATCCAACGTCTTGCGTATTTTTTTTCAGTGGTAGGACTGCAGATTTCGCCTGGGGAAGTACCACACCTTTGCCAGTTATTCTACCGCCAAGCAGTAATGTGCAAACGTAACTGTGTTACGGTTTGGAGGGGAATGTTTCCAGAAAAATTACAGGCCATAGAGATGGATCATCTTATATCTCTGGATGACGAGCACAGTGCAGTGCTAGGTAATGATTTGGACTCTTGTTTCAATAGCTGCGTGTCACTATGCTGCTATTTATGTGGCTTGCATTTTACTTACTATCAGGCACGTGTCTTGCTCGTCTTGTCACTCTATAGGTACTCTAAAAAAAGTCCCACTGCTGGAAAAATGTCTCCATATCATCCAACCCTGAACTTCACTTCTCTCACCTTTTCATTAAACTATGTTGGTCTTATGTCTTAGGACAACTTGTAACAATGTAAGTAGGTATATATCATTTTAGCTGAATAACGCATGTAGGTACATAAGTAAATGGTTATCATAAAAAAATAAAACGAAAAATAAGAGACTAAACATTTATTGATTTCACAAATCATACACAGCACTATAGAAAGATACTTTTTCAGGATGACATTATAAGTGCATAGGTGAATATGTCATTTTTTACATTGAAGTATACCTAACAAATGTCTCGTAACAAAACACTAACGCCACCAGCGCAGCGGCGCAATCGTAAACTATATTTTGATGGGTATTTTTACATTTTCGTATTGTCTTATTTTAAACACTAGCGGTCCGCTCCGGCTTCGTCCGTGGTATGTATGCTATAGCCTATAGCACTTACGGATCACGTACATATCCAACGGTGAAAGATTTTTTAAATCGGTCCAGTAGTTCTCGAGATTAGCGCATTCAAACAAAAAACCTCTACAGCTTTATACTCATAATATAAATTACAGGGCACGTTGTTTGTTCGCTATTTACTACTTAACCGATTTTAATCAAATTTGCACACCATGTGCAGTTTGATCCAAAATGAAAGATATGATACGTTTTTATTTCCACCTTATCCGTGCGAAACCGGAACGGGCCATTAGTATAGATAACGCTTATTTAATAGATATGATAGTGGACCAATGAGGTGTTTATTACAATAAAATTACATTTTTTACTTACAACAAAAATAGTGAAAAAAAATTATACAATGCTAAATAGGCATTTGACTAAAAAAGACGAATTAGTAAAAGCCGGTTAGAAGATTACAAAACATTGTAGGTACACATTTTTTTTGTTTCACAAACAAGAAATCGAATCTTAATACAAACCAATATTTTTCCATAAAGTCAATTTTTTGTATCTAGTTCACAATAGTCTGTTCCTCAGTTGACAGTCCAGACATGATATAAGTTATAGTGTTAAAATAGTGTCCATGGTTAAAAGCCGGGTCACACAGAGGCGATCCGATAGCGAGACGATATTTTTTGTAATGTTCGAATTTGTATGCAACCTGACACACAGCAAGCGGGCGCGATCCCATACTCGGTATCGGATCGCTACCGGATCGCCTCTGTGTGACCCGGCCTTTAAAGTATCAACAAACAGTGGCAGTCGGGCAGATGTCTCAACTCAAAAATGTATGAATGGTGCAATGTGAAGACGATAAGTCTAAATGTAGTCCAGTCTCTGAATGGGGCGAAACCAATCTGGCCAAGTTTAATGAAGGAAAGACGCAGGCGTGTCTGTTCTCCGCAAAAAGGAGTCAATTTCTACAGACTCCTACTTTTCGAGGTGTATCCGTGCCGGTTACTGATCATCTTGAGCTTTTGGGTGTTACCCTGACATCTACACTCAACTTTGGCTCATATATCGAGTCCAAGGCTAAATTAGCTGCCAAAAAACTAGGTGTCCTCTCAAAGGTGCGAAAGTACTTCAAGTCTGAACAATTGCTTTTATTATATAAAGCACAGATTCGCTCTTGTATGGAGTACTGTTCGCACCTTTGGGATGGATCGGCTAAGTATCAGCTTGAGGCTCTGGAATCGATCGAGAGGCGGGCTAAAAGGCTCATAGGCAATAATTCTCTTGTGCGAAAAAGACTGCAAACTCTTGAACATCGCCGGAAAATTGCTAGCTTATCGGTTTATTATCGGATACACTTCGGAGAGTGTGCATCTGATCTGCATGATCTAATACCACCTAGCCCTTTTTTCTATCGGACTTCTCGTAACTCGAAGAAGCGGCATCGTTTCATGGTTGATGTTCCAAAGACACGAACAAAGAGGTTTGACTCTACTTTTGTGATAAGAACGTCTCGACTGTGGAATGAGTTGCCTGAGTGGGTTTTTCCCGATGGTTATAATCTTGGTGTCTTCAAATCGAGAGTGAATCGGTTTCTTCTAGGTAAGCACGCTCCATCTTAGACCGCATCGTCGCTTAACATCAGGCGAGATGGTGGTCAAGTGTAAACCTATAAATGTTAAAAAAAAAAAAAAAAATAAGTTCACAATTCAAGTCAAAGTCCAGACATAACATAAGCGACAACAAGCGTCTTTTGAAACGTTACAGTGTGTCATGGAGGTGATTTTTAGGGTTCCGTAAAACGTAAAAACGGAACCCTTATAGATTCGTCATGTCTGTCTGTCTGTCTGTCTGTCTGTCTGTCTGTCTGTCCGTCCGTATGTCACAGCCACTTTTTGCCGAAACTATGAGAACTACACTGTTGAAACTTGGTAAGTAGATGTATTCTGTGAACCGCATTAAGATTTTTACAAAAGTTTAAAAAAAAAACAAAAATTAGGGGTGCCCCCCATACTGAGAACTGAAGCTCAAAAATTTTTTTTTCATCAAACCTACACGTGTGGGGTGTCTATCGATAGGTCTTAAAAAATGATGTTGAGGTTTCTAATATAATTTTTGTCTACACTGAATAACTTGCGCGAGAGACGCTTCCAAAGTGGTAAAATGTGTGTCCCCCCCCCCTCTAACTTCTAAAGTAAGAGAATGAAAAAACTAAAAAAAATATATGATGTACTTTACCATGAAAACTACCAACGAAAATTAGTTTGAACTCGATCTGATGAGTAGTTTTTTTTAGTACGTCATAAATACACTATTATTAAAACTTCGATCAAAGTTACAACGAACTACAAGAACTATGTGTACTATGTATATTATGTTACTTGCTGGAACGGAACCCTTCATGGGCGAGTCCAACTCGCACTTGGCTACTTTATTGTAAGTAAAGATATATTTTCAAAAAAAAAAAAAATTCTCTGAAAACAAATGGATTGATAAATCCATTTCACAGCCCACGAAAATTCTGTCTATAGGGCGCCTAAAGAAGTTTTCACTTCAATTTATTTTTTTCAGATTTTGTTTGTAAAAAACAACAGCTGTATTGAGAAATAACATAGGCGACACTGTTGAGACTATCCTCCACAGCGTGTAACAGTAGTTTCAATATCAACACGTCCCACGTAACCCCAGTCCTCACAGGCCGGGCATGATGTAAGCGATGTTGTGGAGCGTGTCGGCCAGCAGGCGGGCCGGCGGCGCGATGGCGGGGATGGCGCGAGTCACGCCGAGCAGCGGGGCGAGCGAGCACAGCAACGTGTCCAGTAGCGCCGGCGCGGAACCCGTACTGCGGTCCGAGCCGACTAACACGAGCGAGGCAATACTGTTACGTATCCTACCTATCATTTTGAAACGTTACGGTGCGGATTGGAAGTATTTTTTTCGAAAAACAAAAAAAAAAATATAAACATTTTGAAAAAAAAAAATGTTTTTTATGAACATTTAAAAAAAAATCAAGAAGGAGTAATTTTTGAAACATTACAGTGCTGATTTAAGGTACTTTTTTATTGCATTTTTCAAATTTATTTTTATTACAAAAAAACAGTTTCTTTTTGTAAAAAAAACAGCTGTATTGAGAAATAACATAGGTGACACTGTTGAGACTATCCTCCACAGCGTGTAACAGTAGTTTCAATATCAACACGTCCCACGTAACCCCAATCCTCACAGGCCGGGCATGATGTAAGCGATGTTGTGGAGCGTGTCGGCCAGCAGGCGGGCCGGCGGCGCGATGGCGGGGATGGCGCGAGTCACGCCGAGCAGCGGGGCGAGCGAGCACAGCAACGTGTCCAGTAGCGCCGGCGCGGAACCCGTACTGCGGTCCGAGCCGACTAACACGAGCGAGGCAATACTGTTACGTATCCTACCTATCATTTTGAAACGTTACGGTGCGGATTGGAAGTATTTTTTTCGAAAAACAAAAAAAAAAATATAAACATTTTGAAAAAAAAAAATGTTTTTTATGAACATTTAAAAAAAAATCAAGAAGGAGTAATTTTTGAAACATTACAGTGCTGATTTAAGGTACTTTTTTATTGCATTTTTCAAATTTATTTTTATTACAAAAAAACAGTTTCTTTTTGTAAAAAAAACAGCTGTATTGAGAAATAACATAGGTGACACTGTTGAGACTATCCTCCACAGCGTGTAACAGTAGTTTCAATATCAACACGTCCCACGTAACCCCAATCCTCACAGGCCGGGCATGATGTAAGCGATGTTGTGGAGCGTGTCGGCCAGCAGGCGGGCCGGCGGCGCGATGGCGGGGATGGCGCGAGTCACGCCGAGCAGCGGGGCGAGCGAACACAGCAACGTGTCGAGAAGCACCGACACGGAACCTGACACCGCTATTTGACCCTGTTGACAAAGCAATAGTAGTAAATTATGATATAAGTGCGGTAAGTTGAAAATTACAGCTGAGGCGATTTGGCTAGCCCGAGCCGTATGCGAGGGCTACAAGAAAGCAGAGGCTGTAATTGGGATGACGACATGGTCGAAAATACACTATTCAAATTAGTTCGTCAGATAGACTATGGGATACGTAAGTATTTTTTGTTTTACCAAATTTTCTCTCCCCAATGATGGCAAGGCTCTCCCTCAACAGCCTGAGATGAGCGGCCACGTCCACCGCTCCGCAGCTGCCGGCACGGACGCTAGCGGCGGCGGCCACGGCGGTAGACGACACCGGCTAGAGACTAGATAGATGGCAGCAGACACCGGCTAGAGACTAGATAGATGGCAGCAGACACCGGCTAGAGACTAGATAGATGGCAGCCGACACCGGCTAGAGACTAGATAGATGGCAGCAGACACCGGCTAGAGACTAGATAGATGGCAGCAGACACCGGCTAGAGACTAGATAGATGGCAGCAGACACCGGCTAGAGACTAGATAGATGGCAGCCGACACCGGCTAGAGACTAGATAGATGGCAGCAGACACCGGCTAGAGACTAGATAGATGGCAGCAGACACCGGCTAGAGACTAGATAGATGGCAGCCGACACCGGCTAGAGACTAGATAGATGGCAGCAGACACCGGCTAGAGACTAGATAGATGGCAGCCGACACCGGCTAGAGACTAGATAGATGGCAGCAGACACCGGCTAGAGACTAGATAGATGGCAGCAGACACCGGCTAGAGACTAGATTTACAGGTACACAGATGTGAAGTCTCACCTCATGTTCCTTCAGTCTCTCCCCGATGATGGCGAGGCTCTCCCCCAGCAGCCTGAGATGAGCGGCCACGTCCACCGCTCCACAGCTGCCGGCGCGGACGCTAGCGGCGGCGGCCACGGCGGTAGACGACACCGGCTAAACGACGAAATAGTCAGTGAAGATATTTTCAGACTTTTATTTTATTTTTTGCAAAATAGTTTTGACATATTTATTGAACAAAAATGAATTTAAAACAAGAATAAAATTAAAAATGATGATTTACCCCTGACTATCCCGGATTTGTAATCTGTACAACATTCTGGTTCACTAATGTTTCACAAACATTTTGCCCCGCTAGGCCAGGTCTGCACCTCCGTGTTGGGGCTTAATTAATAAGAGAGAAAGGTTTTCAGCTTGCCTCAAATACCTACCCAAAATTTGCGGCTAGCAAGTTTAATAAAAGTATGTAAAGTGCTACGCAATCTGGATGTGAATAAAGCTAGAGGTTCCACAGACTACGGTGTAAAAAAGAACCCAAATGACAAAGGTTACCTTTGTCATTTACCTTTGTCAATGACAAAGGTTACCTTTGTCATTTACATTACTTATACATTGATCTTAGATTGGGAGAAGAAAATGAAAATATGGGAGAGCAGGGAACATTTTCAACCTAATTCTAGCGAGTTCTATTTTTCTAAGTCGCCTCCTCCCGCCCCAGAGCCTCCACTACGGCCGCATTTCTGTCCCTGATGGCCATCTGTAGGTTGAACTCTCCGATGGTCTCCGGTTATGCAGCCAACACTCGGCGCACCAACCGACCGATGCCGTCGAATTGAAGGCTTCTGGACCTTAATTGTATCCTATACTGACGCGCCTGTTTAGACTTCTCTTCAAATTGTGCCAGTACCGAAATCCCTAAAGTGCAACCTGCAGGTCTACTACGAAGTCCGATAAACGATATATCGGCCGAACTTATGGAAGTTTCCAACCACGAAAGACAATCGGTCGGTTGATCAGATCGGCCGTTTCGTTCGATCCGACCCTCATCCGACCTAAGTCTACAACTTCCGACCCGATATGTATCGATCCGAATGTTTTTCGTGGTAGGCTACAATCCGATTCAGCTGTCGGTCGGATCCGATTTGTTCGGAGTTTGTTTTCGTAGTAGACCTGCTGTGCCCAAAAAAAACATACAACCGAATTGAGAACCTCCTCGTTTTTGGAAGTCGGTTAAATAGTAGTTGTGTGGACTCTGCCAACTTCAGGCTCCTGACATACTTAGCCGCTCGCTACACTAGCGCCTACTCAGGTTTACAAATTTGGTAGGAAAACGCGTGTCAGGTTACGTGAGTGCGCTGTACGCTTCAGCTTATGAAGTGTTGCCTAATACCCCGTTTACATGATTCCAGTCCAGCGACCGAATCCAGCGCTGGATTGCTTACTGGAATAATGGAGACCGGCACTGGAATGCACTGGCACTGGATTGATGCATTCCAGTGCCGGTCTCCATTATTCCAACGCTGGATTCGGTCGCGGACTGGAATCATGTAAACAGGGTATAACTTGTACTCGATTGAAGTTTGATTACTCTCAAGAGTCTTTCAAGGCGCTTCTGACGGTATCATTTGTTTATAATATTTTTTGTAATAGTAAACTAACAAGTTTGACACTGAAGTATAAAAGTGTCTTCGAGTTTTCAAGTGGTTCAGGAGCAACTACGTCATAAATTAGAAGGAAGACTTGTACTAACTTGACTTTAAGGTAGATTTGTAACGATATTCCTTGTATTTATTTTAAATTAATACAAGGAATATCGTTACAAATCAGTAAAAATCGTGATAATCTTTACAGAGCTAAACACGAAGTAGACTTTGATAAAAACCCTTTTCAATACTCGAAAAATATTTTCAGAGAACAAAATGGAAAGCTTATCTTGACTAATGAGCAAATTTACGATCACTTTAAAAGCACATACGAAGTGCCTAAACGCGGGAACTCGTACGTAGTACCAAACATCCAAAGACCTAATGATCCTCTAACAAACTTTCAAAGCACTCCACCTAGTGAAGAGGAAGTAAACTATCAAATTAAGAAGGAAACTACAAAATCAGCCCCAGGCCCTGATGGCATTCCCTACATAGTGTATAAAAAGTGTCCATCAGTTCGTAAACATATCTTAAATATATTCAGTAAGATCTGGTCAGGAAAGCAAATCCCAAAATCATTTGGAAGAGCAATTTTTGTCCTGATTCCTAAAATGCAAGAAGTAACTCATCCAAAAGACACCAGACCGATAGCCCTAACCAATACAATTTCTAAAAAATTTTTCAGTATATTGCAAACAAAAATGACCACATTTATGGCTAGCAATAGGTATTTCAGGCCCAACCACCAGAAAGGCTTCTTGCCTGGTATTTCTGGATGCCTGGAACACAATACATTACTAGCGGAAAGTTTGAAAGATGCCAGAACACATGAGAGACAAATAACAGTCTGCTGGATAGACCTAGAGAACGCATTTGGTTCCGTGCAGCATGAACTTATGTTATTTGCCCTAAAATGGTATAACTTTCCTGCTGTAATTATTGACATAGTTAATTCATATTATAATCACTTAAAATTCGTTATAGCAGTAAACAAGGAATACTCAAAACCACTTAAATATTGTCGCGGACCGGCCGTATGTGACCGACCGCTATGCGTTGACGAGCCTGGTCTGCCGGCAGCGAGAGGGGGAGAGACCTGTTGTAAGTAGGTCTCTTGAGTACGTGCCCTCTCGTTCCGACAGGCGCTGGTAGACTCGTCCCTGGGTTCACTTTGCGACCGCTGTGGGACAATCCTCGAACTCGTCCTGGATGTGAACTTGACTTGACTTGACCCCCGGCGTGACTCCCGGCGTGACACTCGGCGTGACACTCGGCGTGACTCCCGGCGTGACACTCGGCGTGACACTCGGCGTGACACTCGACGTGACACCCGACGTGACACTCGGCGGCGTGACACTCGACGTGACACCCGACGTGCCCTTGGCGATGACTCTGCACTGACACGACGTGACACGTCGGCGTGACCCTGACGAGCCTTCGTTGTAACCGGCGAAGTACTCTCGGCGATGACTCGGTGCGGACACGATGACAACTCGACGAGATCCTCTTGGCCGGACCTTGTAGGGGAGCAGGGAGTGAAACGCTGGTGTTGCTTGAGTCTTCCTTTTATTTTTCTTCGTTTTCTTTCTTGTACTGGAGCCGCTGAGAAGAGCATGCTCCGAACAAAATCGAGATCGCTAAGGTACCCCCTTACCTTTACCTAAAAGAGAGCCCCGTATTTTGGGCTCACTATTCGTTACATTTTTACTATGCTATGGACACTATTTTCACCATAGCTTTGCCATTCCTGGTCGTAGGCTAACGAATGACCACTCGAAATGTAGCCCACGACCAGGTCTATAAATGAACGTAACTTCCTGGGGGGTACCTTAGCTTACAATTTAGCTATTACCTAAAAACTACCTAATTTTACCAACATTTGCCTGAAGTTGGGTAAATAAGTGGACACCCTACCTATATTTCCCAATAAACCAAACCAAAACAATATTTATTAGGAGTGTCCTACTTATATCTACCTAAATAAACCATATTTACCTAACATTCATCCATTAATTTTAACCTAATTACAATTTTACCGTACTCATTATAAAACATACTAAAACTAGACTATATATACATGTGTTGATCGCCAACATCCTCCCCTTCGTGCGCCAGCACCATCCTCTGGCTCGGCGATCTCACCGGTCGGAGGCCCGTTGCTCGTCGTCTCGACGTCGCCGTCGCTCGATGACTCGACTTCTGGGACCGCCGCCGTCGTCGCCCCATGGAGGCACCAACAGCACGGCCTTAGAGGTTGGCCGCCGCAGAATTCCGCCATTCGTGCGGACCTCGATGTCTTGCGTTCCGCCATCTGGTGCGTGGTTGGTGCGGACCACTTCCCCTTTAGGTGACGTCTCACTACGCAACGTGGAACCTACAGCGAGGACTGCATCGCCACAGTGTAGGTGCGGCAGGCAGTTTTCTCGCCGAAATAAGGCTCGCCTTCGCTTCTAACGCCGTCGACTCACCTTGACAACAGTGGGGCCAAGGTAGTCGACAGCCGCTCTCGATGAAGGTGGTTGTCCGAAGCGATGTCCCTCATCTGGCAGGCACCTTGCTGTTTTCACGTCGATCTCTTTCATCTTAGATGTCTCAGGGGGCCTCCCCTTCGTGAGCGCAGTGATGTCTTCCCTGTAGCACTCTTTCTGGCATAATGTTCGAAGAACCTTTTCTGTGGCTTCTTTTATCGAGTTATCTTGAGACTTCTTTTTCTTTGAAGATCTTTTCCACCTAGGATCTTTCGTCTCGAAGTTCTCGTCTTTGTCCAGTTTCTTCTCTTTGCCTTTAAACTGGTTCGCCGTAGACTTGAAGTTTGACATTTGTTCTTCTCGGGCGAAGACATGCCCGCAGGTAACAATGTCGTCAGGTTTCGTTGCCCCCGAGTCGCATCCGTGTAGCACCCACCCTAAGTATGTGAGGGATGCGACGGGCTGGTTTCTCTTCCCTTTCCGCGTTCCCCTGGAGACAATCAACTCCCAGTTGTCTTGCCCGATGAGAACCTTCGGCCGCTCTTCCTTGTAGCAAAGTTGCTCCGCCATCTTTTGCAAGTGAGGGTACAGCTTGACCTTCTCTTTGTCTACTGCTTGAGGTGTCAGGTGAAGTTCGTCTATGGTTCTTGCCCCGGTGATAGTCCTTTTTTGTCTCTGATGAACTCCGCGGACTTTCATGTTGAGCTTCATGGATCTCTTGTTCGACAGCAACTTCCCTCCAACTGTTTCTATGGTGAGCTGCTCTCGAGGTCCCTGTAGCCCCAGTTGTTCGGCTACGGATGAGTCGACCAGTGTCACCGTTGAACCTTCGTCCAGCAGAGCCAAAACCTTGGCGCTTCCTTTTGGCCCGTAGATCTCAACTGGTACCATCTTCAAGTACGCCTTCTTGGTTTTCGCCGTGTTGACCTGGAGCACGTTGTTGGTTACTTCCTTGCCATCCGGTTCCCTCTTCAATCCTTCAGGTTGCCGATCTTCATGTAGAAGCTCATGGTGCCATCTTCTGCATACTCTGCACCCTGGTTTCTGGCAGTCTTGCTTTCGATGTCGACCTTGCAAGCATTTGAAGCATAGCTTGCTACTAGTGGCAATCTTCCAGCGTTCCTTGATCGAGGCTTCCGTAAACTTCTTACATTGGTGCAGGCGATGGTTTCCTTGACAGTGTGGACAGTTTTCCTTATCTTCCCTTTGTTCCACGGCGGCGTGTGTGACTTCTCTCTTCCAGCCTTGGCTTGTGGTTACAGCTTCTTGTAGTGCATATTGACTGCACCGGTCTGCCTCCCTGTTCAAGAACCTGCTCAGCTGGAGTAAGTCTGGATCTTCTGTATCCGCCGTGAAGTCAAACCACCGGAACCGTATTACTGCAGGCATCTTGTCCACTATCGTCTTGAGCATTTCCGGCGACTGGAGATACTGCGGCTTTTTCAAACTCTTCACTGTTGCCACGATATTGCTCACTCGACATGCAAAATCACACACGTCTTGAGCGCTCTCTGACATCTTTGGCAACCTCTTTAGTTTGTCCATCTCTGCCAGCACTAGTCCATCTGGTCTTCCGTATTGACGACGCAGTGCTTCGATGATGTCTTCAGGTGTGGTGTCAGAATACAACAGACATTTCACTGACTCTCGTGCAGCACCCTTGATGGACTTCCTCAGCCTTATCATGTTCTGGATTGGAGAGAAGTTCTCAGCCGTATCTTCGTATGCCCTCTTGAAGGCTAGCCACTCGCTAGCGTTCCCGTCAAACTGTGGGAGATCGAACATGTAGCTTGGTGCTGCTACATTTCTCGTTGACAACTTGACGATGTCCCGTAGCGCTTCAGCGATGTCCTTGATGTCAGCAGAAGCTTCAGTGATTTTCGTGGCTGCCTGTGCTTTGCCGGGCTTTTCCGGTTCTGACACTTTCCCTGGCAGCCTTTCCGTCGAATCGCTGATCCAATTCTGCACCATCTCTTCCCGGTTTACTGGCACGCTGATCACAGAGTCGTCGTCGTCTTCTTCCAATTGCACCATCTCCAGTTCTACCTTCGCCAAATCAGCCGCAGCTCGTGCCTGGTCTAGCTTCCGTCTAGCTAACTCTACACGTGCTTCCATCTCTTTCTTCCGCCTGGCTGTTGACGCTACAGATGAGGCCTTTGATTTCCGTAGCCTCTCGGAGATCTTCGAACTTGTGTCTCCCATCAGTGTTCTGACTTCCTCGGTTGTGGCCCTAATCGTGGTCCCGAACGACGTCCAAGATGGGAAAGTAGCTTCTGTTCTGGTACCGGATGTCGTGTCGGACTCCACCGTGATGCCACGTGATACTCTCTCAATCGGCGTCCGTTCCAGCCGATCACCTCCCTTCTGGCTTCTTGTAACGGGCATCTTGATCTTCGTTTCTTGATCACCTCGTCCGTTGTCGAAGCGCAGATATCTTCAAGTCTTCACTTCCTCGACGAAGTCCCACACTATGGTCGCTACGGCGTGAATCCGGCTCGAAGGACCAGCTGTCGCGGACCGGCCGTATGTGACCGACCGCTATGCGTTGACGAGCCTGGTCTGCCGGCAGCGAGAGGGGGAGAGACCTGTTGTAAGTAGGTCTCTTGAGTACGTGCCCTCTCGTTCCGACAGGCGCTGGTAGACTCGTCCCTGGGTTCACTTTGCGACCGCTGTGGGACAATCCTCGAACTCGTCCTGGATGTGAACTTGACTTGACTTGACCCCCGGCGTGACTCCCGGCGTGACACTCGGCGTGACTCCCGGCGTGACACTCGGCGTGACACTCGGCGTGACACTCGACGTGACACCCGACGTGACACTCGGCGGCGTGACACTCGACGTGACACCCGACGTGCCCTTGGCGATGACTCTGCACTGACACGACGTGACACGTCGGCGTGACCCTGACGAGCCTTCGTTGTAACCGGCGAAGTACTCTCGGCGATGACTCGGTGCGGACACGATGACAACTCGACGAGATCCTCTTGGCCGGACCTTGTAGGGGAGCAGGGAGTGAAACGCTGGTGTTGCTTGAGTCTTCCTTTTATTTTTCTTCGTTTTCTTTCTTGTACTGGAGCCGCTGAGAAGAGCATGCTCCGAACAAAATCGAGATCGCTAAGGTACCCCCTTACCTTTACCTAAAAGAGAGCCCCGTATTTTGGGCTCACTATTCGTTACATTTTTACTATGCTATGGACACTATTTTCACCATAGCTTTGCCATTCCTGGTCGTAGGCTAACGAATGACCACTCGAAATGTAGCCCACGACCAGGTCTATAAATGAACGTAACTTCCTGGGGGGTACCTTAGCTTACAATTTAGCTATTACCTAAAAACTACCTAATTTTACCAACATTTGCCTGAAGTTGGGTAAATAAGTGGACACCCTACCTATATTTCCCAATAAACCAAACCAAAACAATATTTATTAGGAGTGTCCTACTTATATCTACCTAAATAAACCATATTTACCTAACATTCATCCATTAATTTTAACCTAATTACAATTTTACCGTACTCATTATAAAACATACTAAAACTAGACTATATATACATGTGTTGATCGCCAACAAATATAATGTGGGACTATTCCAAGGGTGCTGCTTATCACCAATAGTATTTAATATAGTTATAAATATTCTAGTAGATAAATTAATATCCCGTGAGAAGAAATGGGGCTACCGGTTTAAAATCAACAATAAGTACACTGAGTCAATTTTAGCCTTTGCGGACGACCTTGCAATACTTACACGAAATCCCAAACAGTGTCAAGAATTGTTGAATGATGTTGATGAGTTCTGTACATGGACGGAGGGAATGAGGGCAAAACCAAGTAAATGTCATTGTTTAT
The DNA here is from genome assembly GCA_963693475.1 of Ectropis crepuscularia. Classification (NCBI taxonomy): domain Eukaryota; kingdom Metazoa; phylum Arthropoda; class Insecta; order Lepidoptera; family Geometridae; genus Ectropis; species Ectropis crepuscularia. Next base: position 9,850,338 of record OY856367.1, read on the forward strand.
GTCTGGGTAGACAAGATACCAAATATACTTCTTACGATCCGGGACTCTCCATAAGTGGCCAAAGAGTTGCCACAATTGCAGAGGCAGTGCCTTTCAAATTTCTTGGTAGAAAGATAGACTACAAAGGACGTACACCATCATTAGAGGTAGTTGTTGGAAATTTCATGAATGACCTCAATAAGGTAGACCAACAGCCTATCAGCAATATCAAAAAAGCATGGATATATGACAACTATCTCACATCACGTCTCACTTGGCCTTTCCTAGTATATGACATCGGTAAAACCCTCCTTACAAAACTAGATGCTAATGTCATAAAGATATTGAAGTCATGGTTTGGATTGGCACATCCGGCTGATCCCTCTACTCTATTTAGGGATCACAATAGTTTTGGCCTGAAACTAAAAAAACCATCCGAACTCTACAAACACCTAAGAGTTACAAAAACGCATGTTTTGGGAAAGTCGAAAGACGAATTAATCGCATCTCTCCCAAAAGACAAAAGCGCTTCGGACCTTGAATCTAGACTTCAATTCCACAAACAATTTATGGCAGGCGCGCAAGTAAATACAGCTGGGTTGGGTGCGAGAAAGAAAAGGGAAGACCGAGACATGGTAAAAACCTTTCTACAACAAGACGAAAATGATAGTTACAAAGTGCACGCTATGAATTTAGAAATGCAAAGTGAGTGGTTAACCATAGGTGAGTTTTGTATCCCATTAGCTCTAAAGTGGCGCACCTTGCTATATGACTGGTCTCCTGCCTTATTAAAATTTTATCTGAACGCTTTCCAAATGACCCTCCCTGACCAGAGTAACTTGGTAAGGTGGGGAAAAGCCTCTGAAAAATGTTGCTATACTTGTAGTGAGGCGATATGTACAGCAAGGCACATATTGGTGGGATGCAAGGTGCTCCTTAATAGGGGTCATTACTCACAGCGCCATGACAGAGTACTTGAAATCATACGTGAAGCCGTAAGCCTTTCGGTAGCTAGAGCCCAAAAGGGATTGACGATAAACAAAAGACAAATTAACTTTGTAAAAGAGGGCTCAACTTCAAACTCCAAGAACAAGCCTTACTCAATCCTGGGTTCAGCACCTGATTGGACTATTTTAATGGACACGTATGAAAAGCACTACAAAATCCCAGAGGATGTAGGTGTTTCGTCATCCAGACCGGACATTTTCCTTTTTTCTAGGGCTAAGAAACGCATAGTCCTGGTAGAACTTACCGTACCGTGGGAAACTAATATACCTAAAGACCACGCGATGAAACAAAATAAGTATTAAGACCTACAAAATGAATTAACAAAAAATGGCTATGTAGTTAATTTATACGCTGTAGAAGTAGGAGCGAGACGTATACCAGCAAAATCTCTCTATAACCTGCTTAAAGACCTTGGATTGTCCAGAAGTGCAGTAAGTTCTATACTAGAACGAGTATCTAAAGCTGCACTAGTAGGATCATATCGGATTTGGCTGGCCAGGGAGAGAAATACGAGTAGTGAAGGTGAGTGTTGACGTACGTCAATATAAGGGGCCCCTTTTAAACCTACGCCCGAGTCACAAGTCTCGGGGTCTACTCGAGATTTCTCTCTCTGCCACACGATGGACCCGGCACCCGCACGGTGAATCCATGGAATGCTAAGAAGTACGTCTCTCTCTCTGCGATTTTATGTTTTAAATTAATTGTATATGATAAAACATACACGAAAAAACCAAAACCTGCAGTCGACAGAATATATTGTACTTAAAAAAAGTGAAATCTTCCGTTAATACAATTTTCCTCCCAATTTTTTTTTCTTTTAATTATTTGAGTTTTCCATGTAAATGAACTAAAAAGCTAATTTAAAGGGGAACGAAACTTGTTCGGAAAAGACTTTCAAAGTCTTGAACATGGCTGCAAAATCGCTGAAAAAGATAGATAGTTACACTTTATTGACACACCAAAACAATAGGATACACAAAAATAATTAAATATAAATTTAAAACTAGTGCGACAAGTCGGCGGCCTTATCGCTAAAAGCGATCTCTTCCAGGCAACCTTAAAAACAAGAAAAATAGTAGGTAGCTTCAAAAAACTGCCTCAATAGAGCTAGACTCACCACGAGAGCCTGCGAGGGCGGAGTCACCTGCGGCTTCGGCGGCGGCCGGTTGGCGGGCGGGCGGCCCGGACCCGCGTGGGTGGCGCGAATCGCTGGAACAACGAGTTAAAATTATATTGATGGCATGCGCGGTTCGAAGGGGGGGGGGGGTCACAAAGGACATCCCCAAAATCGTATACGTTACATTAAAATGGGGCGCTACTAGTAGTTTTTTTTTTACTCGATTTATTGTATTTCTACTCGTGACCCCCACCACAATCTGTGACTCTGTACAGTACTGGTGACCCCCTCCTTTTTTATCCCTGGGTGACGAGCGCAGTGCAGTGCTAGGTAATGATTTGGACTCTTCACGTTCCAATAGCTGTATGTCACTGTTCAGTTATGTGGCAGGCATGTTGCTTACCATCAGGCTCATGTCCTGCTCGCCACTCTATAATATTAAAACCAACCGTAAAACTTTACTCTCATCGTTTTTAGCTAACCTGCCAAAAGTATACATACAAAAACAAGAGTCGTCACTTACTAGGGTTGGATATAATCTTGTTGACTCCGGCTTGCTGGCTTTGCTCCTTCTGAATGGCAAACCGCTTGGCTTTACGCTTCCACAAGTAACGCTCATTGTAATTCACCTGGAAAATCAAATTGTACATCAACCTTTATGAATATTCAACAGTTTATATAAACCTATATGATAATTTAAAAGTTAACAAAAATTACAGTAACGTAAAACAGTTAACCTGTGAGTATTCAACCAATACCTTATTATTTTAGTGTGTTAAAATAGTAGATTATGCTATAAGTGTGTAATGTTGGCGATTACTGCTTAGGCACCATTAAGCCTGAGCCGAAGGCGAGGGCCTTTAAGAGAGCCGAAGACGGCAATCATCAACATCATCGTTTTTCAACAGACTTGAAAATAAAATAACAATAAAAAATCATTTCAACAGAGAAAAAGAGCTATGATTTTTGTTTTGTTTTGGAGGGAGAAAATAATCAGTGTCCATTTTATGCGCGCGCAAGTAAACAACAGACAAATAAAAAATAAAAAAAGATTTTTATGGATACCAAATAAGATAAAAAATAGTTTTTTTATCCACTCGAAAAATGTGGAATTTTTTTTTGTTTATTATAAAAACCGAAGAAAGACGAAGTTGCATGAAGTGAGCAACCTATAGCTACATTAACTCATTTATTCTATTGAACACAATCTTTTTTGTATCAAAACTTTTGCTCACTTAAATCAAAGCTTGTAATATGGGAGCTCAATAGTTGATATAACAAAATCATATTCCATATGAAATTATGATACATTTCAAATAAAATAGGTTTTCAATAGGCGAGACGACTAAAAAAAACTAATTAGTCCGTAAGTTAGTTTACCAAAAAATATTGTACACATTTTTTTCTTAAATTATGATATTTTTTTCTTATATTCTTTTCTAATTATATAAATGACAATGATACAGTGCTTAAAAGTTTCGAGTGATGTCACGTTATGTGGTACGATTTTTACGACAGAGCGACATCTCAACCATAGAATAGATAATACAGATAGAACGGACACTCCCCACCCCCCGCCAGTTTCAAGCTTCCTACCCCGCAAGAACGCGAGAAGCACTCAACGAAGGGTTATATCGGACGATAATTTTCTATGAAAATACGACCATGATGCTGTATTATTTAACAAAATGGTACCAAATTTTTCGTCTATTATACGAAACAAGAATAAGAGATTTTTGATTTCATAAGAATTTCTACAAAGATTGAATCATTTTTATAAACTGTGTTAAGCTATTCTGGTTAGAAGTACGCGCCAACACTGAAGTCCTGTGACGAAATTATTAAACTCGTAGTTTTTAAACTGCGGCTTTCGTTAATCGTTGTGAAATACGTTAGTGGCGCCAATAACGTATGGTAACGAGTAACGAGTGATGGCGCGGAGTATAGTTCGCAATTCACGAAGTCACTAGTCACTAGTGTTGCCAATTTAGTGGATTTTTTTACTAAGATTGCTACTATTCAGATTTATTGATAAGTGATTATTTCTTAGCATTCAACCGAATCAAAAAAAGAAACAGGTTCTATATTAGACTATCTGTACTTTTATGTGCGTCCATGTATATATTATGTCGGTCAATAGTGAACAATGAATATAGGATTTCATCTAGTAAGTAGTAGTATGCTTATTTAAGATTTCGCAACAACCGTTCATTAAAACCAGTAAGAGGATACGAGTACATTGACTATTGGAATGGATAGTTACAAAAAAAATAAAATAACGATATTTTTAAACTAAAACTTATTAAGTAATTAACGGCTTTGACATTGACTTATAAACTTTACCGGTTCTAGTACTACCGGTACTACTACGATTTAGTTTCATTTTTAACCAACTTCAAAAAAGGAGACGGATCTCAATTCGTTTATATGTTTGTTACATGATAGCTCCATTTATTGTGAAACAAAGGACATAAGCCCAAATCACATTGAAAAAACCCAGGTGCCACACCTGGGTTTTTTGATGTACCTCGGATTTTAAGTTATTAGTAATAGTACTAATAATATTCTAAACTATCATCATCATCCGTTTGAGTGGCTAACCTGTGTTTTTTTGCCTGTAGAAGTTTTGTAGAAGTTCGTGTCAAAAGCTCGTTTTATGGAACAAAATATATTGTATAATTTGGTGTTAATGATATAAAAATAATATATACCGGCTGAGTCATAAAGATATATATCAAACAATGCACGAATAGGCTTAGGTTCTTTTCGCGATGGGTGGCCTTGGAATTCAAATTTAACGAGTGTAAGTAAAATAATTCATGATAATACGCTTATTTTTGGTAATGTACTTTGGACTTTGTATTCAATTATCAGTATGCTTACATCGCGGGTCAAATCTGGACAAGTACTAGCACAAGCACAGCACTAGCATAGGCCTGGGATATGAGGCGTACTTGAAGAGAGGTATATGCTAAGATGTTATGATGATGATGATTACATCGGATTGCAAACAGTATTGGTGAACTTTAAAAAAAACGCCTACAAAACTACACTGATAAAAAACATGTTAGCCACTAATTTGGGTTATGGGAGTGGTGTAATTTTTTTCCTAAAATATATTTACATACAATTATTAGATATTTTTGAGATTAGATACAATTATTTTGTGCCGAGGTCAGGGTACGATTTGGGCCATATCTCCTTTGATGTTTCTTTTTTTTGGTAGATCACAGTTTTGAAATATGAAAACAAAACTAAAAATTACTTTCGTTTATTTTTGTTCAAGTTTTTTATGATCGTCGTTGAAATTTGGTCAATTAAGTTTCTGAATTAAATTTGAAATTAAAACTGATTTTTGTTTATTCGGCGCAAATATGATTGTGATTTGAATATAATAGACTCACTTACTATTCTCACAATACTTATTTAAAGTATTATGCGATCCTTACTATAATGCGAATAAATAAATCACTATTTATCAATATACAAAAGTAATATTTTTTAAGCAATTAGGAATAAATTTAATCCGGAACTAGCAACATTATCTTTCCGGCCAGTTCGTAGTTTGATTTTTGTTTACAAAATTGAATTGTAGTTTTGAGTTGAAAAATTATGTTCTTGTTTTTTACTGTGCTGACATGAGATGTAAATAATTAGTTTGTGCAGTGTATGATACTCTGATATACCTAGTGTACTGTGATAACGCCTTGCAATGCAACTTATGAACGTTGTTGTACCTAATCTAATGTTCTGTGACTAGCCTATCTATAATGAAATACGCGATATGTGGAGTGATTAATTATTTTTTTTATTTTTTTTTATAGCATAGAGTGACGAGACGAGCAGGTCATGTAATAATAGCCCGTGCCAAAATCACCTCCTATTTGGAGAGATCACGAAAGTGTAAAAGGAAAATAATAATAAGCCTTTATTTATTCCATGATTCATTTTTACAATTCAAATGATTTAAATGATGTTAGTGTTGTTATATGATTTAACTTATTTTATGTTAGTTGTGTTAAGTATCATGGATCCCTCTTTGGGTGAAGGCCTCCTCTAATTTCAACCATTCCTCTCTGTCTTTTCCTATCTTTTCCCAATGTCTGCCTGCTACTTGTGTTATGTCATCTACCCATCGCTTGTAAGGTCTTCCAACATTTCTTTTGCCATCTGGTCCTAGCCAAGTAGTAGTTCTTTTTGTCCATCTATTATCAGGCATCCGAGCAACATGGCCAGCCCATTTCCACTTTTGATTGAGTATGTGTGTGAGAGCATCAGTTATATTAGTTTTTTCCCTAATTTTTAAGTGTCTTATTTTATCTTGTTTTTTTATTCTTAACATACTTCTCTCCATTGCTCGTTGAGTGGTTCTAATTTTGTCTTTAATTTTGTTGGTGAATACCCATGTTTGTGCACCATATGACAAGCTAGGCAGTATGCAAGTATCATGCACAACTTTTTTCATAGTCAGATTAAAATCTCCTTTAAAAATCTCTTTCAAGGACCAGTATTTCTTCCAAGTAATGTTCGCCCTTCTTGTTACTTCTTCTTCATTATTATTTTTAGAGAATGATACCAGCTTTCCCAAATATATATAGTTGTCCACATACTCAAATGTTTTGCCCTTTATTTTAATTATTCTTTTAAAACTGTTGCTCATCAATTTTGTTTTGTTGGTATTCATTTCTAGCCCTACTTTAGAGCTTTGTTCTTTTAACGTGGTCAGCACGTATTTCATGTCTTTAGGAGTTTCAGCAAAGATCACAATGTCGTCAGCGAATCTTAAGTGGCTCAAATAGCGGCCATTTATTGTTATTCCTTTTTTATTCCAGTTTAGTTTCTGAAAAACATATTCTAGCACAGCTATGAAGAGTTTGGGTGATAAAGGATCGCCTTGTCTGACTCCTCTTTCGATTTTGATATTGTCACCTCTTGATTCAAGTTTTACTCTACTGACACTATATTTGTAAATATTTTTAATGACTTTTATGTACTTATAGTCTACTTCTGCTGATTCTAATGCATTCCATATAGAGTTGTGGCTGATGGTATCAAAGGCCTTGGTATAATCTACAAATGCGATATATAGAGGTCTGTTATACTCCTTGTACTTCTCTAGTATTTGTTCCAGAGTGTGTATATGGTCTGTGGTGCTAAAACCCGAGCGAAAGCCTGCTTGTTCTACTGGTTGTGACATTTCAATTTTTGGTGTTATTCTTTTAAGTATGATCGATGTGAAAAGTTTGTACATACTGGCTAGCAAGCTGATTGGTCTATAGTTGCTTATGTCCAAAGGGTTCCCCTTCTTATATATTAGGATGATGTCAGAGTTATACCACTGTTTTGGTATACTTTCTGTTTCAAGAATCATGTTGAAGAGACTCGTAAGATGATGAAGAAGAATAGGTGATCCTAATTTGAGTACTTCATTACTTATTCCATCAGGACCTGGGCTTTTTTCGTTTTTCATACATTTTATATGATCATATACTTCTCTGTCCTCTATTTTTATTGGGTTGGTGGAAATTATATGTTCACTGTTAATTTGTTCTTCATTGTCGTTGTCTTTCTTTTTATAAAGATCTCTGTAAAATGATGTTGCTGTATCTAATACATCTTTCCTCGTTTTTGTTTCCTTTGATTTGTGGTCTAGACAATGTATCCAAGTTTTAGATAACTTTAGGTCTTTTAGTCCTCGTTTTACACTTCTAAATTTCTTTAAATTGTGAGTTAAGATTTTCTTTCTGTGTTGGTTGTAGTCCTTTTTAATTGATTTACTTACATCTTTAAACCTATCCACCAACCCGCACTTGGCCAGCGTGGTGGATTATGGCCTTAACTCTCTCCTTGCGAGAGAAGGCCCCGAGTCCCAGCAGTGGGAACGTTTAGTGGGCTGTTGATGATGATGATGATGATGACATCTTTAAATAGTTTACTCAGTTCATTTCTCATTTGCCTGTTTTTATTTTTCATTTTAATCAGATCAGTTCGTTTTTGTATCAATTCACGGGTGTTTTCACTAAATAAGCTCTTTTTTTTTAAATTTCCTTGATCCCTCTTCAGGCTCTCTTTAATAGTTTTTTCTAGCATATTATAATAGTTTTGGACATTATCTGTCGGAACTTGATTTTCATTAATATGTGAGTTAAGCTGATCTAAGTACAATTTGACTTCATCTTCGGACGTAAGAGTTCTTGGGACAGTTTGAAAGTTACTTCTGCTTTTTTTCATGGTTGCCAAACGTACTGTTACTCTGACCAATCTGTGGTCCGAAGGAAACTGTACATTGTTTAAGACTTCTACATTGTTTATCAGATCCGGTTTATTCGAGAGTATGAAGTCAATTTCGTTCTTAGTTTTAGAATCGGGGGATAACCAAGTCCATTTGCGATTTTCTTTTTTCTTAAAAAAGGTATTCATAATTGAAAGTCTGTATTCTAATGCATGTTCTATTAGACGTTCGCCTCTTTCATTTCTTGTACCATAACCATATTTTCCCATGATCAGATTTTCATTTGTTTTTGGCTGTCCAATTTTTGCATTAAAGTCGCCTATCACAAAGCTCATTCCATCTGTAAGCTTATGTGCTTTCCTTAAGTCACTGTAAAAAGTCTCTAATTCATCTTCTGTCGAGTTTTCTGTTAGTGCATATGTTTGGATGATTGAGATGTTATGGACATTGAACTTGAGCTGTAGCACGGCAACTCTCTCAGAAATTGCAGTGAAATTTGTTATGTTTTGTTTTAAGGTTTTTTTAATTAAGAAGCCTACTCCGTGCAGGCCTTTGGTTTGGCCGATATAACAGAAAATGCAGTCATGAAATTCCTCAATCTGACACCCCAATCTTTTGACTTCGGATAGTCCTAATATGTCGAATTTGATATTTTTAAGAGCATTAGACAACTCCAAAAACCTTTCTTCTGAGGCTAAGGATCTAACATTATATGTGCATATTTTTATTATTTCATTTGATTTTGATGATTTGTTCATCTTGGGTATATTGGGTATATTGTTGGTTTTCATTGGAGGGTTTTGGTCATACTTCTCCACGGTGACCAACCGGGTTGGAGAAGGGTGTGTGTTTAATGTGTTTGCTGTTTTGCTTGTTGTGTTTGTCTTCCGGTTGGATCTGCGCTTTAGTTGCTATTGTTTATTCATATCTGAGAGCGAGTTCGATCTGCCACGATGTATGTACTTCATTGCGTTAGTCTTGTTTATTTTGATTGGGGTAGTTATAGCTTGATCTTCCTTCTCCTCTATTCCTGAGTTAGGCGATTTCGATGGGGACCATTTTCTCTTATCTGTTAGTCATCTGTTAGTCAGAGCAGGTCATGTGCCTGATGGTAAGCAACATGCCTGCCACATAACAGCACAGTAACACGCAGCTATTGGAACATGATAGTTCAAATCATTACCTAGCACTGCACTGCGCTCGTCACCCAGAGATCTAAGATATTATGTATCTAAGCCCTGTAATTTCTCTAGAATCGAATGTAATCATTGCCCTTCAAACCGGAACACAGTAATGTTTGCACATTACTGCTTGGCGGTAGAATATTTGGCAAAGGTGTGGTCCTTCCCCAGGCGGACTCTGCTAAGAGTCCTACAACTACTAAAATATACTACTAAAAAATATATTGTCAGAATAAAGTTTTCTCTTTGGGTAAGTGTACTTAACTAAAAATCAATTCGTCCATGGTACCTTTATTATCTCATATTTTGTTTTAAATCTTCTCCCTTCTGGTTGTTGATGAAAGTTATATTTACCTACATTAAAGATCGAACACTAACTAGGTAAGATTATAGGCCACTTAACACAGGCAGTGAGGCAGGTGAACTCACGGGTCACAGCTATTCCATAAAATAATTTAGTAACCCTAGATGACACGCACACATGCGTAAATGTGTTCGAACGACATATGCGTAGTTGTGTGAGTGTAGGTATGTCAACTGCACCGTCTGTATAGATTTTAGGCCGAGTGTCCGGGGTGTGTCTCAACTCAACAATCCAGAAGTTTGATGATACATATCTTTGTTAATTTTTGATAATTTAATAAAACAAAAAACATGTGTCCCGTATTTTTTCATAATCTACCGGATGAGTTAATTAGAATGGTGCATTTTTGACCCTGTCGTCATCCCAATTGACTGTCATTTTTCCTGATTTTCAGCAACAATGCGGTCTACGATAGGCACTTATTTGGAAGAAATCAATTTAACTCTAGATTTGAAGACACACATATATGTTTCAGTGATTTACTTACATTAGACCACATTTCACCAAGACGTTTGGATATAGCCGAGAAGTCCATGTCCGGATGCTTCCGTAGTAGATCGTTGCGAGCTTCCTTGGCCCACATCATGTAAGCTGTAATACGGGTTTTTCCTGAAACAATATAGATATATGAAAGAAAATTTCATGAACCACGTTTTTGCAAAAACCCTAAGGTTTTTGTGATACATGGATAGTTAAATATTTGCTATATTATTTCTCAATCTTACTGAAATCATTTAGGATTTTTCCATATATTTGATATTATTTTTATGTACTTATTTTTGCTTTTCTTTCTCCTTTTTGTTTTAGTTTATGAGTGAACATGTGTAAAATTACCACCAAGGAAGGCAATGGATATTCACGACACAGGAAATCACCTAGTGTGAGATCTAGAGTTCCTTACACAACATAACTATTATTGTACTTGCCAGACTATAAAGAACTTTATCTCACCTTTGTCCTTCCTCTGAGCCTTGGCCCGGCCCACAACTCTGCCATCTTTAACGATAAGCTTCTTTTTTGTGCTCTTCTCCATCATATAGAGAGAGTTGGCCGGTGTACGGGCCGTGCCTTCGTCAGACCCTGAGCTGTCGGACTCCATGCTGGAAGATACAATATTTGTGATAGACAGGCAAACTCAAGTTTCTTATCAGTTAACGGTGTACAGAATAAAATAAAAACTCATAACACTAATAACTATGCACACTTATTTCAACATTAGGAAAGCAATATAAGGAACTTTCCTTAATGGTACGTCATTACAGGTCTCATTGTTTCCTTGGCGATTAATTTATTAAAAAGTCGGTTCTTGTATCTATTTTCTTTTAATTGCCTTACCTTTCGGCATTTTCTCCATTGTTTTCGTAAAAATCAGATTCGCTCCCCGAGGCTGTTCCCGCCTCTTCGGGTTCCCTTTCCCGTCTCTGGGCCTCCGGCATTGCAACATCTGGTATCTCTGGCCGTTCTTCTTGGCGAAAATTCGAGTAGGACTTCACAGGCGTCTGACGCCGGAATCGCGTCTCTATGTCATCTGGAGACTCGAAATCCATGAGTTTAGAACTCTTCTTACGAACACGGCCGCTTCGAGAGATACCTGTCACCTCTAAATCTGGAAAATAGCAGACAACAGCAAAATTACCGTGAAATTTCAAAAAAAACAACACACTGCTAAGTAGGTGGCTTTTTGACTGAATGAGTATCAATGTCCTTACCTTCTTGCATTTTTATTTGTTTTGAGAAAACTGAATTCGAAGATATTTTTTCCAATTACAAAAATTGCTTAAAAAGAGTATTTAATGACTCCACATCACAAAAATGTAAAATTGTATGAAAAAAACAATTATATTTTGATTTGAGTTGATGATGATAGGGATCCGCAAAAAGTATCGATACTTGAGTAGTATCGATACTTGCGTTGCGATACCTACTCGATACCGTACTCGATACTTTGTTCCGCTACTTTACTGGGTATCGATACTTTCTGATGTACTCGATGCCTGTCACTTCATAGGAGTGGCCGATACAAATCGTATATTACTGAATCGATGTATATTAGATCAAAATCGTAATATCCGATATCGATGCGAGTAAAAACTATATATTTTTGAAACCCGATATTAGCGAATAGTAGCGATACGCTCGGATCGGTATCTTATACCGATATTAAACCTACCATGCTTTGCACACACGATAAACAGAGTAGTTGAAAATACGCTTAAATTAGAAAGCATTGACAAACTTGTTTCAAAAGTCCGTGATATTGTCAAATTTTTTAAAGGCAGCTTCATTAACAGCGACTTGTTAAGAAAAAAGCAAGGCCTCAATCCCAAAAAAATAATATTGGACGTAAAAACCCGCTGGAACTCACGTTCTATATGGTTGAGCGCTTTAGACAAATGAGAAGTGTTATAAATGAAATTTTATTGGATAATCGCCTGATATTTTGACTGCTTTTGAAAACAATGTTCTTCAAAAAGTAATGTTGGTTTTGTTCCCATTTGAATATGTCACCAATAAAATTAGCGGAGAAAAATATGCAACAACAAGCAAAATTATACCTACAGTAAACTGTTTAAGGGCACACATAAACGAAATTAAATCACAAGGTGACGAAAATGATATTATTGTACCACTAAAGGATTTAGCTATTAAGGAACTGAATAACCGTTTTGGCCACATTGAAAACAACATTATATTGGCAGTCTCGACCTTATTAGATCCAAGGTTCAAAAACCTTCATTTCACTGACCCAAATGCCTGTGCTCGATCTATATCATTTATTAGAAGAAAAGTAAATACTGATGATTCCCCGCCTACAGTCCCGTCTCCGGAGTCTGAAAATGAATCGGAGAAGTATGACTTTTGGAGTTTTCACAACAAATTAGCTCATAGTCGATCAAATAGGCACGCGACTTTGATAAAGATGAAATCGGACAATACCTTTCAAGTCCGGTGTCTTCTTTAAAATAAGATCCATTCATAAAATGGAGCGAGATGAAAACGGTATACCCTAAATTATATACAATAGCCACCAAATACCTCATAATACCCGGAACTTCAGTACCGTCTGAAAGACTTTTCTCAAAGGCTGGGGCCTTGATAACGTCTGCAAGAAACCGTCTCACTGGTTCACGCGTCAATAAATTATTATTTATGTCTGATTGTAACGAAAAAGACTGGGGGTTCACAAAGTAAATTAGTAGTAGTATTAACTATGTTTGTTTTTATTTTTGAATAAAGATTTTTATTAATAATGTACTTTTTTGAGATTTTAACACGTTTCCCGAGGCAAAGAAAAAGTACTCGATACTGAGTAGTATCGATAGTTTTGATACGATACTTTCATTGGTATCGATACTTTTGATACGATACTTGGCATCGAGTAGGTATCGATACTTTTAAAATTTTGCGGAACCCTAGATGTTGATAGTTGTGCACACTGCACACTGCACAGTCTGCACACAGTTAGGGATGCAAACGATACATCGATTTCTGTTGATCGAAACATCGATGTATCGTTCATAAACATCGATGTTGAAAGCCCAAACATCGACGGAACATCGTTCTTCATGAGCGATGTCTAATGAACGATGTTTTATCACAGCGCCATCTAAGGTCTATGGACAGTAGTAGCTCAAGCCTACATAGCACCATCTTACTATATCTGTTACCAGTGCGGATTTTTGAAGTGAAATCTTCTTTTGGCGCGCAGACACAGATTTTTCGTGGGCTGTACATTTGAAATCTAGTGTCACGTTCGGGAATGATAAGGAATCATTGGGTAAACTCGGGACCATGGCTGGCATGGCATGGCTGCGTATTTCTGGATGGCCATGGTCATGGCCACGCCTTCCAGTGTCACCCATGTAGTTTCCAAAGTAAGCTATCAAATTCTCAATTATCTAATAAGTTTTCACTTCTATTGGCAGTTCCTATAACTGTCAATTTTTTCTATGTAGTATCTCGTTCACGCTGCACTAAAAACGCGTGCAAAATGAAGCAGTTGCCTCGCTCGCCTGCGTTGACGGGCATTGCTTTCGTTTGTTGTTTATCGCCCATTACATAATATAAATACTTATGCGAAGTTAAAGTAAATTTTGTTAGTTAATCTCGATTGTATGCTTATTCGAACGTAGTTACGCATTATTTCAATGACATACGTAATTCTACCCTATTTTAGCGTTGAAATTTAAAAGACAAACATTAATTTAAGTTATATTTCTGAGTTGTTGTTATTGTACATACCAAATTTTTTTATGTATTGTCAGTTTTAAGAAATTATCTAGTTACATTACTTAAACTTATAACCCTCCCGATTTGAAGTCGTTTTTACGAAAAGATTTTGTGACGACGAATGATGACGAAAACAACATGATTTTTACGAAAATTTCGTTTCATACGAATATAGACTTGGTATTCTGATTTGGGAAAATAATTATATATAATTATAATAATAATTATATATAATAATTATATATTTATGAATAAAGTACTTAACAGGTGTAGTTTTTTGTTTTATTACGGTTAATATAAAAAATATATGCAACAAAACCATGACCACATCAAAAATAAAATCGTTTATGAACGATATATAAATCGAAAATAAACATCGATATTTCAGTGTTGATAACATCGATGTTCTGACATCGATCATCGATGTTATTTATGAGCGATGTTGCAACCCTATGCGCCTATGCTCACTTGTGCTTGCAGTGATTACTTACTCTGTGGTGCTTGCGATTTGCGATGCTTGTGTTGTGCGACGGGTACACGAATAGAGCGCGGTTCCGAATTACATCTTTCAATAACATATTTTTATGTTTCCACGCTGCAACCAAACCTAGATGATCTGAAAATTGCATTGCGCACATGTAATTATATTTAATATGTAATGAAAAATCTACATATTTCGTTTAATCTGCATAGCCAGTTTCAGTTTTGAAGTGATGTCTTTAAATTCAAAACTAAAGAATCGGAATTCCGTAACTTTTTTGTGTTTTTGTCCAACCATTTTTTTATAGTTACGGCTTTTTAAAATGTTTCTTTGGCAACTAGCAAATTTTTTTCTGAATTAATTTAATGTTGTGTCAGTCATCCAAGTTTATCTGCACAGGACTAAAAATCACCGATTTTCAGTGTGACCATATGTGGCAGGTTCCTGCCATTTTGGCAGGATTTGGGCGTTATTTTAGCCTTTGGCATGATAGGTTGACGTTTTATGAAAACTGGCAGTTTTTGGCAGTATTGGTGGATCGGAAAAAATGTTTGTTACCATAACTTATATTCCCGATAATGACCACCCGGGGGTGAAAATAAGAGCATAACGATAGACAAAATTGACTAACGCTTTCAATTTAGTTGATTAGTTCTCACACATCCCTAGTAAACTCAGTAGATTATAGTAAAGCGTCACTAGTGGGGAATTCAGGGAATTCTCCGATAAATTCAACTATACTTCTTCGTTCTTTTGTAGGTATGTACTGTAACTTTCGTAAGTCGTAACATTCAGCTCTATGACGATTGTATTTCATTTTAACCAACCAAAGAAAAGTTAAATATTATAATGAATAAATCAATGTATAAACAGGTAAAAATGGAGGTATACAATGAAAATTGCAATGCTTAACATCCCACTGATATTATAAATGGAAATGTTTGGAGATTTTAATGTCAGAATGACGTTTGTACGTCTGAACGCATCGGGTTGATATTTGGAACACAAATAGATTATAGTCCGGAAAAACACGTAGGCTACGTTTTATCCCGAAAAAATAACGGAA
This sequence comes from Ectropis crepuscularia, assembly GCA_963693475.1. Taxonomy (NCBI): domain Eukaryota; kingdom Metazoa; phylum Arthropoda; class Insecta; order Lepidoptera; family Geometridae; genus Ectropis; species Ectropis crepuscularia. The sequence goes on from OY856367.1 coordinate 9,865,996, forward strand.
AAGCGAAATACTTGAGTAAAACCGCGGGGACTGCTAGTTTATGATATTACTAGGATGTCAATGTTTGGATGTTTGTTACTCAATCACGTCGTAAAGTACAAACGGATCTTGTTGAAATTTCTAACACCGTTATATTACAGTCTCGAAGAAAATATGGGCTACTTTTTATCCCAGGAAAATAACAAGAACGGGAACTGTGCGGATAAAACCCCGGGGCGCTGTATTACGACATAATCTTGTGTATTTATGGTTTTTCTTTGATAAATACAGCGATAATTGCGGTTGGCAATATTTTGGAATTTTTTGCCCCAAGCGTTGGCAGGATTTGGCTTATATTTTTGGATGATATTTTTAATAAAATGTTGTACAAGTTTAGGGCTGCCATCGGTTCGGAATAATTTGGATTTATACAATTTTATCCGAAGATGTCTTGGCTACAACTGGCATGATTTTATTTTTTGGCTGATTGCAACCATTTTATCGAGTTACGGCAGCCCCGGATCTAGGGGGGGGGGGGGGGGGTAGTAGTACAAGCTTTGCTTAGTTTGAGGTCAGATGGTGTTGTGTGTGACTTGTCCAGCAATATTTATTTATTTATTGTTATACCAGGGCACGTGGCACGTAGGCATACAAAGTTCAAAGTACGCTCCCGCTCGTCTGCAGGAATCATACATCGCAGTGGCGAAATTGCCAGAAAGACAGTAGAGAACCAGGGCCACCGTTAGCGGGCGTGCAAAGCATACACCGCACACAGGCAGCACGTCCCAGGGGGTGGCAAATTGAGCGACACGATCACATATTTGAAACACGTCGTCGTTATAACATCCTACATCATCATTTAATTTTCCTTCCTCATGTTGGAGGGGGGCTAGCTACTGGTGTCGAGGAGAACATCCTTCCCGGCCCTGGACGCCTGGAAACACTCCAGGGGAAATGAGGCGCGACCTTCAGCATAGCACGGTACGGATGATACAGCCAGGAGATCACGAGGGAAAGTACGCTAGGTGCGTACGTCAGAAGGGCGGGAATGATGTGGCAGGATGTTTTGTATGTTGATGACTTTGGTTCTCTGTCACATAACTTCATTTTGAAGTTTATAAAGCCTATAAAGTTTATAAGTCACACCGAGGATAGCTCTTTCTGTAGCGCGTTAAGCTACTTTGATCACGTGGACTGTGGACCAGATGCACCATGAGCGTTAACGTTTCAGTTCCGAACAAGCTGACTAAAGACTTATCTCAAGCCACTGTGGACAACGTGAAGCCGTGACGAAGCTTGCCAAATACTAACCAACTCAGTTGAATTCGTCTTTTGGTTTCTTTCTCAAACTTGTTTTTACCTAGCTGCAATGTTTGTCCTAAGTAGACATGAGTCCGTCTACTTTCAAATACAATATCTTCATTGCTTATTTAAATAAATACGCGGGTTACTCACATTTGATATAGTCAGTCCAATCTAAACTCGGTCTAGTCCAGTGCTAAACAAGCTGCGATCACTGCGAGAGTTACATACATAATTGCTTTTACGTTTTCAAACACTAAGGATTAAATTGAGGGTTACACTCGTATATGTCTTTAGTAACTATTGTTTGTTGTCTGTCCTAAATACTTCAAGTTTAATCATCACAAAAATAACACAAATGAAATACAACAACAATATCTTTATTAAGTTTTATGTTCACATCACACTGTTTCGCATTGTAACTTACATTGTATTGGAATAGTGTACAAAAAGCTAAAAAAAATATCTTGCCGTGAAAATGTGCTAATTAAGTTAATTTAGATACAAAAAGAAACAATAGTGGAGAACGTAAAAAAAAACTGGCAAGAAAAATAAAAACAAAAATATAATAATAAAACTAATGATTATTTGTATGATCACAATATTATTCTTTTAGTCAGAAGTCACTTTGTTTTAACAATCATAATATTTAGAAGTTTCTATGTATCGCTACAAACATAATGTACGTTGGACCACCGTTTTGTGGAATACTGATATGTAAACAACACTTGTTGAACAAGACAAACGAACGGAAAAACAGACATTTTACACAACTCGGACTAACAAAATTAATAATAATTACAAAAACACCCTGTACGCCATAGCGGTTTGAATGTCTTGTCAAAAGATAATGTCAGCAATAGAGTCGTATTTGCATTTACAAGTCGGTAATTACCTTTATTGCTATAAACAACGATTTTGAAGCTATAGATGTGCCCAGTGAATCCTGAAATTGGTAGCGTCTGTGTGTGTAGCGAAGTGATTTACACACCACCAATCTACTTGGCCCCTAGAATCACTAGCGGCGAGGTATGCTGTGGTTGTACTTATTTTGGTTGTTGCCAACGAATAGTGATAGGTAAAAACGGCCAGCGTTCACAGCTTCCTGCTACCGACTACCTAGAACGGAAAGAGCTCACTCTTCCCAACGATGACATGATTCCGTGCGCCTTAATGTTTGGGAGGGCACATCTGTAGTCTAAATGTATGGCTATAAAAGTATTAATGGGACAAAAGTACTGTTTATGTTGACTTTTAAACATATTTATTAACCAATAAAGAACTTTGACTCTTGGCTGTTCTCAAAGAAGCCGCAAAAAATAACAAAACCGCGTAAGTATTATCCCTTAGTAGCTGAACCCCGGCCGTTAGTTTAATATTATTTAAATATATCTACGTTATTGCACGGACATAGAAACTTCATTTTATCACAGCAAAATCAACTGACCCTCCCGATAACATTACCGAAAACGATGGCTATACACAGTATTATCCCCACTCCCATTAAAAGTTGATTAGGTTCCAATAAGACCTTTCCTTTTTCCTCATCAGTTTCCCTGATATCGTCTTCTAGGTCGTGATGGACTATTGACAAAGCCTTAGCCAGTTCTGCGTCCGATTTGGCGCTGGTTTGAGAGGCCGCCACTACTAGACGTTTCAGGTCTCGCATTTGCGTGTCTACTGTCTCTTGTTGATTGTGGATGTGATCTAGAACATATAAAAGCAAATATATGAATATATAACAACTTTTTACTAATATTATAAAACTGAAGACGTTTTTTTCTTTGAACGCGTTAATTTTAATTTGTTTAAACTGGTCCGGTCCGAAATTCAAAAATTATTTCACTGTTAGATAATAATATGTCCGTCTCCGTGACCCCTGAGTGCTGTGGGCTACATATTTAATAATGTACCACGGGCGAAGCCGGGGCGGACCGCTAGTATTTATACATATAGTATAGGTAATAAAAAAAATGGTTGTCTGTAAAGTCGGTTTACTGACGATAGTTGAACGTGACAACGTCTAGTATTTGTGTTAAGCGCCATCTAGGTAAAACATTCTGAAGCTTTTTGAAAAGCTGTTCAAAGCGCCATCTCTGGGTACATCATTGTACTAGCACAAGTTCTTAACTTCATATCGTCGCTTTTCTAAAACATGGACAGACTCCTTGAACGTAATACACATTTCACTCACTAGATGGTGCGAAAAGTAATAAGGCGAGGTAACGGCGGTAAATATTATCTAATCTATGGCGGTAACGTTACATGACGTCATGTTTTGCGGGCGTGCAGCCGGCTTCATCGAATTATAAGACGTTATCACGTCAAAATAAAATGTAGCTTTTACCGCGGTTTCAATCGCTTAGTTTCCGATCCCTATATACGAAGCACATGTGTTATTAAAATATCTTTTGTTTATCGATTTAGGCGCCGAGTGCCGACTTTCGCACTTAGCCAACTTTTGCAATATTCAATACAGATTGCAGCGGACTGCCGACTGCCTTTAACAAATCCTATGTATTTGTTCGCTGATTGCCGACTTATTATAAATTTACGTATTTTTTAGTACTTTGCCTACCATTATAAACTTCGTTACTTCTGAGAGCACGATACCGACTGTGGTACAATTAAGTTTAAAAATGTTAGAGATACAAGGGGCAAGCTTTTGCGTTACTTCAGTTTTATACTTCCATGGGCACGATTGTATTGTTTCTATTTAGAATGCATTGAGATTATATTTATTTCATAGATCAGTATAATCTTTTTGTTATTTAATGCGATGTCAAAGATAAGAAATTAACTTACGTCAATTAATTTTATTGCGCTCTTGTGTCTTTCTTCTTCTTTGCTCTCTTGAATGTATCCATTGATATACGGAAAATGAGTCAAGATGTGTGTTTTCTCAGGAATAGATTGGTAAATATGTAAAATTCTTCTTATTTTTAAGTATTAATGTAACCTCCCGACATACCAATTAACTTGTATATAAAACTAATTGACTAAGCTAAAAGTGACTCCCACTCCGGCGCGTTCCTGGAGCAAAGGTTGCCCATTGCCATTCAACGTGGAAACGCGGCGAGCGTCATGGGCACTTTTGCGCCGGGAGCAGTTAGGGTTATTATGGGTTATTCGGAGATTAGTTTTAATATTGTTATTAGTATCAATCAAGCAGACATCCGCCTGATATACATTTCATTAAAACTATTAATGTTCTTAGGGTGGACAGACGCTTTGGCGTATGGGCTACAGGCACACATTTGAGAAAAAGAATAAATGCTCGTTTTTTATAATAAAACAGAATAGAACCACAAACGTCGTAGAAGGATGGCATTCCAGATTAAATAAAATCGTCGGATCGAATAAACCACATCTTTTCCCTATCATAAAAATTCTAAAAGACGAAAGTGTTCATTGCGATTACAACGTTAGAATGAATAACATGCATTTACCAATTTCCAAAAAACAATTAAACAAGTTTAAATTAAGAGAGGACCGTAGAAAGAAGATCACTGATGATTATTTAACAAACAGGATCGATGTAAATACTTGTTTAATGAGACTCAGCAAAGTGTGATTATTAAAATAAAGTTTAACTGCATTACTTATAGCCTTTTCAAACTTTATTACTAAACTATAATACTTTTTACTGCCTCAATTTTTACGTGAAATCTTCTTGACTGTACATAAATTTGGTAAACTGCGAAAATATACACAACATAATTTAATAGTCTACAAAACGCCACCGATTGCATAAGCATAACAAAAATCGGCACTACGCGATAGTAGTCGATAAGCGATTAGTTGCATAGGACTTTCCAAAAGTCGGCAGTCCGCTGCAATCTGTATTGAATATTGCAAAAGTTGGCTAAGTGCGAAAGTCGGCACTCGGCGCCTAAATCTGTTTATCATGTACCAAATTTAATCCGGATTCCCACAGTAGTTTTTATTTGCTAGTTTTTGAAAAGTGTACCAAACATCCATAAACCTAAACGTCGTGCGTCATCCACCTACCCACTTCCTATGTATTTTTTTTATCCAGATGTACAAGCGGGTTATCAGCACTGGTTCTAAATGTGAAAGAAAACATTGTGAGGAAACCAGCATGTTCCCAGACATACATTTTTCGAGGACTTGCGCCATCCATCTACCCGCATTTAGCCACCGTGGTGGATTACGTCCTTATACCTTGTCTCTCTCCTTGTGAGAGAAGGCCCTGAGTGTAGGCTGTTGGGATTACAAAGTGAGCTTTTTACGCTAACCAAATAACAAAAGATATTTATTACCTATCAATGAAGACTGTTTGCTGACTAGATGATTTATGTTTTCCTGCATCGACTTCAAGTTTTGTGCGAGTTGTTCCTGCGAAACAGAAAGTACAATGATAGTATTCGTATAAAGATAAAATCCGAAAAGTAAGAAGCGGTATTAGTAATATATAGTAGTATAGCTGACGCATGAAATCATATGAGTACAAGACCCTGGTATCGTCACGCAAACATTTTTTAACCGAACACTTCTTTTGGTGTGTATCTAGTATCTAGTGTGTTTTACTTAAACTGCAGATTGATGATTTAAGACCACTAAGCAGTCGTATGTACGAGTGGGTAATGTGTGTTTGCTGGTAAATGTACCCGAACACTCGAAGTTACGGCTGGTCTAGTCGTGAGACCGACAACTAAAAACCCGGAGACCCTGGTTCGAGTCTCACGCGTACCACCTTTTCAGAGTTGTGCGTAATGATGCTAACATAACTAGTGAAAAAAAAACATGGTGAGGCAACCTGCTTGTCGAAGAAGACTTAATTTTTCAAAAACCAGTGAAGTCTGCCAATTCGTAATTTGGACAGCGATGTGGACTATGGCCTACACCTCCCTACGCAACTTGGTTAGGGGGAGACCTTTGCCCAAGCAATGGGAACTCTATGAGGTTGACATGGTAGTGGTACCTACGCAAAGACCCGCTACAAGTCTACGGAATCGTCAGTAAAATTTTACCGGCAGCTGTTTGTGTTTCGTATAGAACTTACTTGTTGTTCTTGTTGTGCCCTCTTAGCAGCGTAAATAAATTTAAAAGGTAAATTACATGTCCTCAAAATATAAACTTACTTTAAGACAGACACATTGAGTAAATAAATCATAGTTATCTTCACCGCTTCCTATGAGTCGTTTTCAGTACGTCAAATGAATGCTAGAACGCAGTCAAAATAAATCTCAATTTATTGCGCCACAGGCAGCCTACCTACAGTTAGTTAACTATTGGTGGACAATTCACACACAACACCATCTGACCCCAAACTAACCAAAGCTTGTACTTTGGCGGCCAAATAGGTGATATATAATACTTATATAGTTTTAAATACCTACTTATTATACATAGAAACACCCAGACACAGGGCAAACATTTGAATTCATCGTACAAATTTTTGTACTGGGTGGGAATCGAACCCACGACTCTCGGCTTCGCAGGCAGAGGTAGAGATTTTCTACGATAACATGACCCGCCCCTCCAGAATTCAAAACGTTTGCAAGTATTTACAACGCATGTGTGCGTACTGCTACTTGCTACTGCCGTCAAAAACCTAGTCGAGCTAGCAAATCTATGGGTTTGTTGCTCGACTAATTACAACTACATACGAATAATTACAACTACATACAAACTCTTAAAACAGTAATTTGGAGGGGCGGGCCATGTTGGCGTAGTAAATCTCTACTACCAACTGAGCCACGAGGCCAGTCAAGTTGCACAGGTACCTAATGTTCTATGTTGCTACAGGGATTTGATAAGTAGGTACACGTCGATTATTCCACCAACCAACACCAATCTATCAGCCAAGTCTGTCTTTCCGAACACTTCTGATACAAAAATATAATGTCACAGAACCTAATGTTGGTCTTTGCAAGTGATTTTGTCCCAGACAGATTTCTTCGAACAAATTCAAAAATAGTATGATGGAGAACTCCAGACTCAGCAACTAGACATGAAGACTAAAAAAATCATCTTCTCTAAAAAATTAGTCTGTCAGATCATTAAAAATATAGTATAAAAAATATATTTTATTTTGTTTCGCAAACAAAAAATGACGAAGATATAGTACTGAGAAGTTCCGAAGGTTTCGTTTCGATGGTAAGCAACATGCCTAACAACAACAACACAGTGACACGCAGCTATTGAAACGTGAATAATCCAAATCATTACCTAGCACTGCTCTTCATTCGTCACCCAGAGATATAAGATGTTTTATCACACACACTTTAATTTCACTGGAAACATTTCCCTTCAAACAGGAAGACAGTGATGTTTTCACAATACTGCTTGACGGTAGAATAACTGGCAAAGGTGTGGTATTTCACCAAGCGGTCTCTGCAAAACGTCCAACCACTACAAAATAGCGAATGGACAATGCTATACTGACCTGGTAAGCGAACTCTGTCTTCATGGCTTCGGTGATGTCAGCGCGCGAGGCCGTTCCTCCACCAGCGATGGTGTACAGGACACTGGCACTGCGGGCCATTTGCTGTTCCATCATGTCGCGGAACTCGGCCATCTTCAGGTGATTGTTTATCGTCGAGCCGCCAATACCCAAAAGTGTACCTGGGGATTTTCGAAGCAAAAAGTTCTTTAGCCCAGTTGAGTAAAATTTGGTTGTAGAATATCTTATGGGTTTACGTCAACGATATATTATTATGATACCTAGATTTGAACGCACCAAAATAACAATAATTCACAAATTGGAACAGGTTAAACACTTTAAGTTAGTGCGACAGATAGCGCTTATCTCTTTCAGGCAACCTTAGGATGGAAAAAGAAAAGTGGTATCTTAAAAAGACTATAAGAAAAGGTAATATGCTAGTGTAGCGAAGTGGCGTCGGATCAGCGCAACGCGCGCATTAGGATAGACGCTTTTGTGTGGATGAAATAATGTGAGTTTGCGTTACGGACAAGTATAATACCCCGTTTACATAATTCCAGTCCAGCGACCGAATCCAGCGCTGGATTGCTTACTGGAATAATGTAAACCGGCACTGGAATGCACTGGCACTGGATTGATGCATTCCAGTGCCGGTCTCCATCATTCCAGTAAGCAATCCAGCACTGGATTCGGTCGCTGGACTGGAATCATGTAAACGGGGTATAATAGCAGTATATCTGAAGCTATACAAGTTACGTATTGTGCAACAGTAGTGCTGTTTAATATGAATACTTGAATACTAAATGTTTGTTTCTATTATTAGCAGCCCCTCTATAACTGACTATTTATTTTAATGTAAGATAGTGACTAGATGAGCTCTAGTCAGACAATTAATGGTAAGTAACACGCTTAATTAGAAATAACGTTACGTTGTAATTTGAACATACCAGCCGGTACCAGCGGAAGATCAGCGCCGGTTGGATACAATCGGCAATATGCTGAGTTGGGGCCGGATTGTGACAAAAATTTGTAAATTGAATGAAAAATGTAGTTTTAATTATTAGATTAAGCATTTTTTGCAGCATCAATAAACATAATTTGATTTGAACATGTGTAACTCGTGACCTAGAGATATATCATATAAACATATTAAGCAGCTGGTTTATGTTCTTGCCCACTATTGGGATTAGGGGCATTTTGTTTAAAAGAGAAACAAGGTCATAATTTACCACGCTGGCCAAGTTTGGGTTTGCAGATGACGCATTCAGGGCAAAAAGCTTATTTTTTTATTCAACCCACAAAAGTATCAATAACATTTTTCAAAAATCCAATTCTGCCAAACTGCACACTCTGTCACTGCAGTTTGTAGGCAGCAATGCTCTCAGATCATTTTTTTTATTAATATCTATCTTGACAATTTATATTTTATGATTTTAATTTCAGGATTTTACTTAACACATTAGGTATTTTAATTAATTTGAATTCGTCACAAAAAATATAAAAGTATTTATTTTGTTTTCTCCGACTTGTTTGCCATAAGATGCCAACTACATTTTAATTTAATTACATATACCTAATTACTGTGTATCTGTAAAACGTCCTATAATAAGTAATCAATCTATAAAAGGGTATAAGAATAAGAAATTATACGAGTCTGATGTAACGCTACTGGCAACATCGACACAAATTAACCGATATCATAAAAATTCACTGTCTCACTGTCAAATGTCAAAAATATAAACGTCAAACGTCAGTAAACATCTGTTTTGTTTACTTGCACTTCATGTTTTTGCAGTTTGCACTGAAAACAAAAGAATATGTGCTGTTATCGTAGTGATTTATTAATAACTATGACCTTATATGACCTCAAAACACAATGTAACAATCTAAGAGGTAAATTTAGATATGTATTAGGGAGCTAGAATATGTTTGTTTAAGTTTTACCATTATACCAGTTGCTGTCTCATACCAAAATTATACCTATTTGTTTATGTACTATGTCCATTGCACAAGACCGTCTACTATTTAGCTGACACCAAATTTCAACACCTTCAAGGTATACTAAAGTGTGTCAAATAAACTCATACGGAATTCGTGTTAGTTACGAAGAAAATGAACGCAAAATTAGTGTTGTTTGGAGTAATTATATTTTTGAGTTTTGAATTTTTTGAATGTTTGAGACTGAAAAAAGTTCTAATTCTAAGCAGGCATAATGTTAGAACACCGTTGGCTAAAACCTTATGGCAATTCAGCCCGAAACCGTGGCCGAAATGGAAAGAAAAAAGTGGTTATTTGACTGAAAAAGGAAAACTGCTTGAAGGATATATGGGAGAGTATTTCGCTTCGTGGCTAAAGAAAGAAGGTATGTTGTCAGATGAGTGTCCATCTGAGGAAGATTTCTTTGTCTATGCAAACACACAACAAAGAACTCTGGAATCTGCAAAATCATTTGTCAGGAATGGTTTTCCAAATTGCAACGTGACCGTACATCATGCAAACAAAACTGATCCTATTTTCAACCCTTACATACATAACACATCAGCGATTTTCATCGAAGAAGCTTTGGATATTATGAATAACAGAATCAACACCTTACATTTGGAAAATTCGTACAAATTACTTGAAACTATATTGGATTATTTAGAGTCGGATAATTGCATGAAGAATAATCAGTGTGACTTAGCAACAGACATCAATAAGCCATTCATTAAGACTGGAATGAAACCAAATATTGCTGGGCCATTGAAGATTAGCAAATCTGTTGTCGATTCTTTTCTGATGGAAAATTACGAAGGCCTTGCCATAAACAATGTAGCTTGGGGTGATATGACTGATGAGAAATGGCAAACTGTTATGGAACTAAGCAAAAGTTACCACGACATTATATTTAATTCGACATCCGTAGCAAAAGATTTGTCAAAACCGTTAATAAAATATCTGAGTAAAATATTAATCACAAAAACGCCAAGAGTAGCTTTAGTGATGGGACATGATGCTAACATTTATACGGTTTTATCTTCTATGGGTTTTAAAGCGTACAATTTAGAACAACAGTATGAGATAGCTCCGGTTGGTGGTAAAATTGTTTTTCAGAAGTGGGACGATGGAACGAAAGAGTTTTTAAGAGTAGATTACGTTTACCAAAGCACTGAACAAATGAGGGACGGAGTGAGACTGTCTTTAGACAATCCTCCTAGTTTTAAAAGGTTAGAATTAAATGGTTGTGAAATAGATCAAAGAGGTTTATGTCTCTGGGAAGATTTTGTTAAGCTTTTGAATAGTTTGTGTATGAAATGAGATATTGTTTGTATGTCACTGTAAAATAGTAAAAACTGCTAGATTTTACCGTCAGATTTTAAACTAACTTATTAACTTATCATAAGATTATAATAAATAAATAAATATTGATGGACAATTCACACACAACACTATCTGACCCCAAACTAAGCAAAGCTTGTCTGATGGCGGCCAGATAGCTGATATAATACTTATATAGTTTTAAATACATACTTATTATACATAGACTTATTTTACGGTGACATATATGTCAAAGAGGTTTTTATGTCCCTGGGAAGATTTTGTCAAGCTATTGTATAGTCTATGTATGAAATATTTTTGTAATAATTTATTGACACTTAACTAAAAAATAAATATTTTTTACACAAAAAATAATTTTGTTTGTCTTAACTGTTTGTTGTTTTTGTTTCACATTCTTTGTCCACAATAAACTACTGAACCGATTTTAATCAAATCAGCAACATTTTTTTTGCATACTTTGTAGTTTGATTCAAATTGAGAGATTTTCAAGGCGATGTTGCAAATAAATTACATAAATAGAAGTGCAACCCACTTTTATCTACTTTTTTCACCATGTTTTTGGCTCCCAAAAGGTTGCTGACCTATAGCATGGTGCATACCTCTCATAGTTTTAAAATTTTTGCGATTTGTACATATATTGCAAACATAATACAGTTCTTAATCACGTTTTTGAGTATCTGAGCTGCGGAAACTTCGACCAATCTCTAATATAAATGTGAATCTAAGTTTTTTTTTAAACGCTTTCACGCGAAGCTACTTATCCGATCATCATGAAACTTTGTACACATAATCTTGGACGTATTATATGAGACGAACTTCTTAGCATTCCATGGATTCACCGTGCGGGTCGGGTCCATCGTGTGGCAGAGAGAGAAATCTCGAATAGACCCCATGACTTGTGACTCGGGCATAGGTTTAAAAGGGGCCTCTTTGTGACGTACGTCAACATGTAGGCTAACGTTAGCTCCGTAAACGAAGCGTTAACGTAGGCTCCGCCGTACATGGGGTGCGTGGCTCGGGAACCTCCACGTGGTGCAGCCTGGGCATCACACAACAACTTGCCTCGGTGGCATCTTGTTGTGTGATGGCGAATCCCGGCCGGGGGGTCTACCGCCTAACGAAAAACGCTTTGACGTTTTGGCATTGCCGTCTCTTTCATTTCAAGCGAGAAGAAAAGAGACAGCAATATCAAAGCGTCAAAGCGTTTTTCGTTAGGCGGTAGAAGCGCGGGGCTAGGAACTTCTACACGCGCTCCTCACCCCCTTGAGCAGTGCGTGTAGAGGTTGGGGAGAGGGACTGGAAGATTTGGGAAGGTTACTTGGCTGATATTTCGACCAAGTAAAATAACGGCGCGGGGGAAAATCGCGAGGCGCTGCAAGTAACTGATATTCTTGTTATGTTATGACTATATTAGTTGGTTCTAACTTCTGGCCTTTTATTTTTTTGGCCTGAGTTGGTTTTCCCGATGCGATGGTTACAATCTTGGTGGCCTCAAATCGAGAGTGAAACGGTTTCTTTTAGGTAAGCACACTCCATCGTGGAACGCATCGTCGCTTTACATCAGGTGAGATGGCGGTCAAGCGTAAACAAATGTAAGTGTACAGATAAAAAAAAATGTATTTTTCCGTAAAATGAAATAAGTAATGAATTTAATTTAAAAAACCCGACTGCAAAAAATAAACAGTTAAATCATTATATACTATCTAGGACACTTGGGTGATTGAGACGAATCTAACGATATCTTAATTATCAAAATCCATTCAGCCGTTTGGAAGATACGTGGGAATAAAGAAATTTACAAACATACAAGATACCCGGAAAAAACATGACCCTTCTTTCAGTCGGGTAACAATTGGTGGCAATTAAGGTATGTATTTGCAGGCAATGATTAACTACTATTAGTTGGTACATAGGTAAGTAAGTACTACGAGTATTAGTACGCATTTATGCGTCACAAGTATTGGCACAGATACCAGGAAATCCTAGTTTAATACTTGGCTGTTATTCTGAGATTGTATAATTTTAACTAACAATGAGTTCTAATGATTTTGCTTTCCTGTTTTGTATTTTGATTTGCTGTATTATACCTAAGTTTCAGCTGGTCTAGTCGAGAGAATGGCGACTGCCGATCCGGAGCCCCCGGGTTCAAATCCCACACGCACCACTGTCTTTTCGAAGTCATGTAGGTACCAGTACTAGCGACGAACAGCTGTAGTAGTAAATGTATCTCACCAAATATATAGACCACGGTGGCCCAGTACTAGCGACGAACAGCTGTAATAGTAAAGTCTTCTCACCGAATATCGAGGCCACGATGTACCAGTACTTGTTTCTCTCGGCATGCGCCCGCTCCCGCTCATGGCCCAGTTTCACCGCCGCCGACATGGTCGCGAAGAGTTCCCTCTCTTCTCGCTCAGCGTCCGCGAATAACGTCCGGAGAGCTCGCTCTTGGATTATGAGCTGGCGAAATGAGAATAAAAAATTGTGAGATAAATTATTTTGTCAACACTACATAGTATAAAACAAAGTTACTCCCCGCGACTGGCCTCGTGGCTTAGTGGGTAGTCGCTCTGCTTGCGAAGCCGAGGGTCGTGGGTTCGATTCCCACCCAATGCAAATATTTGTGTGATGAATTCAAATGTTTGAACTGTGTCTGGGTGTTTCTATGTATAATAAGTATGTAATTAAAACTATATAAGTATTATATCAGCTATCTGGCCGCCATCATACAAGCTTTGCTTAGTTTGGGGTCAGATGGTATTGTGTGTGAATTGTCCACCAATATTTATTTCTTAGTATATTTAGTATCGGCATTGCACCCGTGCTAAGCCGGGGCGGGTCGCTAGTATTATAATAAAATAAAAGCGGCCAAGTGCGAGTCGGACTCGGCCATGAAGGGTTCCGTAGCAGCAAGTAACATATTACATAAGTTCTTGTAGTTCGTTGTAACTTTGATAGATGTTTTAATAACAATAGTGTACATATTTATGACGTACTAAAAAAAACTATTTACTATAGATCGAGTTCAAACCAATTTTCGATGGAAGTTTGCATGGTAGTGCCTAGATAATATATTTAATTACACTATATATTTTTTAAACTATCCTTTTTTAACTTTTATAGGTTTACACTTGACCGCCATCTCGCCTGATGTTATGCGACGATGCGGTCCACGATGGGGTGTGCTTACCTAAAAGAAACCGTTTCACTCTCGATTTGAGGACACCAAGATTGTAACCATCGCTCTACGATGGAGCGTGTTTACCTAGAAAAAAAAACTGATTCACTCTCGATTTGAAGACACAAAGATCGTAACCATCGGGGAAAACCCACTCAGGCAACGTATTCCACAGCCTAGACGTTCTTATCACAAAAGTAGAGTCAAATCTCTTCGTTCGTGTCTTTGGAACATCAACCATGAAACCATCTGTATATTCATTCTTTCAAATTTGCAAATTCGCAATACCAGAATGATTCCACAGTAACTATGCCTCTCTAATCTCATGTCATAATCACGACAGTCAAATGAAAGTGTGTTATCAGTGATACGTGATAAGAAAATAGATTTTCCCATTTTCGTTCTGTAGGTAGAACGGCTAAATGTTTCCACTGAAATATTAAGGGAAAACATCGTAAGGAAATCTACACGTTTCAAGGTCTAGAGGTCATTCGTCATCCACCAACTCGCAATGGGCTAGCAATTTCATTGGTCTTGATTCTCTCCTAGCGAGGGAAGGTTCCGAGTCGCAGCAGTGGGAACATTTAAGGTACAAGTTCGCGCTGAGACCGCGACCCGAGACCAAGACAGGCACTTGATACTACGGAATAGGGTACCGGACTGGGTCAAAAATAGACCATCCTAATTAGTCCGTCAGCTAGATCATGGAAAAATATTGGACACATATTTTTAGTTTTTTCATAATATTAAAAATCGTCAAAGATATAGACCATCAAACTTCGAGAGTGGGGGGTCGCGACGTCACTTGTGAGTAAAAATCGTAGTCACAAGTGACGTCACACGAAACTTCGAAGCGCTGTATCTTCGTCATTTTTTGTTTGTGAAACAAAAGAAAAAACAAACAAACAAACAAACAAAAAAAAAACGTGTACAATATTTTTTGGCAATCTAACTAACGGGCTACTTAGTTTTTTTGAGGATTGCACCCTATTGTATGGGCACCAGTTCGAGCCGAGACCGCGACAGGAGACCGAGACGGGTCGCGGTCTCGGCGCGAACTGACGCCCATACAATTTCATAGAGTCAAGTGCCTGTCGCGGTCTCGCGTCGCGGTCTCCTGTCGCGGTCTCCTGTCGCGGTCTCAGCGCGAACTTGTACCTTTAGTGGGCCGCTTATGCTTAGTAATGCTATTACAGACTAGGCACCTATACGCACGATGGCTCCTTATTGAAGTGAAAACTTCTTTTGGCGCCCCACAGACTGATTTTTCGTGCTCACGTTTTGAGCTCAAGCGTCACGTTCGTAAATGAAAGTAATCTTCGGGTAACGTCGGGACCAGGGCCATTGGTCATCTATAAATGCTGACGTATTTCTAGATCCATGCTAATGGCCACGCCCTCCGGTTTCACCCGCGTAGTTTCCGCGCTATCAAATTCTGAGTTATAAGTTTTCCACTTCTATCGGCAGTTCCTAAGCCTGTCAATTTTTTTGTATGAGTTGGGCGGCTGGCGACTTCATACATATAATTGTTAAGCAGCAATATAGATTTAGTGGAATATGCTTTATTAAAAGTGACTTCGATTTTCTAATTGACCACAGCCTTAATTTTAAGCAAAATTGCTTGAAAATAGGATTATAATAGCATGTAAAACAAGTTGTATGTTTTTTTTTTTTTTTATAGCATAGAGTGACGAGACGAACAGGTCATGTGCCTGATGGTAAGCAACATGCCTGCCACATAACAGCACAGTAACACGCAGCTATTGGAACATGATAATCCAAATCATTACCTAGCACTGCACTGCGCTCGTCACCCAGAGATCTAAGATATTATGTCTCTAAGCCCTGTAATTTCTCTGGAATCATTGAATGTTTGCTGCAATATTTTTTTTTTTAGGCATTTAAAAAAATGTGCAAACATCTAAGAGAGGATCCAGCTTTGGCTCCATGCCTATGTTGACCCCCCCCCCACATGGTCATGGTCAAGTCACAAAACTGAGTGATTAGTACATGCATGCTTTTTAATTATTGGTCCACCTCCCTAGGTGGACCAATCATGGGGGTCATGACCCCATGACCCCCCCTCCCCCCGGGAACCGCACTTGCAAACATGGGTTCCGGTATGAAGGGCAATGTTCCCAGAGAAATTACTGGGTTTAGAGATGGTAGTTGGAACATTTAGTGGGCTATCTTAGATAAAGAATAAGTAATAGATCAGGTGTTTCTGCACGGTTCCTATGTACCAATCGTAAGCAGATGAGGTGTATGTTAGCTATGGCGACATAGTGATGTGCCGCGACAAAAGTACGACACTTCCACAAGAGCGATCAGACCCATGCTTTCGGTGTAAAGCATTTGTCCTAACTCTATACGTAGTATATGTAAACTAGTTCTCACCTTGTGCTCTTCGGTACATAGCTGCAGATACTTCTCGTCTCCCTTGGGGGTGTTCTGCATATCAGCGTGGAGCTCCTTGAGCCTGGCTTCGATGCCGGCGAGCTGACGACCCACATCTCGCCTCTGTTCCTGAGCTGCCATAAACTTATCCTGGAATCAATTTGAAACATTCTTATTAAAGATAAGCCTTTATTTCTAGACTAGTAGCCAACACACGTTTTTTTACACGCGTAGTCCCCTTGTTCTCATTATTTTTTCAGGATAAAAAGTAGCCTATGTGTTCTTCCATACTATTATTTATAGGTATTCCAAATTTACGGCTGGTCTAGTCGGGAGAACGGCGCCTGCCGATCCGGAGACCCCGGGTTCAAACCCCACGCGCACCACTATCTTTTCGAAGTCATGTGCGTAATGCCGCTAACTTGAAACGGTGAAGGAAAACATCGTGAGGAAACCGGCATGTACATAGAATCTTTCGAAGTCATGTGTCATCCACCAACCTGCACTGGGCCAGCGTGGTGGATTATGGCCTTAACTCTCTCCTTGCGAGACAAGGCCCAGAGTCCCAGCAGTGGGAACATTTAGTGGGCTATTGATGATGATTCCAAATTTCAGCCCAATCCGTTAAAACGTTACAGCGTGATTGAGCAACAAACATCCAAACATTGACATTTATAATATTAGTAGGATAATAAAATTATACTCCAGTTTGTCTTTCGACATAAGCCTCCTCAAACTTTTCCATTCCTCTCTGTTACCCGAGCGAGGAATATTGTTATTATCACACATATTTTTTACAAAAATCTGTTGGCTGAGACATATACATATGTATACATTACTAGACCTGCTTGTTATTTCGTCGCTATTAAAAATAAAGATGGCATTTATTTCTAGGGTACTGATAACTGATTACATTTTTACAAGTATACATAATATGTATACTGGGAGGATGATGTGAAGAAGACAGCGGGAACCATATGTACGATGAAGGCGGGTAACAGAGAGGAATGGAAAATATAATATAATATATTTATTCTAATTTTATAATTTACATCCCAGTATGTCTTTCGACATAGGCCTCTTGCAAGTTTTTCCATTCCTCTCTGTTACCCGCCTTCGTCGTACATATGGTTCCCGCTGTCTTCTTCACATCATCCTCCCATCTGCGTAATTGTCTCCCTCTTTTACTCTTTTCTCCTCAAGGATACCAATGAGTCACCTTTTGAGACCACTTTTGTATGCTTCTTACCATATCCTGCCTGTCCATATCCATTTTAATTATATATTTTAAAATATTCATTGCTATTACAAATTGTCAAATTGGTCAATAACTATTCCCTAACAAATATAATGAATAATTTAAGACAAATAGCCTGCTTAATATCTACTTTTTAACCGAGTTCTGGTATATTCAAATTTTATATATTTTTTTTTTATATTAAATAAAGAGTGACGAGACGAGCAGGACATGTGCCTGATGGTAAGCAACATGCCTGCCACATAACAGCACAGTGACACGCAGCTATTGGAACATGAAGAGCCCAAATCATTACCTAGCACTGCACTGCGCTCGTCACCCAGAGATCTAAGTTGTTATATCTCTAAGCCCTGTAATTTCTCTGGAATCATTGCCCTTCAAACCGGAACACAGTAATATTTATATTCAAAATTTCAAAACAATCCATTCAACTGTTCTAATGTGAAAAGATAACAATGATTTTGACATTTAAATTGTGACTATAGTTGTGTGACAAATATCCACCAATATTAATACGAATGGACAAACGTGGTTGTCACACATATTTAATTGTTTCCCAGGAAGTCAGACCGGACAGACTTTATAAACAAATAAGTTGCTCATGAATTAAGTAAAGATGTCCTTCAAAACATATTTATTTACTGTTATTTAGTGAACTCTGGACAAAATCTGGGCCTATTGTAAACATGTATGAATACTGTGCAATGTATAACTGAGTTTCTGAATGTATGTTTGACTAGGAATTAAAACATTCAGCTTATGATGACATCATTGGAATGTATAGGCAACTACTAGAACTGGATAGAACCAAAATAGAATGTATTGTAAACACAACTCACGCCTGCTTTCAAGCGTTCATTTTGAATGCAAATTGTACCTACGGTACAGAAAAAAATAAATCTCTAAAGATATATTAATAGGTTTGGACGTAACATAGTAGGCAAAAAGTAATAAATAAAAATAGAAAATGCAACTCACTTGGGCCTCTACGACAGTGTGTTGTATCGCCATTATTTCCTCAACTCCAGTGAATTTCTCGTATCTAGTGACCAGCTCTTGTACTTTTGCTGATATGGACCCATGTTTGAACTTCTGCGCGATCTCCGCGACTTTTGAAGCTGGGGCATATTTGGTTATGAACTGATCAACCTTCTCTCGGCTGCTTATGTTAACGGAGGACAAATGGACCTTGTCTTTCAGTTTCTGTGCTAACTGCTGAAGCTGCCGTAGTCGGTCTGCCATGTTCACATGTTAAAACTACTGTTTTTATTGAATAAATTGAATAATTTGCATTTTCTAGTGCAATGATATCATCCCAGGTGTAATGGGAAGTAGTCGTGGTCGTTACGCGATGTCAATAGTTACAATAGCAGCATTTTTCTACTACAGCCAAAAACCGCTATCGGAGCGCGCAAAAACCAGTGATTCTTACAAACCAGCTACAGACGAGTAACTCGATCTCGCATCGTAGTAACGTGATGCTGCATACAAACAGTTATCGTAGCTATGACTAGTAACTATTACTTCAGCTACAGCAACGAAATTGTGCGACTCGACGATATTTGTACCTGAATCACTGATACAGCTATTAAGTGGACGCCAAGGGATCGCAGCGGTTTTTGCTACGAGAAACGTACGAGGTGTGAGTAGGATAGCATGATCGTAATTTACACTAAGCAAGAGCGGGATGGGATGATCTTTTCAAAGTAATTTGTTGGAATAGGTATCGAAATATTGCCACTTGAGTATAGGTGCTAAAATAGAAACAGTTTTTGAAAATATTTTTGGGTGAGCACCAAAGTTCAAGGGCACTCGTGGATACTGGATAGAGTTAAATTGTTGTGGTAGGACTCTTGACTAAGTCCGCCTGGGGAAGTACCACACCTTTGCCAGTTATTCTACCGCCAAGCAGTAATGTGCAAACATTACTGTGTTCCGGTTTGAAGGGCAATGTTTCCAGAGAAATCACAGGTCTTAGAGATATAACATCTTAGATATCTGGGTGACGAGCGCAGTGCAGTGCTAGGTAATGAATTGGACTCTTCATGTTTCAATAGCTGCGTGTCATTGTGCTGTTATGTGGCAGGCATGTTGCTTACCATCGGACACATGTCCTGCTCGTCTCGTTACTCTTTAAGTAAAAAAAAATCTTTCTTTAATTCGAATTTTAGTTGAAACTAAAAATAAACTATAATCCTAACTAGAAACTGTTTTTAGTTCTGTATTTAAGGGTAAATTTATATTTTGCATTATTTTAGGTATATTGTCTTTTTATCAATTGTTCAAAATGTCTCGCTTAAACGCAAGTATTTTAATGTAAATAAATCTTATATTTCAATTAATATTTTAAAATTAACTGGAAATAAAAACCACGTGGAGATAATAGCAATACTGGTTTCTGTATTGCTCAAAATAACGTGTGATCTTTCGAAAACGTTTATAGAGAATAACTAAAAACCGAGCTAAAAACTATTTATTAGAATAAATAGTCTCAGAAACCGCTATTACCAGCAATAGCAGTCAATAGTTTCGTGATTGCCAGAACGCGTAACGACCCATAGCTAATGGGAAGTTTGTTTTGACATTGACATGGTTTTTTTTTCTATTTAGAATAATGCCAATGTCAAGGTTTATCGCCATCTAGTATTGAGAAGTATTATTAAAATAAAATAAAAGTTACCCATTTATGAGAAAATCCACTAGATGGCAGCAAACTCAACTATTGCCAGCGCCATCTATTGTCGAGTAGCTTGCAACCAAATGATTTACTTCACAACTGTTCAAAGCAGCACATTCAATGATATTGTCAAAATGAAATAAAGAAATTTTAAATCTTCTGAACCCTAGATTACAACGATGCAAAAAAAATCTATCTGATGAAGAAAGAAATATCTATCTTTTACTGAAACACTACCAAAATTTTACAGCGTGTGTGTGTTTCACAGAACAAGTAACATCGATTCACCAAGAATCCTATTCTGCTGTTCCCGTTGTTTCAAACATACTCGAATAAACATGAATATCAGATTCTGACTTGAAAAATATTGAGAGGCTTTAAAATTCCGTTGAAATCGAAGCATAATGCGTCGGACTGGACTACTGCTAAATTTTTCAAGAACTTGCCGCGTTACTGTACCAACTTTCATCACGTCATTTCCCATCAGAACAAGGCTCAGGGAGATGGCTTACAGCTTGATAGGAACAAGTACAAGAAAGTAACACACTGCATTTTCGACTTGGATGGAACTGTTTTGGGTAACGTAACGCGAAAATTCGTATTAACCCGTTAATTAATTAAACTAACTTGCTAAAAGTTTACGAAATATAGACTCGTATCAATTAGAAATTTCGGTTTAAACGTGACCCTACCCCATATGGGTAAGGTGCCCATAAGTGTTAAGGTATACGGGTAGGTAGGTAAAACTGGTAACTGGAAATATTACTGTGTTCCGGTTTGAAGGTCTTACAGATATAACATCTTAGATCTCTGGGTGACGAGCGCAGTGCAGTGCTGGGCAATGATTTGGACTATTCATGTTCCAATAGCTGCGTGTCACTGTGCTGTTATGTGGCAGGAGTGTTGCATACCATCAGGCAAATGTCCTGCTCGTCTCGTCACACTTTATTTAAAAAAAAAGACGTGTGGCACTCGGGGACTGCCGCTAAAGCTATTGCATGCTGCATGCATTTTTTATCAACATAAGCAAGTATAATTATTTTTTATTTATGCAGTATTTTTGGCATAATGTTGAGTCTGAGTCATGTGTATGTAGGTTTCTTTTAGCACGTAGGCGCTCGCTAAAGGTACAAGTTCGCGCTGAGACCGCGACGCGAGACCGCGACACGAGACCGCGACCGGAGACCGCGACAGGCACTTAACACTATGGAATTGTATGGGCGTCACTTCGCGCCGAGAGTTCGCGGTCTCCGGTCTCGGTCTCCGGTCGCGGTCTCGTGTCGCGGTCTCCGCGCGAACTTGTACCTTTAGACGGGGTTTTGCGAAATTCAACCCCTAAAAGAGTGAAACAAGGGATGGACGGTTGTATGAAGATTCTGTAATTTTCAAAGTTGTAAGCATGATATCCGTAGAACCGATTTGAATTAAATTTGGTACATAGATAGACAGATGAAATAGGGGTTAAAATGGGGGATGACCATTGAAGTCTTAAAACACTTATTTAATTTTATCATAGGGGATGACAGTTTATATGAAAGTGTGTAATTGTTGAAGATAAAACTTGAAACTGCGTATCTAGACGCTTGACACAAAGCAAACAAAAGTTTGTTCTAGCAATTTTGTAATTTCGAACTGTACGGGCATGAAATAAGGGTTGAAATGGGAGATCAAAGTAAATATGAAAGTTCGTCATTGTTGAAGATAAAGCCATGAAATTTTGCAACTGTTGATATCCATGCTAATATTAATGAAAGCCACTCTGTCTGTCTGTTCCGCTTTAATGCTGAACTGATTTTGATGAAAATGTGTAAAAATACTTTAATAAAAGATAGATAGAAACTCTTTATTGTGATACAGACAAATTAATAAAATTACAGTGAAATACTTATGAACTAGTATCACAAGTGGCGGCCTTATTGCTAAGAGCAATCTCTTCCAGGCAACCATCCAACCATAAAAGCTGTTTTTAGTAAACGTAAATTTGTATGGGTGTACAAGTATAAGTACCTACCTACTGCCTCAGTTACCATCTTACCTTAATATTTATTTTGCGCGGACGAAGTCGCAGGTAAAACCTAGTTGGTAATAAACTGCGTCTCTGTGTGTATCGTAAGTGGTTTACAAACAACCAATCTACTTGACCCCTAGAATCGATAGCGGCGAGATATGCTGTGGTTCTACTTATTTTGGTTATTGACAACGAATAGTGATAGGTGAAAACGTCCGGCGTCCACCGCTTCCTGCAACCGACTAGAACGGAAAGAGTGAGTTCACTCTTCCCAACGATGACATGACTCCGTGCGTCCTGAAGTTTGGGAAGGGCACATCTTTGTTTTTTTTTTTAACTTTTGTATGTTTACACTTGACCGCCATCTCGCCTGATGTTAAGCGACGATGCGGTCTACGATGGAGCGTGTTTACCTAGAAACAACCGATTCACTCTTGATTCGAAGACACAAAGATTGTAACTATCGGGAAATACCTATTCAGGCAACGTATTCCACAGTCTTGAAGTTCTTATCACAAAAGCAGAGTCAAATCTCTTTGTAGAAGTAGAGATCGTTGATTTTCCAAGAATAAGAGTAGCCTATTTGCTATGCCACCATTTTATTCCTATTATTCCAAGTGATAGTCAGAGCTTAGTAGTGGTAGGACTCTTTGTAGAATCCGTCTGGGGAAGTACTACTACCTTTGCCTGTTATTCTACCGCCAAGCAATAGGTAATGTGCAAACATTACTGTGTTCCGGTTTCAAAGGGAATATTTCCAGTAAAATTACAGGAGATAAAACATCTTATTACACTGGGTAACGAGCGCAGTGCAGTGCTAGGTAATTATTTGGACTCTTCGTGTTCCAATAGCTGCGTGTCACTGTGCTGTTATGTGGCAGGCATGTTGCTTACCATCAGGCACATGTCCAGCTCGTCTCGTCACACTCTATACAAAAAAAGTTGTTCCGATGTGATAGAGCAATAAACATAGAATCTTTTGATTTTTAAAATTAGGAGGATTAAACATCGTAGACGGGGTTAGGGTGCGTATCTACTTATTTCTATTTCATGTTTCTCTCCATCCTTCGGTTGCCTGGAAGATGTCGCTTTTAGCGAAAATGTTACATGTGTTTCACTAGCCTAAAAGGATACATGTCATTTTGTATTGTACCTTCATCATCATCTGCAGCCTGCAGACGTCCACTGCTGGACATAGGCCTCCCCCAATGATTTCCACAATGACCGGTCTTGTGCCGTCTCCATCCACCGACTTCCCGCGACCGAGACAATATCATCGGTCCATCGTGTGGGGGGCCGTCCTACTGCGTCTGCCGGTTCGTGGTCGCCATTCGAAAACCTTTACTTATATTCTTATAGGATGTTAAAATGTGTTGATACTTGTTTCAGATTCTGAAGTAATTTATCACAAAATGGTTAAACAAATTTGCGACAAGTATAATAAGGTTTATTCGAGGGATCTACAGATAAGGGTGAGTTTAAGTCTCTCATATCATTACTCCAGGCCGTCTAGTCTCCAGTGGAGCCATATTGCCGCTTCGGTGTAGTAGTTTTAATGTACAGGCAATAAAGTATAATTTGCTTATTTACTCGTATTTAGGTGTTATCGTAGTAAAGTTACGGCTGGTCTAGTCGGTCGGGAGAACGGCGCTTGCCGATCCGGAGACCCCGGGTTCAAACCCCACACGCACCACTGTCTTTGCGAAGTCATGTGCGTAATGCCACTAACTTAAAACGGTGAAAGAAAACATCGTGAGGCAACCGACATGTACCTAGAATCTTTCGAAGTCATGTGTCATCTACCGACCTGCACTGTGCTAGCGTGGTGGATTATGGCCTTAACTCTCTCCTTGCGAGAGAAGGCCCCGAGTCCCAGCAGTGGGAACATTTAGTGGGATGTTGATGATGATGAGATGTTATCGTAGATTCTACAGAAATATTAAATTTCGTCGAGTTAGTTTTTTCTGAGAAAGTCTTATTGTCTACTAGGTTTGCCCGCGGCTTCGTTCGCGTTTTGTAAGTTGTTGGCGTAGGGCCTAAGCGTTTATATGAAATTTACATAGCCTTTATGTACAACCTTATATTCAAACTTTAATCGTCTATTCCACCCCCTTAGTGATGGAATTTTTATAAATCCTTCCTTAATAGATCCCTACATCATAGAAGGAATACGTGTGCGGAGTTTTAAGTTTCTAGCCCTAAAGTTTTGGCCTGTGTACCAAAGACGTCAAATGTAAAAGACACACAAAGGCTGCTCGGAGACCTGATAAAAAATCATATTTACATGTGTTGGTGACTAGTGTAATGATTCGGATTATAATATCGTCTTGTATCACATTCACGCGCAGAACATGCCATAATATAAATAATTTAATAAAATCGTCTGCAATCCAAGGATTAATTAAAAAATACACGATTTTCACCGCGACGAAATCAGACTTACGTTCGGGTATACTAAAATATTGTAATGACGTTACTTCATTCACTTTCTCTTCTTCTCTTGAGCGATTTCCACTTGAAAATGATTTCTCGCTCACTCGCTTTGTTGATCTTTTTGCGTAGCAAAAAAAATTCTTCATCTATGCTGTGTACTGATATGAATATGTCATCCCTTATTTTACCCTCTTATTGCATTAATATCGCAATACCCTGTCTTAAAGAGCACCTACGTGCTAAAAGGCACTTACATGCAAAATTTGAGACACCTAGCAGTTGTAGCTTCTGAGATGTCGTGACCTTTCGCTTTAAAAATAAAATATAAACAAATAATGGAGGACAATTCACACACAACACCATCTGACCCCAAACTAAGCAAAGCTTGTAATATTTAATATATTGCTAAATACCTATATGGATCTATCTTTGTCTGATGTTTAGGGGGCGTCCATAAATTACGTGAGATGATTTAGGGGGGGAGGGGGTCGAGTCAAATCTCATGTAATCTCACGTTAGGGGGAGGGAGGGTCTCGACAAATATCACGTAATTTTTGTTCTGATTGAAACAAAAAAAGATTATACTGTTTTGTTCCATTCAATCCAAATTGTATGTACATGCTCAAGATTAATCTTGAGCGTCATCGTATTAATACGATTAAGATTATTCACTATTTCGAAGGAGCAGATGATTTTACAGAAAATCATATGGACATGTTGGTGCCAATAGTCTCTCTTGAGACCGCTCATAATTCTCCAGTACCTGGGTAACCGAGCTTTGCTCGGTTTAAATAGTAGGTAAATATACTTAGATACGTACAGATAAAAGAAACCAAGAAATAGATTTTCTTTAAAAAAAGAAAACATGAAAAAAATGAGAAGCCGTCTGGATTCGAACCCGGAGCTATTAATTCGTGACCGCTATGACCGCCCGACTTCCCATCTGAGCTATTACGCTGTCGCGTCACGCGGCGAAGTTTACCTTCGCAATCTAATGTATAATGTGACAGTTTTTCATTGTCTAAAAACGCGCATAATATGCGTTTATAAAAAATGAAACCTAGTTAGATTGATTTATCGTCCCCGAAACCCCCTGCATACATGATTTCATCAAAATCGTTCGAGCCGTTTCCGAGATTCAGATTCTATATATATATACATATTTATATAGGTACAAGAATTGCTCGTTTAAAGGTATAAGATGGACTGAATTAGAGTAGGTATTCTTTTCTTTTTATCATAGTAGATTGTCAAATTACTAGTCTAAACTAGTCGTAAATAAAAGCACGAAGCAAATTGTTTTTTTTCTTTCTACAATAACAACCCAACGCGTTTACGTAAGAAACCCACATTCTGAAAAATCTCACGTGAGATTGGGGGATGGGGGAGGGGGTTGAACAAAATCTCACGACATCTCACCAACGGGGGAGGGGGGGCCAGAAAATTTAAAAAAACACCTCACGTAATTAATGGACGCCCCCTTAGATGTACGGCGTCACAGACCGAGAGATCTGTGTGACTGTGGTAAAGGAACTGAAGCTACCGATATCGGCTGATGAATTCGAGATGCAGCTCACAAATTTGGCTGCCAAATTGCTGCCCAGCGCTCCGCTGCAGAGAGGTTTGTGAGTCACGTTTTATAGACCTTGGGGCTTTGAGGCGCGTCTTTGAGCAACACGAGTTTTTGAAGTGAAAACTTCTTTTGGCGCAACAAAGAGAGATTTTTCGTGGGGTGTGAATTGAATTCTAGCTTCACGCTCGGGAATGATAAGAAATCTTCAGAAAGTTAAGCGACGATGCGGTCTACGATGGAGCGTGTTTACCTAGAAGATATTCACTCTCGATTCAATGTCGATTTGGAGACCTCAAGATTATAACCATCGGGAAAAACCTACTCAGGCTGAAACCTCGCTAGTTGGTTGAGTTAAAAGATAGAGAGAGTATCCAAGCTAGCTCCGGTGAACATGAGTAGAAGTAATTATAAGAGTTGTTAATAAAACCGCAAGTTTAACTAATTAGATTTTATTATCGTATAAGTTTACAGTTACCACTGGATGGGTGGTCTAAATGTAGTGGTAGTTCTGGGGGTAGTATAAGTAGAATTAAAGAGAGGGTCGGGGTCGTTTGCAATTCGAGTGGATTATAGTGCAATTCTGGTGGGACACACTGGCCTGTGTAAGCCGCGGAGGGTCGGGTCGCAGTCCTTCTGGGGGGTTCAGTGGTGGCAGCTGGACATGGCGATGGTGCTCCTTGTGTCCTACACGGGGTAGCTCCTCTGTCTCATCCGAAGGGTGTGCAGGCTACTACTTCAAGATTGATAGTTCCCTCTGTGCATCAGCCAGCCGTAAGAGTGGCCGTTAGGGACTCAACCCGGTGCTGGAACCATAAAGAAGCATAAGTATGAGAAATAGCAGGAAAGTTTATAACGGTCGAAAGAAAATCAACCGTCATTCACTTTTCTAGACACGGGTAGGTCAATGACCCTTGATTCCGACTTATCGAACTCGCCCGCCGTTGACCCCGTGTTCGATTGTCATAATGTAATTTGCTGAATCCAAACGAACATCGTTCTGTCGCGGGATCTCCCGTAAATCGTCGGCAGACAAATTCGATGAGCAGTAAAAGTAGCACAATTCATAGACCATATGTTTTACACAATTGTACACGCAATATGAACAGTGATGCAACAGCGATACATAATGCAAATTGGAAATTGGAACACTTACCCTATGGGGTTACATTGCACTTATGGCTTTTTAAGCCTTCGGACAGCATTTAGTTTTATTTCACTTTTTATAGTTATTAGAAAAATTATTTGTAAAATGGCTTCTGCCTTCAGTCAGCTTCTCTTTTATAATTGTGAGCCCCTTGGCGTCGTCTCTCGCCATTGGGCGATTTGAATTTGTCGCGTCCCGATTGGTCCGCGACACCGTTCCGTTTTACCATCTACGGCCGTTTTACGATTTAAGGGTTTCCTAAGACGGCAAGTCTATTTTTGATTACTTTAAGGGAACGGTGGAATGGAACACCGTTACATACCCCCCTTTTTAGGTCAGGATTTTTCCTAAGGAAAATCCGGAGAAAAGTTTCTTGAACTTTTCGGCTGTCTAGAGAGTATAACCTTCTGTGTTCCTGGTATCTGTAGAGTGTTGTAAGGACAATCATTAGCTGGGCTTCGACCTTTAGGGTCAGCTGTAGTTGTAGACTCAGGATTTTAGAGATAGTCATGCTATCTAGGTTTAACATCGGGTATCAAACACTTTTAGAGGTTTGAGTGACCTTGGATGTTAAAAGTTTGTGAATTACGCGTTAGTGTACGTATTCACTTTAAGAGTTTGTTAATGTGATCGGTGCTCCCCTTACCGACTTTCCGGGCACATAACAAGTTAGGCTTAACATCGGGCACCCGAACACTTGTAGAGGTTCGACTGACCCTGAATGTTAAAAGTATGTGAATCACGCCTTTAGAGGACGTATTCACTTAAAGAGTTTGTTAATGTGATCGGTGCTCCCCTTACCGACTTTCCGGGCACATAACAAGTTCATTTGCGCCTAGGGCAAATGCAAATCCATGCTGTGACCGACACCACACTCGTCGATTTTCCGAGCACTAGCATAGGATTTTTAGAGAAGGTGACACTATCTAGGTCTAACATCAGGCATTCAACACGTTACAGGGTAGACTGTAACTGAATGTTGTTAGTATGTGAATCCGCCGTTAGTGAGCGGTATTCACTTACACCTAATAGTGTCAGAGAACCTGTAGCTACGAGTACACTCCAGCATAATGTTTTGTCCCCAACTTAGACGGAACGTATTAAAAGTTATTTATGTTTAGATTATTTAGTATTGGATATTATTATTAGAGAGGTTGATGGAACAGCATCAATTAGTATAAACAGTATTTAATGATTATTGAAGCAGCATTATTTAGTCAGACTGCATCAATAAGTTTAGATAGTATTAATTAGTAGAACAGCATTATTTAGTTTAGACTGCATCAGCAAGTTTAGATAGTATTAATTAGTAATAGACAGCATTAATTTGTTTAGACTTTATTTTATTTCGTATAGACAGTATTATTTAGTTTTTTTAGGTAGTATTATTAGTTTTAGTCATCAATATTTAGTTTTAGGTAACATTATTAGTTTCAGATAACATTATTAAGTTTTAGGTAGCATTATGAATTTTAGATAGTATTATTTAGTTTAGGTAGTATTATTTGTTTTAGATATCATTATTTAGTTTTAGGTAACATTATTAGTTTCAGATAACATTATTTAATTTTAAGTAGCATTATTAATTTTAGATAGCATTATTTAGTTTAGGTAGTATTATTTAGTCGAGTTATAGGTTTACTAAGTTCACCTATACTCCCACGAAGCTCAACTTCGTAAAGTAGTTCAGTTTACGAGTACATTTTGTAGCTTAGGTATGTGTTCCAATTTGAGTACAACAATAGAAATGTGAGGTTGTCATAGTAATGACACCAGGTTAATTGCAGAAGCAATTTAATATAATTAAAAGTTAATGTGGGAATATCCGATAGGGAAATCATCCTTCAGGTAGTTAAAAAAGTTTTGTAAAAGAACCAAAGTGTTCTTACAACTTAAAAAGCTGTAAATTAAAAAAATTTAAAGGATATATCACACATTCACTAGTACCTAGAAGTATTAGGCTGTAATATGCAATATTACAAGGCAGAAGTACTACTGATTTAACAGCAATAGCAGTGGTGAGGTAGGTCACCCTAGAAAAAAATATAAGTACCCTATAATAAGAAGTACCCGATGTGTGGTCATTAACTACTAACTTCCAGAAAAATCTATGAAAAAAAAAATTATAAAAATAGTTGTGGGTATAGTAAAGAATATAGGTAAGTAGTTGAAATTATCCACACACAAGGTAATTTTACACACAAAAATTGCCTTAGATCTAGAAGATTATAGCCAACACCATAAATTATCAATAGCACACCTTAAAAACAATATAAAACCGACTCGATTGCAAACTTAGTAGTTGGGCGCCAATGTCACCTCGCTAGTTGGTTGCGTTAAAAGATAGAGAGAGTATCCAAGCTAGCTCCGGTGAACATGAGTAGAAGTAATTATAAGAGTTGTTAATAAAACCGCAAGTTTAACTAATTAGATTTTATTATCGTATAAGTTTACAGTTACCACTGGATGGGTGGTCTAAATGTAGTGGTAGTTCTGGGGGTAGTATAAGTAGAATTAAAGAGAGGGTCGGGGTCGTTTGCAATTCGAGTGGATTATAGTGCAATTCTGGTGGGACACACTGGCCTGTGTAAGCCGCGGAGGGTCGGGTCGCAGTCCTTCTGGGGGGTTCAGTGGTGGCAGCTGGACATGGCGATGGTGCTCCTTGTGTCCTACACGGGGTAGCTCCTCTGTCTCATCCGAAGGGTGTGCAGGCTACTACTTCAAGATTGATAGTTCCCTCTGTGCATCAGCCAGCCGTAAGAGTGGCCGTTAGGGACTCAACCCGGTGCTGGAACCATAAAGAAGCATAAGTATGAGAAATAGCAGGAAAGTTTATAACGGTCGAAAGAAAATCAACCGTCATTCACTTTTCTAGACACGGGTAGGTCAATGACCCTTGATTCCGACTTATCGAACTCGCCCGCCGTTGACCCCGTGTTCGATTGTCATAATGTAATTTGCTGAATCCAAACGAACATCGTTCTGTCGCGGGATCTCCCGTAAATCGTCGGCAGACAAATTCGATGAGCAGTAAAAGTAGCACAATTCATAGACCATATGTTTTACACAATTGTACACGCAATATGAACAGTGATGCAACAGCGATACATAATGCAAATTGGAAATTGGAACACTTACCCTATGGGGTTACATTGCACTTATGGCTTTTTAAGCCTTCGGACAGCATTTAGTTTTATTTCACTTTTTATAGTTATTAGAAAAATTATTTGTAAAATGGCTTCTGCCTTCAGTCAGCTTCTCTTTTATAATTGTGAGCCCCTTGGCGTCGTCTCTCGCCATTGGGCGATTTGAATTTGTCGCGTCCCGATTGGTCCGCGACACCGTTCCGTTTTACCATCTACGGCCGTTTTACGATTTAAGGGTTTCCTAAGACGGCAAGTCTATTTTTGATTACTTTAAGGGAACGGTGGAATGGAACACCGTTACAAGGCAAGTCATTACACAGCCTAGACGTTCTTATCACAAAAGTAGAGTCAAATCTATTCGTTCGTGTCTTTGGAGTATCAACCATGAAACGATGCCGCTTCTTCAATGGCCGTAATGGGAGAATGAGCGTAACTGGGCAATGAGCGTAACGGGAAAATGAACGACAATGACAATAAGCAATTTTTGTGCGTGCAGCCGGCGTTCGTCGATTTATTAAGGCCGATTTAAACTTAACCAACATAGAGCTAGAGCTGGAACAAGAGCATTCTTTCTCGATCTTTTAGTGTAAACGAAAGATCGTTCTTAGCGTTTTCCATATTACAAATTCCATAGAATCTTTGTGAACGCAAACAAAACAACGAAAGAATGCTCTACGTTTGTTTACACCAAATGAATTTGATACAGTGGGGATAGAATGAGCATTCGCTCGTCTGATGTAAATCGGCCTTTAGACGTTATCAGGCTGTCACGTCAAAATGCTCAACGTATTTTATGAAATGTTCACTTTATAAACTTCAATCCTCAGGGGCAGAGCGAGTGTTGACCCACCTCCACGATCACATGGTCCCCATGGCCCTGGCCACTAACTCCACAGAACAGGCTGTGAGGCTGCACGCGACGGCTAGGCCTAAACTGTTCGGCATGTTCCATCATAAGGTAAATAGATATATCATCATCATCAATCATCAACAGCCCACTAAATGTTCCCACTGATGGGAAGGATCTCTCTCAAGGAGCGAGTTAAGGCCACGCTGGCCCAGTGCGGGTTGGTGGATGACACATGACTTCGAAAGATTCTAGCTACATGTCGGTTTCCTTACGATGTTTTCCTTCAACGTTTTAAGTTAGCTGCATTACGCACATGACTTCGAAAAGACAGTGGTGCGTGTGGGGTTTGAACCCGGGGTCTCCGGATCGGCAGGCCGACCGTTCTCCCGACTAGACCAGTCGTAACTTAAATAGATATAGGTACCTACTTAATACATACATTTTTTCAAGTTTCAAACTCCAAGAACAAGCCTTACTCAATCCTGGGTTCAGCACCTGATTGGACTATTTTAATGGACACGTATGAAAAGCACTACAAAATCCCAGAGGATGTGGGTGTTTCGTCATCCAGACCGGACATTTTCCTTTTTTCTAGGGCTACGAAACGCATAGTCCTTGTAGAACTTACCGTACCGTGGGAAACTAATATACCTAAAGACCACGCGATGAAACAAAATAAGTATTACGACCTTCAAAACGAATGAACAAAAAATGGCTATGTAGTTAATTTATACGCTATAGAAGTAGGAGCGAGAGGTATACCAGCAAAATCTCTCTATAACCTGCTTAAAGACCTTGGCTTGTCCAGAAGTGCAGTAAGTTCTATACTAGAACGAGTATCTAAAGCTGCACTATTAGGATCATATCGGATTTGGCTGGGCAGGGAGAGAAATACGAGTAGTGAAGGTGAGTGTTGACGTACGTCACTAAAAGGGGCCCCTTTTAAACCTACGCCCGAGCACACCCCGGACACTCAAGGAAGCTTGAAGTTGGCGGGGGGTGGGGAGTGTCCGTTCTATCTATATTATCTATTCTATGGCCCGAGTCACAAGTCTTGGGGTCTATTCGAGATTTCTCTCTCTGCCACACGGTGGACCCGGCACCCGCACGGTGAATCCATGGAATGCTAAGAAGTTCGTCTCTCTCCTTCTGATACATAGAAGCACAGATTAAATACCCAGTTGATCGGTGATGAAACGAATCTCGCCTACATTCACAACTCACCAGCGGGGGCGCAGGGCCCCGCAGCCGAATATCCGTGTGATCCTTTTCTCGAATGATCGGACAAATCGAGATAGAGTTACACAAACTTTAAAGGGCAGAGCAGGATGCAAAAAAAGACATCAACGGGTTCCTATTTCGTTTTGACGTGACAATGTCTAATAAAACAATGAATGAGTGTCCCGTTATGTCCCGTTATGCTCACGTTAATCTATCGTCCGTAAACCAACCGACTTTACAGACAACCAATTTTTGAAATTTAAACCGTATTCACTAATAGTAAATATATTATACAATACCTAGTGGTAGGAAGGACTCTTTGCAGAGTCCGTCTGGGGAAGTACCACACCTTTGCCAGTTATTCTGCCGCCAAGCAGTAAGATGAAAACAGCTAAATTTTTCCATTAGGTATAAGAAATTTATTTTTATGCTTATTAAATAAATAAAATACTATCACCTACTTTTTAATTTAAATCGGTTCAGTAGTTTAGACGTGAAAGCGTAGCAGACAGACAGTTTTTATTATTGCTTACTTTAGCAGGGATAAAATCTTATACTCGTATATAAAATTCTCGTGTCACAGTGTTTGTTTCCTTACTCCTCCGAAACGGCTTTACTGATTTTTACCAAATTTTATATGCATATTCAGTAGGTCTGAGAATCGGCTACTAGCTATTTTTCATACCCCTAAGTATTAGGGGTTGTTCACCCCAAACATTTTTTTTTTAATTTTTGGTAAAAAGAAATTGTTTTTATTTTTTTATAATGTGGCGTTAAAAATACATATAACTTTAAATTTTTACCCTTTTATCACCAACCCCTGTTTTTTTAGAGCCATTTTAGTAATTTAATCATTGGACATCGTTTAGGAGTTCACTCCTAAACGACGGGACCGATTTGAATGTTTTTTTTGTGTGTGTATTTGAAATGGTTTAAATTCACAAATAAGCCCGGCAGATGGCGCTGCAGACAGTGTCTAGGTTATGTCCGAGCGAAGCCGGAACGGGCCGCTAGTAAATATATAATATAATCTGAGTCATATAATTATGTACCTACATCATTCGTAGTCTGCATGATTTTCATCAGAAGTTGTGATGAGATGTATCGAAGAGTTTCATCATATCGAGATACAAATAATTACCTATCTGAATGATTATATCTAATTGAACTCTTATCTGTTCATTGAAGCTAAAAAACTTTATACGCTTTGGACGGAGGAGTATGAAATTTCGCACACTTTTCCCACTAAAATTATAAATCCCAAAGTTAGGGTGTTTGTTGCTCAATAAAGGCCCATTTAAACTGAACTAACATAGAGCTAGAGCTGGAACAAGAGCATTCTTTCTCGATCTTTTAGTGTAAACGAAAGATTGTTCCTAGCGTTTTCCATGTTAGATATTCCATAGAATCTTTGCGAACGCAAACAAAACAACGAAAGAATGTACTACGTTTGTTTACACCAAATGAATTTGATACAGTGGGGATAGAATGAGCATTCGCTCGTCTGATGTAAATCGGCCTTAACGATGTAACGGTCGAACGCGGTTTGAAATTTGGAGCACAGTTAGAATATGGCCTGGAATATCACATAGGCTACTTTTTATCCTGGCAAAATTACGGGAACGGGAACGATGTGGGTAGAACCGTGGGGCGCTGCTAGTATAAAATATAACCTACTAGCAGCGCCCCGCGGTGTTACCCGCGAAGTTCCGGTCCCCGTTGTTTTTCCGGGATGAAAAGTAGCCTATGTGTTCTTCCAAACTATAATCTATCTGTGTTCCAAATTTCAGCCCGATCCGTTCATACGTTAGGACGTGATTGAGCAACAAACATCCAAACATCCTACATTAGACATTTATAATATTAGTAGGATCGCATTCAGGGATCACGCATCTACAAATCAAATCGGTGATTTTTTTGAAGTGAAAACTTCTTTAGGCGCGCCTAGACATTAGTGTAAATTGGATTCTACCGTCACGCTCGGGTATGATAAGAGATCTTCGGGTAAACTCGGGACCTAGGCGATTGGCGCATTTCTAGATGAGAAATGCGTCAGCCAATGGGAAATGCTGAAAGGGCGTGGCCTCGCCATCATGGCATGGCCATCTAGAAATGCGTGAGCCAATGGGAAATGCTCACGCAATTCTAGATGGCCATGCCATGATGGCGAGGCCACGCCCTCCGGTTACACCCGTGTAGTTTCCAAGGTAAGCTATCAAATTCTGAGTTATAAGTTTTCACTTCTATCGGCAGTTCCTAAGACTGCCAATTTATTTTAAATTGGTCCATTAGTTCCTGAGATAAGCGCGTTCAAACAATAAACGTCTTGAGCTTTACCTATACCTAAAACAATTGTTTAGTTATTTGTTGTTCAATGAATACTATAACACATTTTAAAAAATGCGTTACGCAGTACCTAGGTTCTTAGTTCAGGCAAAATTGTATGACGTTCCAATGGAGAATTAAAAGTAAGTATCTAATAATTTCAGGTTAGCGTGACCGACTCCGAAGTGGACCGAGGCAAGCCTAAGCCTGATATATTTCTGGTAACTGCCGCCAGGTTCCCTGGGAAACCTAAACCGATTCAGGTGAGTCTTTAAAGTTCTTATTTTGGCGCTTTAAAGAAAAATTACGAGAGTTTGTGATGCGCGCGCATACCGTCGTGAAAAATCTCAAAAATCGTCTACTCTCTTTCTACGAAAACGTAAATTCGAAATAAACTCGCGACTTTCCTACTCCGGTTCTACTTCGATCCGTCGTTTCTTCCGTTTAAATGCGATATTTAAAGGCAAAGGCAAAAGGACCAATATTGATGGCTATAGACCAGTGTCGATTATGGTAAACCTGCTGGCTGGTATACCAGCCAGTATAGTATATGGCTGGTATACCAGCAATAGCCAAAGTGTTCGAAAATGGCTTGAGTTCACGGTTAGTGGACTACATATCAGAAACCGAGGCGCTGTGTGAACAACAATACGCATACCGCCAAGGGAGATGCACAACTTCTCTAACGCGTGAAGTGATTCCTAGTGTGTTGACTGCCCGTGAACGTAAACAACAAGTGGCGGTCTTGTGTTGTGACTTATCGAAGGCGTTCGATGTCGCAGACCATGAGACCTTAGCTTTGAAGCTGAAACACTACGGCATAGCCGGGAAATCATACGCAGTATTGACTGACATGTTACGAGGCCGCTCTCAAGTGGTGGATGCTGGTGATGGCGATAATAAATCAGACCCGCTGCTTTCGTCTATGGGTTTCTAATTTTCTTTCGTCTAATTCAAACTTTGAAAATGTATACAATTTGTATGCCCTTTCTTTTGTTTAATTTTTTTATTAATTGACGTGTAAATTGTACATTTATCAATAAAGAACTTTGACTTTGACTTTGTTCTAAGGCTACTCTAAAACTCTAATTTGAGTAGGCTTAGAACATTTAAACGTCAAACATTGTTTGATCGGACGTTTCGAAATTACGTTTTTTGTAGAAAGAGAGTAGACGTCCTTAAGTTAGTCTACATTTAATGCGATCCACAGACTGACACGAACCATGCTGCATGTTGTGTGTCGATACATCTTTTAAGCGCATACTTGCGGGAGTGCAGACTACATAATCATGCGGGGTTTTCACGCACTCACTCGCGTTTTTGCGTTTTGTGCATTCACATCTGCTCTGACATTCAAACACACCCGAAGCCCTTCCAAAGCTACGTTATACCTCTTAGTAGTTCTTAGAAAGAGGAGTAAAAATAAGTCAGTAAGTATTACATCTCGCGAGCGTACAAAAGTACCTACACACTTTTTCGTAGTAGTAGATAGTCTTTTGAAGTGAAAACTTCTTTAGGCGCGCTATAGACAGAATTTTCGTGGGAATGGATTCATCAATCGTCACGCTTGGATATGATAAGAACGGACTTCTCGTAACTCAAAAAAGCGGCACCGTTTCATGGTTGATGTTCCAAAGACACGGAGTAAGAGGTTTGACTCTACTTTTGTAATAAGAACGTCTAGGCTGTGGAATGAGTTGCCAGAGTGGGTTTTCCCTGATAGTTATGACCTTGGTGCCTTCAAATCGAGAGTGAATCGGTTTCTTCTAGGTAAACACGCTCCATCGTAGACCGCATCGTCGCTTAACATCAGATGAGATGGCGGTCAAGTGTAAACTATAAAAGCTATCAAATTCTGAGTTATAAGTTTTCACTGGCAGTTCCTATGACTGCCAATTTTTTTTCCCTTCTTGTCAGGCAAAACTGTAAAGACTTTAAACAACTGCAAAAGTTGTTTACTCTGTAAAGCGTCCGTTTGGAGAAGTGTCAAATCTTTGGCAGTTTGAGAACCTCCTCCTTTTGAAGTCGGTTAAAAGAATTAAACACAATGTTAATATTTTCAGTGCCTTGTATTTGAAGATTCAGCAACAGGGGTACAGGCTGCGAAAGAAGCTGGTATGCAGGTAAACTCAGAGAGAAATAATAAATAAATAGATTTTTTTCATTTATTTATTACTGATAACGGCCTGGATGATATTCAGCCATTTCATCAAACAGCTAGGCAAATAATTACTTGGATAACATTTGATTCTTTACCTGGCTTGTTCATTTCAACTTAGTTGAACTCTTTGCCACCTGGAACCGAAACTTCCCGAGCTATCAAAATGGCGTCGGCAAAAAACAAATTTGATGTTTATTTATTCTAAATTTTATTAACTTAACCTGCAACATTTTGGAGTTTCTACCAATTAAATAAAGAATTTCTTATGCCAGATGTTTCATCTTTTTGCTCATGGCTTCGCCCTCCGGTTTCACTCGCGTAGTTCCAAAGTAAGCTATCAAATTCGGAGTTATTTAAGTTTTCACTTCTATCGGCAGTACCTATGACTGCCATATTTTTCTGTCACATTTTTTTTTCTGTCACTTCGTACGAATCACATAATAAATTCATGAATCAATCACGAATCGCCTAAACATTAGCCGATTAGTTTATTAAATATCAAACGATATGGTTATATCATTCAGGCCGCTAGTTAAACGCCGCTGTTTAAGTAAGCAGGCTAGGCCGTTAATTGAACATCTGATTAAACTAATTGGCTATGGATTAGTGATCACGATGACGAATAGTAAAAGAAGGCGACGTTTCCGGCTTAGTGGGTACAGGTGTAACGCGTAATCAATCCTAGATAAAATAATAGAATCCAATCTGTCCAATGTTCACTACCCGCGCTTCTAACGCCTATCTAAATCGGCTATCGCTTTGCTAATGCTGTCTCTATCATTTCAAGCGAAAATAAAAGAGAGAGAAACATCAAAGCTATGACATTTTTCGTACGGCGGTAGACCCCTCGATGCGAGTAGGATTACCAAAATTATGATCTCAGGGTTTTTGTAGAGGTTGGACTCTTTGCAGAGTCCACCTGGGGAAGTAATGTAAAAAAACATCACTGTTTTCCGGTTTGAAGGACAATGGGTACAGTGAAACTCAGTTCAATTCTTTTCAGAATTAAGACCAGGGTAGCGATTCTGAAACCATTCGGTTGCATCCGACACGGAATCTCATCTCTCGGTCTTTGTCTTATCTATTGTGCTCATGACAAAGACCGAGAGATGAGATTCCGTGTCGGATGCAACCGAATGGTTTTAGAATCGCTACCCAGGACGTCTACTCTGTTTCTACGAAAACGAAATTTAAAAAATAAAGTCGCGACTTTCCTACTCTCGTTCTACTTACGAATAACTATTTTCTGCTCTGTGGTTCGACTTCGTTTCGTCCGATACAACATTGTTTGACGTTTAAATGTTCTAAGCATACTCTAATTAGAGTAGGCTTAAAACATTTAAACGGACAAAACGACGGATCGAAGCAGAATCGGAGTTGGAAAATCGCGAGTTTATTTCGAATTACGTTTTCGTTGAATTAGAGTAGAGGCCCAGATTTTGCATCCTGTCTTAGTTCGCAGAAGTATCTACTTATTTTATAGATTTGAGATGAGCAAGATGTAGGTATGTACTTGGTGGTAAGCAATAGGTAGGCTTGCCCATAACATCACAATGTCACGCAGCTATTGGAACATGACTAATCCAAATCATTACCTAGCACTGCACTGTGCTCGTCACCGAGAGATATAAGATGTTTTATCTCTATGCCCTGTACTGTCCACTGGAAACATTGCTCTTCAAACCGGAACACGTGGTTAAGCATCTTATTGTTTTTCACAGCCCTACTCGCGTCACTGCGTTGTAGGTATTTATCACAAGTTCAAAGGTGTCTGAAGTTTTTCTTTATACTGTGGCACTAGAGTAAATATCTCAATGTCGAATGTGAGCAGTGTAAAGTTAGAGCGCCTTCACATTAGCAGCGCGGCAGCCGCGGATGCCTTCTCATTACTACAGCGTTTGCAACACTGACTCGATGCCGACTGATCGCACGCGGCTGCCGCGCTGCCGTCCGCTATAACAATTACGTGTCGCGCGGCTGTCGCGCTGCTCTTTTTGAAGTGAAAACTTCTTTAGGCGCGCCTAGACAAAATTTTCGTGGAGTGTAAATTAAACTCTATCGTCACGCTCGGGTATGATAAGAAATCTTCGGGTAAACTCGGGACCTTGGCGATTGGGCATCTAGAATCTAGAAATGCGTCAGCCAATGGGAAATGCTGAAAGGGCGAGGCCACGCTCTCCGGTTACACCAGTGTAGTTTCCAAGGTAAGCTATCAAATTCTGAGTTATAAGTTGTCACTTCTATCGGCAGTTCCTATGACTGCCAATTTTTTAGTATACGTGTAGAAGCTTACCGCCTGCGAACAGCGCGACTGCCGCGCTGGCGCTGCTTGCGACCTAATGTGAAGGCGCCCTTAGATTTAATTTAATTGTCGTGATATATTTTTTTATCTTCCCCAGGTGGTTATGATTCCTGACCTTCGTCTAGACCGCGAAATGACGCGACACGCTACCATCGTAATCAAATCTCTCATGGACTTCAAACCCGAACTCTTTGGTCTGCCACCGTTCCCGGAACTGCCCACAGACAAGAAAAAAGTGATAAAGATCTTGGAAGACGACCCTCGGGACGCCATAGACGATTGCGAGAGGAAAAAAAAAGAAAGGAATATAAAGAAAAGTTTACCTCCGGCTCCCGTGAAAGATTGAGTTTGTTTATCTATCTATACGTACAAATTAATTAAAGTTGAGTCTGTGTGTAATTTAAAAGTCAGTTTTTAAAGTGAAAACTTCTTTAGGCGCCTAGACAGATATTTCGTGGGCTGTGAATTGGATTCTAGCGTCACGCTCGGATATGATAAGAAATCTTCGGGTAAACTCGGGACCATGGCTATTGGCTATTTAGAAATGAGTCAGCCAATGGGTAATGCTGAAAGGGCGCGGCCTCGGCATCATGCCATGGCCATCTAGAAATGCATCAGCCAATAGGAAATGCTAATGCATTTGGCCATGCCATGATGCCCAGGCCACGCCCTCCGGTTACACACGTGTAGTTTCCAAAGTAAGCTATCAAATTCTGAGTTCTAAGTTTTCACTTCTATCGGCAGTTCCTATGACTGCCAATTTTTTTACTAAGTTCAAATCCTACTAATATTGTAAATTTCAATATTTGAATATTTAAATGTTTGTTGCCCTATCACGTCGTAACGCTTGAATGGATCGGGGGGTCTACCGCCTAACGAAAAACGCTTTGGCATTGCCGTCTCTTTCATTTCAAGCGAGAAGAAAAGAGACAGCAATGTCAAAGCATCAAAGCGTCAAAGCGTTTTTCGTAAGGCGGTAGAAGCGCGGTTTGAATCGTTTCATGGTTGATGTTCCAAAAACACGAAGAGATTTGACTCCACGTTTGTGATACGAACGTCTAGGTTGTGGAATGCGTTGCCTGAGTGAGTTTTCCCCGATAGTTACAATCTCGGTGTCTTCCAAATCGAGAGTGAATAGGTTTCTTCTAGGTAAGCACGCTCCGTCGTAGATCACATCATCGCTTAACATCAGGCGAGATGGTGGTCAAGTGCAATCCTATAATAGTTAAAAAAAATAAAAATGAATGAAATTTGGAACGGTTACTTAGATCATTTATATTGTGTGCCCCGTACCACACAATAAATATTAGTACAGAAGCCACACTTACCAAAAACAATTATTTATATAAATAGCGACTCTTGCTGGGACACAACAAAGTTCAATTCAGCTCGCAATACCTATCGCGATTTTCAAATAAACATTTGCGCTCTTTCTAACGCGTAACTCTGTCCCTGTCTAGCGCGGAGGGTTTACGACATATCTAATAACAATATGCGCGGGAAACGTTTAGCGCGAGCGCTCAGCCGTGCGTCCGACAACCGACTGTCACTTGTTTCCTGGAAGGAACGGTCTAGCGGTAGGCTAAAACCGCGCGACCTTGAGCGAGTGAGGGTGCACTGCCCGTACTATATATACATTATGGGTAGATCACTAATTTCACTGGAAACATTACTGGTACTTCCCCAGACGGACTCAGAGAGTCCTACCACTACTTAATTATTGTTAGATTCATTCACTTGGCCTCGCTAAGTCGCAAATCAAACTTGTTCATTAAAATCATCATTAGTTATCTAGTTAATGACGGTATGATAAACGGCCATTTGATACAGGTAGAGTATCAGAACGTTAAGTTTCAATCGCATTTAGCGATCTTTTCAAGGGAACGGCAAGCGTTAGGCAGTTGTGCATTTGTCCCACCGCCGACGAGAAAACGTGTAACTATCGACTGTTTCCTCGCTTAAGAAAAGTAAGTACAATAGATATACACTCCGTGTAAATAAGAGAGATGCATATACAAACAGTTGATCGCTGACTGTTCACACTGCCGACGAGCACTCGCTTCGCTAGTTTGTCGCGACAAGAGCTATGAAAGATAACATTCGCTCAGCGATACTCGCTAAGCGATTAGAACACGCCGAGAGAGCAACCAGAGGGTCATTTCTCTACAGTGCGGCGCTTCTACCGCCTAACTAAATCGGCTATCGCTTTGCTAATGCTGTCTCTATCATTTCAAGCGGGAAGAAAAGAGAGAGAAACATCAAAGCGATGACATTTTTCGTTCGGCGGTAGATCCCCCGGATCTGAAAGTAGGTACACTTTTTATTACGCCGCGAGCGAGTGATACGAGTAATCGCTCGCCTCACTTACACACTCGCTTATAGCCGAGCTACACAACTATCTGAATTAAGCACTAGCTCCCCAACTCTTTTCTAAAGGCAGTTTTATACAGGGTCAGTAACTGTCGCCAATGCTGGCGCCGAAAACTGACTCGTGTTATTTAGACGCAGTTAGTATTTCGTCAGTAGTCGAGGATATTTCTGTCAGTGTACACACGTTTGTAAAGTCAGTGCGGATAAATGAATTCTCGAAAACAACATAAAATAATACTAAATAATTTGTTGAAAAAATTACTGCCTTAATTCTAGCTCTACTCGTTCATCGTTGCCGGTGAGACAACTGCCTTAAACCGCATCCCCATTTAATATGATTCAGACGATTATTTCACAAGTAACTATAGTTTAATTTAAGGATTTATAAAAGTTATTTTAAATTAAGATCTAAAAAGGTCACCTTCATTTGGGTTCGGAAAATTCCATTCCTTAAGATCTAAAACACGACCAATTAAAATGAAAAAGTCAATTTAAGGTAATATTTAAAATTTGAAAGCGACCTCTTAAGACTCGACTCATCATCAATGGAAAATAAAAAAACATATTTCAGCTTTATAACCAAACCCACTTTATTGTATAGTGAAATGACAAACTTATATAATTTTATTTTATACACAAAATATCTCTACGTGTTTCAGGTAATATTATAAATACAATTCTAATGATACTACTATTTACAGAGAGTAGGTACTTATAGGTACAGCCTAGAGTCTAGATCATGTTCCACAATTTAAATTCATAGTGAATTTTAAAATTTAATAACTTCACGGACATTTTAATGCAATTATTTAATTCGGTACGCAGAAACTAACAAACTAAAACACTAATAAGACAAAACATTTTTTTTTAATTTCGAACCGATGACGTCACTACTTTGGCGAAATACAATGTCGGCGTTGTTGCAATAAAAAAAAACATGACATAAACACTATGTATGAGCGAATAAAGTAAATGAATGAGTACAGATAAAAAATATGGGGACCTAATGACGTCACAGATATCAAATGAAACCCAATTGTTGTTTAAGAAATAAATTAGTACTTTTAATTAGTCTATGGTCTCTAGACCATACCAAAATCATAAAAAAATGCTAAATACAATAAAACATATTTAATTACAGATTTATGTATAGGAAAAAATTGAGAACACAAAAAAACTGTTGCGATTTCTCAAATATACAATAAAATTATATAAGTAGGCATCGTATAAACTAAACCAGGATGAAATCATTTTGAACAAAGATTTTAGTTTTTATACATAATAATATCGTTTCTAAACAATTGACCAATTTTAAATATATCCCTTGGTTTTTTTCGTAGTGGTAAGACTCTTAGCAGAGTCTGCCTGGGGAAGCACCACACTTCTACCAGGTTTTCCACCGCCAAGCAGTAATGTGCAAACATTACTGTGTGAGCCTGGGTCATACAGCAGAATTTGTCAAATGTGTAGAAACGACATTTTATGCATACATGTTACAATGTGATCACACTATGAAAAAACATATTTATGTACATAAAAAATACAGAACTATGCAAAAATGAACATCGAAAAATGGAACGAACTTTAAAAAAATAGGTTACTTTAACCCTTTCCTATGAAAACAGTAAATTTTATTTTTCCAAATTTTCTGATCAGGAATCATTTTTGTTTAGTCCTGTACATGTGCTCTGAATTTACAAAATGTACACAAAAAATATAGTGTTTTATATTAAAACTATAGAGCAATTTTAAATATTCTTGTGCCGTTAACCTTTTGATCGCCACGCTAAAAACGGCGTATAAAAAATGTTTATAAAATATTTTATTTTGAGAAATGTTGCGTCAGTCAACGATTAGTAGTATTGTTTATATAGTGTCTGATGGTAATCAACACTGCTGCCCATAACGGCAGTGTCACACTGTGTGACTCACACAGCTCTTGGAACATGAAGAGTTCAAATTATTGTCTAGGACTGAAATGCGATCGTCACACAATGATATAAGAGTATTTATCTCTTTGCTCTACATATAATGATTTGATTTTGATTTGAAACGTGTGTAAGACTTCCCCAGGTAGACTCTGCAAAGAGTCCTACCACTCCAAAACTATTGATATTTGAATTATTATTGAGTTTTTACCTGGGTGGTACCATTTTATCTGTCTTTTATACACGTCATTGACGACGAATCGCAAACGCTTGTCACGTATATGTGACCGTGACGGTCGAAAGGTTAAAAGAAAACTCGAACTCATGTCATCTTTACACGGAAGCGTGTGAGCGAGAAGGCGTTTTTACCTGGGTGGTACCATTTTATCTGTCTTTTATACACGTAATTGACGACGAATCGCAAACGCTTGTCACGTATATGTGACCGTGACGGTCGAAAGGTTAAAAGAAAACTCGAAAACTCATGTCATCTTTACACGGAAGCGTGTGAGCGAGAAGGCATGATGTTGAAACTATTTTCTTCTATGGCAACTTATACTAAATACACATTAGCTTATACTGTCATCAGTC
Organism: Ectropis crepuscularia; assembly: GCA_963693475.1. Taxonomy (NCBI): domain Eukaryota; kingdom Metazoa; phylum Arthropoda; class Insecta; order Lepidoptera; family Geometridae; genus Ectropis; species Ectropis crepuscularia. The sequence goes on from OY856367.1 coordinate 9,910,566, forward strand.
TGGTAAAAACTGTGTCTTTAGGCACTTAGCATCCACTTATTTCGAATCCAATATATGATTAACTATTTATACAAAGTTGACACAAAATTTAGTGAGCTCTCGGTACCTAAGTACGAGTACAAAACCGAGTCGCGCCTGTACTGACACAATCGGTAACTCAATAGTCGATCAATCCAAGATGGCCACTGCTACAAAATGGCGAATTGCATATTTTTTACACAACAGCCTCAATATGGGTATCAAATGAAAAGGCTTGACAATTAGTATACTATATACACTGTGAAATTGTTCAAATTGAAGATGATTGGGGGTAATTTAAGTCTTTTAATTTTGTATTTAGTGTCGCGTGTTGGCAAGCTGTTCCCGAGGGCTTGGTGAGACGCGCGAGGGGTGGGGAGGCCCCCACTCTTTCCCGCTCTACGACTTCATGCCCCAAACATTGAAAAGCTCTTAAAGTTTTGCTCAAAATATACCTTACGCTATGAATAGTTATGTTTTACAAGTTCCAGAAAGGAGAAGATTATCCAGTAAGTATAAAAATGAACACGTCCATGTCTTTAGTCCAATCAAAATAGTATTTTATTGCGACGTATCACAGTGTGTTTTGCAACGACGCGACTCATAGTGTTAAGAAGCGTGCAGTGCATTCTTTGAAATGGACGGTATTTTAAACGGCATGAGTCGTGCTCATTATTCTAAGGCTAAATTCATAGCGAAAGAGCAGCGGCAGTTTCATTGTAATGCGATTTGAAACCTTAAAGTCATATTTATAATACATAGTATGGCTTGAGAAATTTGAAAAGTAGCGCGCCCGTGTGATACTCCTCGAGTACTCCACAACGACGTATACAAGCGATACTTTGTTTTATAACAATGATTTTAAGGTTTTAAATCGCATTCCAATGACACAGGTCGTCGCTGCCTCTTTGACCTGAGTTGTGCCTAAGATCCGATACAAAACATAAGCAAGGCTAGATAGATGCGAGTTCAAATCCTGTCGGTTGTCAATTATTTTTTGAACTTTTCAATATTATACTTTCAAATTTAGCGCGATTTTTTACACAACACAATTTTAGTATAATCTTAATCTCCGATTTAGAGGTAATCATTATAAAAAAAAACCTACCAATTACTTGGAAGTTTTTGTAGTAGATAAAGTTTATCTTTCACTCTTTATTGTACAAGAATTTGTAAGATACAGACAGACATTTCTGTCTATTACAATATTATTTTTTCAAGAAATGGCAAAAATATACTCTTTTTTTACTAAAATGACAAAGATATAAGCACGACAACGCAACATGGCTAGTTGCGTATTTGACACAACATACTTATATAGTTGACATACAATTGATTCTCACTCAAATAAATAAAACATTTTAATTTCGATATTAATATCGATTATTTAGAGAAGAGACATAAGGAAAACACAATTAAAGTCCCTGAACCAGAGTATTTACATATAAAACAATACATTAGGTAATGTTACTTTGTAATCTATAAAAATAAAATATTCATAATCAAAATGATTAATTACTTATGATGTGATGCAATATCGGTTTTAATCTATCACGGTTGTATTCGTATCACACTAGTGTTATAAACTGCCGATTATTTACCGTGGCTATACGGTGGGAGCGAATTCCCGGTATTTCGGTGCAGTTTAATGTACAACGTTTACGGGTAAACTGACGAATTGTATACACAAGTTTTTAAACGTCGACTGACTAGTCTTTCTCAGTGTGTTGGGACGATTACCAATGCTAGACGATCTCGAACGCAAATATCGATATTCGATATGGAAACTTTTTTTGAAGTGAAAACTTCCTATATTTCTAGATTAAACATAACCACCGTAAATAACCCGCCATACATAAGCAGTAGTGAGTGATGCAACAATTAATTTGAATAAAAATACGAAAATACAGATCCTTAGAGATATAAATTTATGACTTGCGGCAGTTAATATCAAATGATATCTGAAAACCTATCATTTAAATGACGTCTGAATGAATGTTGTTCACTAAATGCAATGTAATTGTGAATTTGCGAATGTATCTAGTGAAACAGCAAAAATATATATCTGATTAAAACAAGTGATTAAGAGTTTAAACTTTGAACGATGAAGACGTATTGTAGTGTGGTAGGACTCTTTGCGGAGTCAGTCTGATGAATTACCGACTATACTATACTCAATGAAAACCCAAGATTTAGAGTGATAGGGCCATATGCAAAGTCAGTATGTTTATCTACCGACCATACTAAATCGAAAATGACGTGTTTTGATTCCTGAAAAAGCTAAACCGTTTCATACAACGACGCAATTTGAATTCAACAAAATACCATAAGTCCAGTTAATTAAGTTAATGTTTCTACTGCTGGGATTCAGGGTCTCACACACAGGGAGTTAAGGCCACCACACTGCCAAGGTAATTAGCGAAGATGCCTTTATCGGAACATGCCGGTTTTTTTCGCGATGTTTCTGCTTCACCGTAAAAGCCAGTGGCGACGATACACTGGTGTACAAGTGCACTCGAAAAAATGGTTTGGTTCGAATGGTTTCCTGATGGTGTTGTGTGTGATGTGTCCACCAATGAATAACACGTCAATTTCGGCATAGTAAAGACGTTCTACAAATTTACTTAAAAGTCAAATAAAGAGATTTTCGGCACGAAATTTGTAAAACTTCTCGTCAAGAACTAATAAGATTTCTACTACTGTCATCAGCTTCTAGATCTTGGATTTTCTTTGCAAGTGCATCATCCATGATTAAATTTGAGATTTTGCCATTTTCTTTGATTAAAAAAATATTATTGGAATCTTGAGTAACTGTGACTTGGACGCTTCCATTTTGTGAATTGACTACTTCTTTATCTTTTGGTCGAATATTTGATTTTGATTCAATAATGCTTTGTGAAATTATTTCTTGATTACCTTCAAGTGGAATATCTTTCAATTCTTGCAAGTTATCTTTACCAGAACCGATTTTGTTATTTAGATCTCCTAAATTTGATTTAGCATTGATTTGCTCAGAAACATTACATTGTTGTTTAAAATTTACATTGTTAGCCGACTTACTGTCTTCATGGTCTTGTTTCTGTAGCTTTGTATCTTCTTGTTTCTGTTTTTCTTGAACACTTTCAACTTCTTCTCTCTGTTTCTCCTCTTTTTCTCTCCGGTTCTCATCTTCTTCTTTCCGTCTGTCCTCTTCTGCTTTCTGTTTCTCCTCTTCTGCTTTCTGTTTCTCCTCTTCTGCTCTCCGTTTCTCCTCTTCTTCTTTCGCTCTCCTCTCGGCGAGTTCCTTCCGCTTCAGTTGGTTCCACCAGGGCATAAACCGCTGGAACATGACTCTGCTTCTGTGCTGGGGTTTCAGCACCCAGGATAAGGCCATGTCCGCATCAGCAATCCTGTAATGAACACAGTTTCCGTGTCACATATATAATCTTTTTGCAGCGAAAACTTTAAGTTCCTTTTATTTTTTGAAAAGATAAAAAACATTTCAACTCGCGACACTGGTTATCGTTACAGACACCTCTATATGTAATTTTATAGTACCTACAAGCAACACCCCGCGTTTTTACCTGCGTAGTTCCCGTTCCCGCAATTTTTCAGCGATGAAAAGTAGCCAATGTGTTACTCCAGACAATGTGATCAATCAGCGTTCCCAACTTTCGCATTTACGATATTAGTAGGATAAAGTGAATCGGCATGTGCCTGATGGTAAACAACATGCCTCATAACAGCACAACGTCACGCAGCTATTAACTTAAGAGGACAAATCGCTACCTAGCACTGCACTGCGCGCTCGTCACCCAAAGACATAAAATGTTTTATCTCTATGCCCGTGTCATTTACCAAACCGAAACACAGTGCTGTTTGCACATAATTTTGCTAAATTTGCTTGTCAGTAAAATAACTAGCAGATGTGTAATACTTCCCCAGGCGGACTGTGCAGAGAGTCCTACCACTACAAAACAATTGCTATTTTAATGGGTGCCACCATTTATTTCGCTGTCTTCTACACACGTCGCCTACGACGAATCGGAAACATTTGTCACGTATACGTGACTGTGGCGGTCAAAAGGTTAAAACTATTTTTCTTTCCGAAATTGTTACGATTAATTCAGAGCCAATGGGTTCATATCAAAATATTTGTTATCTTTTTATAGTGTAAAAATAAATATTTCGTATCTCACCGTCTCTTAAACCGTTCCCGGTCCACAGCAAACCGCTCCCAGTGGCCCGCTCTCGCTTGCCGCGCGGCGAACGCCCACACTCGCATCACGTGCACCTTCGGCGCGTCTGAAGAGAATCGGACCTGGAAAGATTGAGAATAACTTTATAGTAGCTGCCATTGCATGCTTTATAGCTGGACAATTAAAAACTTGAAGCTGCCATAGATGCTTTAAGTTTGGACGATTAACCTGCAGCTGCCATGGTTGCTTTAAGTTTGGATAATGGGATTAACCTGTAGCTATCATAGATACTTTAAGTTTGGAAAAAGGAAATAATCTATAACGGCCATAGATGCTTTATGTTTCGTAAACGGGATTAACAAGTATCTGCCATAGATTCTTTAAGTTTGTAAAATTATCCTGTAACTGCCATAAATGCGTTAAGTTTGAAATAAAAGAATAATCTGTAACGGCCATGGATGCTTTGAGTTCGTACAGTTAACCTGTGACTGCAATAGATGCTTTACGTTTGGACAACTAACCTGTAGCTGCCATAGATTCTTTAAGTTTGTACAATTATCCTGTAACTGCCATAAATGCGTTAAGTTGGAAAAAAAATCTGTAACGGCCATGGATGCTTTGAATTCGTACAGTTAACCTGTGACTCCAATAGATGCTTTACGTCTGGACAATTAACCTGTAACCGTCATAGATGCTTTACGTTTGGACAATTAACCTACAACTGCCAAAGATGCCTTAAGGACAACGGGATTAACACGTAGCTGTCATAGATGTTTGAGTTAGGAAAAATTAAATAATATGTGACCGCCACAAATGATTTGGATTTGGTCAAGTATCCTGTAGCTGTTTGTTACAGATGCTTCAAGTTTGGAAAAAAAAATCAGTAACGGCCATAAATACAATATAAGGTTGGACAATTAACCTGTAACTGTCATAGATGCTTTATGTTTGGACAATTAAGGTGTAATTGCCATAGATGCTTAAAGTTTCGACAATAGGATTAACCTGTATCTGCCATACACGCTTTATGTTTGGACATTGGGATTAGTTTTTAGATCCGTATCAACCTATAGACCCCCCCACTGCTGAGAAACTGGTCTTCCCCTAACCATGTAGGGAAGTTTACGTTATAGTCCACCAAGCTGGCTAAGTTAAAGCACGTAACGCACATGACATCAAAAAGACAGTGATGCGCTTGAGATTCGAACCAGCGATTCCGGATCGATAGTCGCCGTTCTCCCGACTAGACCAGCCGTAACTTCATAGTAGTCACGTAGTCACTAGACCCCTTCAGTTCTAATTGCAATGATTGTTCAATTCAATGGACTGTTCACATTTGGTACACAATGTGACCTTTACTCCCTCGCGATAAGGTTCTCAGTTGCAGCGAAATAACACTGGTCACCCCCTTCCATAAAGCCCTTGCAATACAATATACACAGCTATTATATGGAACTACGCAGCATTGCAATGGTTTCCTAAAGATTACGTCATCTACTACGTAGTGACTAGCCTTCCTACTTCCGTCTAGTTCTATAAACGACTATTTACTAATCAAAATTCGAATAAAACACAAGATCCAATCTCAGAATCGATATAAAACGTAAATACACGCAGATCTCATCAGATTGCCACGCTATACTAACAAGATCACATAAATACTCCACTAAATGTACCCACTCGGGGCATTCTCTCGCAAGGAGAGAGTCAAGGCCATAATCCACCACGCCGGCCCAGTGCGAGTTGGTGAATGACACATGACTTTGAAAGATTCTCGGTATATGTCGGTTTCCTCACGATGTTTTCCTTCACCGTTTTATGTTAGCGGCATTACGCACATTACTTGGAAAAGACAGTGGTGCACGTGGTTTTGAACCCGGGGTCTCCGGATCGGCAGTCGCCGTTCTCCCGACTAGACCAGCCGTAACTACAACATCAGTCTAATAATAAACCACACGCGCCGTTGCCTGGTAGTTATCGAAGTATGCGATAAGACCTCCAAGTAAAATGCTTCAGTAATAGTACTGAGCTTGGGGAGTCATTTTTATTCCGTAATTTGTGGTATTTCCACAAAGAGTGTTAGTAACTACACGTAGTAAAGATTAGGTCAGGACAGTTCTGTTGTAGATTACACTGTGGAATCAAATAACGGGGAATCTATAAAAATCGCCACACAACACGATGCTTTTAGCGTCTACAAGATTTCATTCACACCGGTCTATTTCTACTGAGGCCGTGTCCATGCGACGCCGTGACGTCATGCATGACGTATAGCAGATTCTGAGTACCATTTATGCCCGAGCAACACGGGGTTAGTTTTCAAGCTAGGATATCAAGCTAGAGTACTTCTAGCTTCGTGTAGACAACGCTACGTAATGCTAATGTTATCTACACGAAGCTAGAAGTACTAGCTTACTAACACCAGCTTGCTATCCTAGCGTGAAAACCTAGCATCGTGTAGCTCGGTCATTAGTTTGGGCTACACCGTCATGTTTTTTAGTTGCCAATGAACCAATAAACTGACACATTTATCCTACTTGCTGACATATTTGGAACGCAGTTAGATTATAGACAAAAACAGCACATCACTTTATAATTGCGTAAAAAATACGGGAAATTCCGCGGGTCGTTGTTAGTTAAATTTAAATAAAATTATCAAATATTTATTTAGAACTAAAGATTATGTCAGGACAGTTGTAGATACACTGTGGAATCAAATGACGGGGAATCTATAAAAATCGCCACACAACACGATGCTTTTAGCGTCCACAAGATTTCATTCACACCGGTCTATTTCTACCGAGGCCGTGTCCATGCGACGCCGTGACGTCATGCATGACGTATAGCTGATTCTGAGTACCATTTATGCCCGAGCTACACGAGACTAATTTTCAAGCTAGGATGGCAAGCTAGTACTTGTAGCTTTGTGTAGACAACGCAACGCAATGCTATTTTTGTCTACACGAAGCTATAAGTACTAGCTTACTTAACACTAGCTTGAAAACTGGCCTCGTGTTGCTCGGGCATAAATGGTAACTCAGAATCAGCAATACCTCATGCATGACGTCACGGAGTCGCATGGACACGCATATCCTAGCTAGAAGAACTAGCCTCGTGTAGCTCGAGTATTAGTCTGAACTCTGAACCTACACCGTCATGCTATGTGGTTGCCAATGAACTGACACATTTATCCTACTTGCTGACATATTAGGAACGCAGATAGATTATAGTCAGAAAGAGGACATAGGGTACTTAATAATTACGTAAAAAATACGGCAGGTAAAACCGTGAGACGCTGTTAGTTAAATATAAATAAAATTATCTAATATTTATTTAGCAGTCAAAATTAGGTCAAGACATTTGTAGATACACTGTGGAATCAAATGACGGGGAATCTATAAAAATCGCCACAAAACACGATGTTTTTAGCGTCCACAAGATTTCATTCACACCGGTCTATTTCTACTGAGGTCGTGTCCATGCGACGCCGTGACGTCATGCATGACGTATCTAGCTGATTCTCACTACCGTTTAGTCTGTGACTATACCGTCATGTTTTGCAGTCGCTAATGAGTCAGTACACTGACACATTCATTATTTATATGTATTGAAATGACGAAATGAAAATGAAGATGGGTCGTGTTTGAGAAACGTTTGGTCACTAAAGCGTGTTCATTGTTTATGATTTATTTATTTTTCATATTAATTTCTAATTGTTGTCTAATATTCTAATAATATTATAAATGGGAAACTATGTACATTGTACATATGTTAAGATGTTTGTAGCTCAATAATATCACGGCTAGAGTTGAAATTTGGAACACAATAAGGTCTGGAATGGTACATACTTTAAAATGACTGCACCAAATTTGATGATTCTTCGTTTCATGTATTCGTTATTGTATAAGGTAGGTTTGTCCAGCACTCCAGCAGACAAATTAGAAAATGTTGACGGAAAAAAAAAATATGGTGGTGCGAAGTTTGTCGGCTCATTTAGTTTAATATATAGGCTAACTTTTTATCACAGGAAAATAACGGGAACGGGAATTACGGAGGACACTGCCAATCACGGCTGGTCTAGTAGGGAGAACGGCGACATTATTAAGCTACGGACCACGTCTGAGACGTGGTCCTTAACTGTAGGCCTCATAACAAAGCTCAAAGTCACACAGCGAGCTATGCTCGGAGTCTCTTTGCGCGACAGAATCAGTAATGAGGATATTCGCAAAAGAACGAAAGTAGCCGACATAGCTCGAAGAGTAGCTAAGCTGAAGTGACAATGGGCAGGCCACATCGCTCGCAGAACTGACAACCGATGGGGAAGAAAGGTTCTCGAGTGGCGACCACGAACCGGAAGACGCAGTGTAGGACGGCCTCCCACTAGATGGACAGATGACCTCACAAAGGTCGCTGGAAACCGCTGGTTGCAGGTTGCGCAGGACCGTTCGTTGTGGAAATCTAGGGGGGAGGCCTATGTTCAGCAGTGGACGTCTTGCGGCTGATGATGATGATGATGATTAAGCTACGTTGCCAAATACGGCTCTCATTATTCTTTCAAAAGTTTGTACGTGCTGTAAAGCGAGTTCTGGCTGCTTTGTTTATCTTGCATGACGACACGACACACTAGTTGCCCAACACAGAATTCCAGTCACATGCAAGCGACCTACGGCAAGGTCAGACCAACCTCAGTCACTTGGGTTTTCCTTGCCTTAGATGTTTGTACACAAGGTCGATCAGGTATTTGGGTAAACTATCATTATTATCTTATATGCTTCTTAACCGTTTGACCGCCAGGACTAAATTGCATTTCCGTGCCATGTACGCCAAGCGTACGTCGTAGCACAAAATTAAAAAAATCACAGCACCCATGGTTTTCAGCAACTAGTTTCGTACATTTACACGTTGTTTTGCTGGGATTTTCTATATAAGGACAAGATAAGTAAAAAAAAATATCAGTACTTATACATTTTTAATTAATATTTTGGTATAGTGCGTTTTTTAATTTTGGTCAACTATAGACGTCGTTGGCACTCAGTGCTCGCTAGCACTTGTCAAGTATAGGTGACTCTGGCGGTCAAAAGGTTAATAAAACCTTTTTGACCGCCAGTGTCACCTATACTTGACAAGCGCTAGCGAGCCCTGTGCGCCAACGACGTCTACAGTTGACAAAAAAACGCACTATACCAAAATATTGTGTGTTAGATATCAAATGGTGACAGCACTATACATTTTTTAATTTTGTGCTATGTCGTACGCTTGGCGTACAGGGCATGGATATGCAACGTTGTCCTGGTGATCAAAAGGATCCTAGAGTATTCCGGACCTTAGTAGTTTATTTATTTATATAAATAGCATAATAAGCAGTCCACTGAATGTTCCCATTGCTGGGACTCGGGGCATTCTCTCGAAAGGAAACAGTCAAGGCCATAATAGCTCGAAAGGAAACAGTCAAGGCCATAATAGTCGTGGGTTCGATTCCCACCCAGTGCAAATATTTGTGTGATGAATTCAAATGTTTGCACTGTGTCTGGGTGTTTCTTTGTATAATAAGTATGTATTTAAAACTATATAAGTATTATATCAGCTATCTGGCCGCCATCACACAAGCTTTGCTTAGTTTGGGGTCGGATGGTGTTGTGTGTGAATTGTCCACCAATATTTATTTAATACACCACACTGGTGCAGTGCGGGTTGGTGGATGACGCAATACCTTAAAAGATTGTATGTTTTCTCACGATGTTTTCCTTAAGTTAGCAGACACATAAACAGACTTTTAATATGAAATCCTTATTGAATGTTATCTTGGCCCGAAAACTTTGTTCAGTTTGGAGCCAAAATACTGTTAATAACATAATTAAACCACAAAACAATACAGAGATAACAATGATTAAACTTAAAATAATAACATTTTAGGCACATAAGGCGACCTTATCGCTAATAGCGATCTTTTTCAGATAACCTTTTAAGAGACCTTTATATATGGTGATGTGCGAAAAAAAAGTAGTGTCGTGGAATATTTTTTAATTGATTTAAAATATATTTTTTACAAAAATGGATCTTTGAAATGCATGTACAGTGTACACTCATTACAGGTACAAGTTCGCGCGGAGATCGCGACCGGAGAACGCGACAGGCACTTGACACTATGGAATTGTATGGGCGTCAGTTCGCACCGAGACCGCGACCGCGACCTGTCTCGGTCTCCTGTCGCGGTCTCCTGCCGCGGTCTCGCGTCGCGGTCTCAGCACGAACTTGTAGTACCTTAACTTTTGAATAACTGCACCAAATCGGATGATTCTTTGTTTTATGTATACCTTTTTGTTGTAATATAAGGTGTACCTATAGCAGAAAATTTTGAAAATGTTGACGAAACCAAAAGTATGGCGGTACGAAGTTCGTCAGGTAATCCTACTACATAATATTATAAATGTCAATGTTTGTTGCTCAATCACGTCGTAACGTATGAACAGATCGGGGTGAAATTTGGAATACAGGTAGAATATAGTCTGGAACAACACATAGGCTACTTTTTATCCCGGGAACTACGCGGGTAACACCGCGAGGCGCTGCTAGTTTACAACAAAAGAAGAATCTGAATTTCACAGATTTATGATATTTCAGAGATTGAATTCATCATCATCGTAATTTACGTATGATTCATCTCATACCTGTTATTCGTCCGGCTAAATGACCACTCCAACCCCAAAAACCGCAATGATGCTAAGTGATTACTGCATGGCGGTAAAACTGACAAAGGCATGGAACTTCCCCGGGCAGATTCAGCTATTAGTCCTATCACTTCAAGATACAAGCCATTCTTTACGTATCGTTGACGTGTAAATTGTACATCACTATCACTACATAGTATAAAACGGAGTCACTTGCCGCGTCTGTCCGTCCCTATATATTCTTAGATATTTGAAACCACCAAACAGATTGTGCTACGGGTTTTTTTTAATAGAAAGAGTGATTCAAAAGGAAGGTTTATATGTATAATACGTGCATAAAATAGCAGAGAAATACTGATAATTTTAAAAGTTTCTAATGTAATGTCATAAATAAACACATTTTTTGCGCTTACGCAACGCTGACTGAACCATATGAGCTAGATCAAAATAATGTACAGCAGTATTCCACCCCTTCAAAAGGTCTACAAAAAAGTCTGCAATTGTATATGTCTATCTCTTAGGGATAACCCACAATAACCATTTTTATTATGTAGTATATTTAATATCAGCGTTGCACCCGTGCGAAGCCGGAGCGGGTCGCTAGTTTATATAATAAATTACTTTAAATATCACGAAATAATCACGCAAATACATACAGTAAAACAGCCTGTTTACTTTTATTTTCGTGATCGTTCGTGACATTATGATTAGTTTCCAGTTATTTATCAAGGTTCAACTCTATTGACACCGATATAAACTACCAAAGAGAATGACAATTCGAGCTTAACTACTTAATTGTTGTCTGCATCCCAGTTTCATGTATTTGCGTCAATATTTATTAAAGAAACACAAGATACTAGCTCGGACTTTGACCAGGGGTTTTCCTTTGTTTGTAAAGGGACCTACGTCTGTTAACATAGTCCATGTAGAATAATGTACTTTTTAAATAGCAGAATGTTCGTCAGCTACTTTCAACTGTTTCTAGTGATTACTTACTTCAAATATATGATCAACGTCTTTAGGCTTACCCTAGTCCATTGCACAGGCCTCTCTTAAGATACGTCACTCACGTATATCAATCACCACGTCTTCAAGTTTAAGTGCAGCCTGCGCAACGCTTGCCGCTTTGGGGCCCCCACGTCTAGCCTTAACAGTTATCGGTTCTACGAGAGATATGACCAGCCGATTTCGACGTCATCAAGCTAATAAAACGTACCAATAACAAGCTGACACAAATCGACGTTCATTCTCCTTATAATATTAATATAGATAGCACATATTTAATTAAACGCGATAAAAGTAAACTCATAGATTGAATTCAAGGAAATTTTGTTAAAAATTGTGTACTAAAATCTCTGGACTTTGAATTGAACAAAATACTCTGAAGGTTTGATAAAATGACAGGAGAAACTACGCCCTGTACATGTATCTAATCTCAATCTAAACATGTATTGCTGTCAAAGTATCTTTAATCTAGATAAAAAAGATCTTTTAATAGTACAGATAACTACTAAGAATTTTTAAAGAATGATTTGTTCAAATATCTGGGATTCAGGCGCAGTGATGCAGAATGCAATTTGGAAGGAGCACTGCAATCTTCGGTACAGTTGGGCAAGATAACAAATTTCATTCTGGGCATCTAGATTCTAGACACCGTAAACCGTAAGCGTAATGGGGACTTTTAGTGTGGTTTGGAACGTGGAGAACTTTAAGATAAGTTTAATTTTAATTCTTTGACGTAATATTGTGGACATAACACCACTTTGTGCCTACTTAACACGTTTAAATCCTAGCAATCGAGTGGTAATGCTTGTCAACCTAAATAACCAATCATTGATCGGTAATAATCCGTACAAATGTGTGACCTTCAAACGTTTGTCAAAAGTCTAATAAAATTTAATTTTGCCTCAATTGTTAATTTGACTATATCTGCGATAAAATGATTAACCTTGAAAAATTATACAATTTCAAAAACAAATTCTTGAATTTCATGGGTTTGTAACAAGTTTAAAATAATAATACAATCAAGATAATATTCTAATACTTATTGTATAATAACTGTCTAAAATATCAGTGAAGAGGAAAGAGGAATGCTGTTCTCAATGCCATTATATCTCGAAATAATAATATTTTTGATAAGATAGTGTGACATTAAAATTAAATACATTGTATTATTACTTAATAATATGTTTGCGCTTTCTAGAAAAAATAATGATAATTTAGGGGATTTTTAGAATCAACCATGACTTCGATAAGATAGTCTCTAATAGGACTTCGTTAACGTCATCAGTCGTTTAGAAATCTTGAAATAACAGCTTAGTATCTTATATATAAAATTCTCGTGTCACAGTGTTTGTTTCCTTACTCCTCCGAAACGGCTTTACTGATTTTAACCAAATTTTATATGCATATTCTGTAGGTATGAGAATCGGCTACTAGCTATTTTTCATACCCCTAAGTGACAAGGGTTGTTCACTAAGGCAAAACAACGTTTGCGGGGTCTGCTAGTAATACAATAAATTAATAAGAGAATATTATAGACTAGTGTTACATTTACGAGTTTTTTAGGATATTGTTGCTAATGCAGCATTGTGGATATTGGCAAGGCATATTAGCAAATACCACTCGCCAATAAATATCTTTATACAAATAGGAATTTAGTGCCAAATCGTAATTTACACCTATTAAGCTATAATACATTTATATTAGCTTTCAATAGCATTTATACGCAGTTGGAACTGGGTGTCAACGGACTTTCTCGGACGTTAATGGACTGCCCTAATGGAGACAATGATTTTGTTTATATAGACGACGCGACGTTATCTTGGTGGCCGGCCAACTAGCACAGTGTTTACGCGTTGGACGCATTGTCTTATCAAACAAATGACGGACGCCGTTGACATTCTTCGAGTGCGAAAGATTTCTTATCTGACTAATGTTAGAAGAGATAACTCGACAGATGAATGGAGGGTATGCTTAGAGTTTAAAAATGTTTCGCAATATTAAATAAACGACGGTGTTTAACGTAACTCAACGTATATGCGTTAAGGTAGTAAAAGCCTTATAAGCTAACCCAAAGTTTGATTGAGGCAGTAGAGACCATCAATATGTTAATCGGAAACGCTCATCGCAATGGCTGAACCCTGGCGAACCAGCCTCAAGTGAAAATTGAAGCTTAAGTTTTCCATTTTGTAAACTGAGTGGCCGAAAGAAAAAACCAGTGGAGGAAAAAATAAACGAATTACGGTTTTCAAAACACAAAAGCATGAGTAAATAGCTGTATACATTTGTAATTGGAATTCCTAACCAAAGCGGAGAATTTTGAGTTCAAAATTGACCAGTACGACAAAACACCATCAATGTTTATGTAAGGACTTAATACAAATGAGGCCAAAGGAATCCTTTGTATAAAAATAGCATAACGTAGTGAAGTTAAAATTTTCTAAACTTTATCTTGTTTTTTTAAACATAAGCAAAAACAAACCGTAACATAACTGTTACGAAGTCGCGATAGTATTTCTATTGTCGAGATATAATAATCTTATCTCTACCACGCAGGTGGAGTGCAAACTCTATAACGTAGCGACGAGGCTGACGCAAAATCAATTAAATTATGCGTTTGCAGTAAACGTAATCTAAGTTAGGTACCTATAGTTTGACTGGCCTCGTGGCTTAGTGGTTAGTAGCTCTGCCTGCGAAGCCAAGGGCCGTGTGTTCAATTCCCACCCAGTGCAAATATTTGTGTGATGAATTCAAATGTTTGCACTGTGTCTGGGTGTTTCTATGTATCATAAGTATACTGTATTTAAAACTATATAAGTATTATATCAGCTCTCAGGCCGCCATCATACAAGCTTTGCTTAGTTTGGGGTCAGATGGTGTTGTGTGTGAATTGTCCACCACCACCACCACCACCACCACCACCACCACCAATGGTTTGGTAAAACAAGACGCGGTCATTTTTATGTAGGCCTAGTAGCGCCCCAAGGTTTTAGCCGCGTAGTTCCCGATCCCACCATTTTCCCTGGATAAAAAGTAGCCTATTTGTTATTCTAGACGTGATTGTGCAACAAATATCCAAACATTAGTGTGTGGATATTTGTTGTAAGCATTATTGTTAACATTTATAATATCAGTAGTAGTATGGATATGGTGAATTCCCAAAGACATGATGGAAAATAGATATTCAGTATTTAAAAAGAAGATGTTAGTAATCAACTAATTAATTAATGATTATAATTTGATAATAAGATTATAATATCATTTCTCAAATTATACTGGATGTTTCGATATTCACACATTTGTAACTCAAACACGTAAAATAAATAATTTGAAACTTTAATTTAAAATGCAGTTTTAATTCAGAATACAGGATACCTAGTTTACTTTTAACTCGCCAAATTTTTTAGGGTTCCAACTTTTATAAGTTTTTCTAGGTAAGCACGCTCCATTGTAGACAGAATCGATGCTGAACAACGATAGCTAGCGATAAAGTGTAAGTGTTAAAAAAACTACAGTAGGTCTGTGTAACTCCAATAAAACGAAGACAATATTACATCGACTAACACCTCACTACAAGACGCCTACTCTCTTTCTACGAAAAAAAACATAATTTCAAAATAAACTCCTACTCCGGTTCTACTTCGAACGTTTTGTCCGTTTAAATGTTCTAAGCCTACTCCAATTAGAGTAAGTTTAGAACAATTCAAAGGATAATTTCCATAAACAACTATAAAGTACGCGGTATCCCGCTATAAGGCAGTCTATCCAGCAAATACCTCGCGGAATTGGAAACAGCGGGATTGTAGTCCCTAATCCACAGCCGAAAGACGTAGAGTTTACGTCGTATGGTAAACGTACAGCTGAATTGTTCCAAGATAGTGTTACGTGCCTACGGTCACGTCTACGTGTTTTGTACTGATGTAAGTCCAACCTGTTTTGTTGACACGAAGCAAACTTTGCGACTGCAGGTTTTTACGTAGACGTTAAGGCCTGTTCACATCGGAGCGGTATTCGCTGCCGCCTACGGTAGAGAAAACCGAGTGGATAAGCGGTAATATTACTGTTCACACCAAAAATACCGCCTACCCAGGCGGTACGTACAAAATACCGCGCGGTATTTACCTCTACCCACAGCGGTAGCGAATACCGCTCCGGTGTGAACAGGCCTTTAATGAGATATCTATACTTTTTTTATAGTAGAGTGACGAGGCGATCAGGATATGAGCCTAACCGCAAGCAACATGCCTGCCCATAACAGCACAGTGACACGCAGCTATTGGAACACGGAAGAGTCCAAATCATTACCTAGCACTGCACTGCTTGTCACCCAGATACATATATAAGATATTTTATGTATGTGCCCTGTAATTTCACTGGAAACATTGCCTACATTCAAACCGGTACATAGTGATGTTTTCACATTACTGCTCGCCGGTAGAATAACTGGCAAAGGTGTGGTACTTCCCCAGGCGGACTCTGCAAAGTGTCCTACCACTACTTAAATACTAGCGCTTTTTATTTATATTTTATTGCCTAACTAACTCGGCTTTGCTATCTCTATTCTTTCAAGCGAAAAGAAAAGAGAGCGCCATATCAAAGCTGTGACGAATTTAGTTTGGTGGTAGGACCCCTCCGCTGCATCACCGAAGACCATCCGAGAGTTCAACCTACAGATGGCCATCAGGGATAGAAATGCAGCCGTAGTGGAGGCTCTCGGCCGGGAGGAGGCGGCTTAGGCAAATGGCAATAAGGCAAAGAATCGATGTCGAGTCGAACACTAGCGGAATCCCAACCGGTAGTGATCGGCTCAACAGACGAGCACTAACTAGTATTAGGTTTAAAATGTTCCCAACTCCCCCCTTATTTCCCTCTTCTTCTAATTATCCAAGAAAGATGTAAAAATAAATAAGATTTGAAATGACAAAAGTCACGGACCCCGGAGTCTGTGGAGTAGCAATTTTGAATATTAAAAAAAAAAAAACCCCTCCGCTTAGTAGAATTTTCCGCTACAAGTAGCCTATGTGTGTAATACCGGACCATAATTTAGTTGAAATTTGCATCATATCCGTTCAGCCGTTACGATTTGATTCATCATCAACAGCAGCGGACCATTTCACGGTAGACGTTTTTAGGACGGGCGAAATACTACCGCCAAGCAGTAATGTGCAAACATTACTTTGTTCCGGTTTGAAGGGCAATGTTTCCAGAGAAATTAAAGGGCTTAGAGATAAAACAACTTAGATCTCTGGGTGACGAGCGCAGTGCGGTACTAGGTAATTATTTGGGCTCTTCATGTTCCAATAGCTGCGTGTCACTGTGCTGTTATGTGGCAGGCATGTTGCTTACCATCAGGCACATGTCCTGCTCGTCTCGTCACACTTTATTTAAAAAAAAAAAAAAAAATTGTGAGTTAGCGTCTCGCGTTACCAACATGCGGAATAACAGTTTGTAGCTGTACAGGTCATTTTTTGTAAATGGAATTTAAATTTTCTTTTTATTCGCATTGAGCTCTTTTTGGATAGAACAAAAATAATTGAATTCGTCATCGTCACCGAACGCTTTCCATGAACTATAATAATATCTTAAGACTATTTTAAATATTAATACTTATATTGGCAAAATCTTATATTATTTATTTTCAAATATTTAACCTCGCCAATGCATCAAACAATGAAGAAAAATATTTTTAAAGTTTTTTGACTACTATCGGCAGTCCCCATGACTGCCATTGTTTTTTTGAAGTGAAAACTTCTTTAGGCGCGCTATAGACAGAATTTTCGTGGGCTGTAAAATGGATTCATCAATCGTCACGCTTGGATATGATAATAGATCGGATCGGATTGGATAAGAAATCTTCGGGTAAACTCGGTAAAAACGGCCAGGTAGGTACCAGGGTAACAGAAACAGTAAAGAGTTTCGATTACCTACCTCCAACAGCCCAGCGTTTATCTCCAGATACCAGGACAACAGAAATATAAAAGAGTTGCGTTTGCCCCTAGGTACCAGTACCAGGGCAACAGAAACAGTAAAGAGTTGCAATATTCTGTATAATTACGTTGATATAAAACTAGATGGCGCAACCATCGATTTAGCTGGCGGTGTTGAAATTATGCGAATGTACATAGACCTACGATGGTTTAACAAATAATTTGTCTTCTAACAAGGTAATAAATAAATTGAACAATTCAATTAAAAGTGAAAACATTTGAGTCACAAGTTTTCACTTCTATCGGCAGTTCCTAAGACTGCCAATTTTTTTTAAATTATACATCTAAATATTGCCCTGAAAATAAACTTTTTTTAAGCTAATTTTTGGAACATTTTGAATAATAAACAAGACAAAATATTAGTAAAACGCTTCGCAATATTACAGCGTCTACTACACCAGTTGCATCAGA
Source organism: Ectropis crepuscularia (assembly GCA_963693475.1). Classification (NCBI taxonomy): domain Eukaryota; kingdom Metazoa; phylum Arthropoda; class Insecta; order Lepidoptera; family Geometridae; genus Ectropis; species Ectropis crepuscularia. The sequence goes on from OY856367.1 coordinate 9,928,830, forward strand.
TATGTTTTTATTCTTCAGTTTACCTACACGATGACTTTCAGAATCCTCTATAGTTCAAAATATACAAGAATTTAGTCAGTCATGCTTAGTAATGGGTTTTAGAGTTTACGTTTTTTGAGGTTTGATGATAAGAATGATACAGTATGTGATTTTTGAGCTATTCTCTGAAATGAATGTGGTTTAAAGTCTTGGCTAAATTTAGTCGACTGAATTCAGTTAAGTGTAATAGCAGTCGGTAAGATAGCATACTAAATTCAGAAGCTTGCTTCTAAACTTGCTTTTCTGAATTCAGTCGGCAAACATTGCTTCTAAATTTGCTACAAAATTCATCCACTAAATAAAGTTTTTTTTTTAAATAATGAGTGACGAGACGAGCAGGACATGCGCCTGATGGTAAGCAACATGCCTGCCACATAACAGCACAGTGACATGTAGCTATTTGAACATGAAGAGCCAAAATCATTACCTAGCACCGCACTGCGCGCGTCACCCAGAGATCTAAGTTGTTATATCTCTAAGCCCTGTAATTTCTCTGGAAACATTGCCCTTCAAACCGGAACACAGTAATGTTTGCACATTACTGCATGGCGGTAGAATAATTGACAAAGGTGTGGTACTTCCCCAGGCGGACTCTGCTAAGAGTCCTACCACTACAAAGTTAAACGTAACAAATCTTTTAGTTGGTAGTGAGATTGCGTGTGAAGTCATAGGCCTTGAGTTCGATACCAAGTGCAAACATTTATGTACATACGTATTTAACAGTCCACTAAATGTTCCCACTGCTGAGACTCGGGGCCTTCTCTCGCAAGGAGAGAGTCAAGGCCATAATCCACTACGCTGGCCCAGTGCGGGTTGGTGGATGACACATGACTCCGAAAGATTCTAGGTACATGTCGGTTTCATCACGATGTTTTCCTTTACGCACATGACTTCGAAAATACAGTGGTGCGTGTGGGGTTTGAACCCGGGGTCTCCGGATCGGCAGTCGCCGTTCTCCCGACTAGACCAGCCGTAACTTTTGTGAGCTTGTGACGAATACAAACAAATATTTTGTTCTGTGTCGGGTTGCTACTATGTATAATATGTATGTATTTGCAATTATTTAAGTAACTACCCGCGATTTTATCCACGTAGTTCTCATTCCCGGTATTTTCCCGCTTATGTTATTATTCTATACTATAAACGATCTGTTTCAAATTTCAACCCGATCAGACGACCCGACGTGATTGAGCAACAAACATACAAACTTTCGCATTTACAACGCGTCACTTACGTCGCGTAGGACGACGTATATTTACAAAATCAAAAATATAATCTTGAAAACGAAGCTTTTTTAAAACGAAGAAAAGTACCACATTAGTATTGTCACCGAAATTACGTAAGTATACCAAATTTCAACCTAATCTAACAACAGGAAGAGGTTCTAATTTAACTTGCAAGATTTTTGAAGTGAAAACTTCTTTTGGCGCGTCTAGGTAGATTTTTCGTGGGCTGTGAATTGGATTCTAGCGTCACGCTCGGGTATGATAAGAAATCTTCGGGTAAACTCGGGACCATGGCCATTGGCTATCTATAAATGTGTCAGCCAATGGGAAATGAAAGGGCGTGGCCTAACCATCATGGCATGGTCATCTAGAAATGCGTGAGCCAATAGGAAATGCTGACGCATTTCGACATGCCATGATGGCCAGACCACGGCCTCCGGTTACACCCGCGTAGTTTCCAAAGTGAGCTATCAAATTCTGAGTTATCAGTTTTCACTTCTATCGGCAGTTCCTATGACTGCCAATTTTTTCTCATACTAACAGGGCAAGTAGAATAAAAGCTTAAATAATAAAATAGATTTAATGACTCAGTGTTTTAATTTAATTTATGTGCTGTTCGAAGCATCTGTAAACGTAGCATACAGTGAATAGGGATAAATTAATATGAAAAGTATTGTAGCGCCAGGCAGTCTGTCACAACACTGTTTTCCTCTTTGAACGGGCAATGTTAATATCGGGTTAAAATTTACAACGGTCTAGCCGTTCCTTCCAGGAAACAAGTGACAGTCGGTTGTCGGACGCCCGGCTGAGCGCTCGCGCAAAACGTTTCCCGCGCATATTGTTATTCTAAATGTCGTAAACCCTCCGCGCTAGACAGGGACAGAGTTACGCGTTAGAAAGAGCGCAAATGTTTATTTGAAAATCGCGACAGGTATTGCGAGCTGAATTGAACTTTGTTGTGTCCCACCAAGAGTAGCTATTTAAATAATTGTTTTTGGTAAGTGTGGCTTCTGTACTAATATGTATTCTGTGGTTGTGATAGGACTCTTTGCAGAGTACGCTTGGGGAAGTACCACACCTTAGCCAGTTATTCTACCGCCAAGCAGTAATGTGATAGGGCATAGAGATAAAACATCTTATGTATACATATCTCTGGTGGGTGAGGAGATCAGTGCAGTGCTAGGTATTGGACTCTTCATGTACCAACAACTGCGTTTTCACTGTGCTGTTATGTGGCAGACATATTGCTTACCATTAGACACATGTCCTGCACGTCTCGTCACTCTATACAGATAGTGCAATCCACGAAGACGCGCCCCACTATTCCTCCTAACAGTTTATAGTATATGTGTGCAAGCTTCCGTCAATGTTTGAGTGTTATCGGTACACACTAATTACCTATGAATGCACACGCACACTACAATGACTGGTGAATGGTTCGCGACTGACGCTCGGAGCAAACGCGATTGGTGGAAAACAAAATTAGTGGGGCGCGTCTTCGTGGATTGCACTATCTATACGTCTATACTAAAAAAAAACTGGAATAACACGGGCTACTTTCCATCACGAGAAAATAACGAGAACGGAATCAAACAGCTAGTTATTTATTAATAATTATTTAGATCGTAATAAAGGCTCGTTTCATGTTTACAATACAAAAATAAATAAAATAGCAATACGTCGTTTATGTTTATCTATGGTTATTTATCAACGTTTCAACAGATTTCGTCATTCACCACAGGACAGATAACAGTCAGCGCAACCGCGAGCACTCTAGGTATCAATATGATAACACCACATAGATACATTGTTCTTCAGATGCTCCGATAACAAACAATCATTTACAGCCTGCAGGGGTCTAAAGGTCAACTCATCAAGGAATCTCAGAAACTACAAATGCTAGGAATCTGAAATTTTGCATGGAGGTCCCTTTTAGCATGTAGGCGCTCGTTAGTGCGGGGTTTTGAGAAATTCAACTCCTAAAAGGGGGAAACAAGGGATGAAGGGTTTTATGAAAATTCTTGATTTTCAAAGTTATCAAATTTGGTATCTAGGCACTTAACACGAAGCAATTAAATGTCTGTTATATCAATTTTGTAATTTCAAACTGTACGGTGGTGAAATTGGGGTTGATATGGGGGATGAATGTCAATATGCAAGTTCCCAACCGTTGAAGATAAAACCATAAAACTCTGTATAATAGACACTTGACACGAAGCAAACGAATGTTTGTTCCATCAATTTCGTAATTTCGAACTGTACGGGGGTGAAATTGGGGTTGAAATGGAGGATGAAAGTTCCCAACAGTTGAAGATAAAACCATAAAACTCTGTATATATATAGGGACTTGACACGAAGACAAATAAACGTTTGTTCTAGCAATTTTACAATATCGAACTGTACGGGGATTAAATTGTGGTTGAAATGGGGGTTGAATGTCTCTTACGCTTTCAAACCTAAACAACTGAACCGATTTTGATGAAATGGTATAAAATTGATATATTATAAGCTGTTTTTAATAACCGTAAATGTGTCTGGTTATACAAATAGGTACTGCCTGAGTTACCTTAGTAATAATTTCACGCGGACGAAGTCGCGGGTAACAACTATATAAAGCACAGCTATTAATATACCCTCGTGTTCACTGTTCAGTGATAATACTATCCTGCTTGAAACACAAGACGTTGGCGTAATTATGCTTACCGAACACATACATATACTCGTATATATGCAGCACAACCGAATTAAGCCAGCAATGAAAAGAAGATGAAGAAGAAGAAGACTTTCATCAGCTGTCTATTTTTATTTCATTTTATAAATTAAGATTAAAACTAATTGTTTCGCCAGACATTGCATTCTTGTCGAAGAGGTCTGTTTGTATGGGTCAACTTTTACAATGTTTTTTGTCATCTTACCAGCAAACAGGTATAAAGATTGTTGTATTTGTTTAAAACAAGAGTTTTTAGGGTTCCGTTAAACGTAAAAACGGAACCCTTATAGTTTCTTCATGTCTGTCTGTCTGTCTGTCCGTCCGTATGTCACAGCCACTTTTTGCCGAAACTATGAGAACTACACTATTGAAACTTGGTAAGTATATGCATTAAGATTTGACAAGAAAAATTTAAAAAAAAGAAAAATTAGGGTTGCCCCCCATACTGAGAACTGAAACTCAAAAATTTTTTTTCATCATCCCTACACGTGTGCAGTGTCTATCGATATGTCTTTAAAAATGATGTTGAAGTTTCTATAATAATTTTCGTCTACACTGAATAATTTGCGCGAGAGACACTTCCAAAGTGGTAAAATGTGTCCCCCCCCCCCCCTCTAACTTCTAAAGTAAGAGAATGAAAAATCTAAAAAAAATATATGATGTACATTACCATGTAAACTACCAACGACAATTAGTTTGAACTCGATCTGATGAGTAGTTTTTTTTAGTACGTCATAAATACACTATTATCGAAACTTCGATCAAAGTTACAACGAACTACAAGAACTATGTATATAATGTTACTTGCTGCAACGGAACCCTTCATGGGCGAGTCCAACTCGCACTTGGCCACTTTTTCAAGAAGCTACAAACTCTACAAAGTCGATCAGAGATATCAGAAGTGACTCACATGTATTACGAGGGTATAGGACCTTGCTCAATTCTAATGATAAAAAATAATTACAGTCAACAGTCATTCTATCTTGTAATAACGCGGTGGTGTTACGTTAACTGATTTCAGGCCTTTTTATCCTCCTAATGTTTTAAATGCGAAAGTTTGTGGGAGTGGACGTTTTTTACTCTTACGTGAAAAACATACTAAACAGATCGGAGAGTGTGCGACTGATTTACATGATCTAATACCACCTTGTCCTTTTTTCTATCGGAATGCTCGTAGCTCGAAAAAGCGACATCGTTTCATGGTTGATGTTCCAAAGACACGAACGAAGAGATTTGACTCTACTTTTGTGATAAGAACGTCTAGGCTGTGGAATACGTTGCCTGAGTGGGTTTTCCCCGATGGTTACAATCTTTGTGTCTTCAAATCGAGAGTGAATCGGTTTTTTCTAGGTAAACACGCTTCATCGTAGACCGCATCGTCGCTTTACATCTGGCGAGATGGCGGTCAAGTGTAAAACTATAAAAGGTAAAAAAAAAAAAAAAAAAATCGGGTTTAAATTTCGAATACAGTTAGATTACAGTGTGATAATAGTACATAGGCTACTTTTTAACGCGGTAAAATAACGGTAGGTACTGGGAACTACGCGGGTAAAACCGCGGGCGCTGATATACATTGAAGTGGTGACTCTTTGCAGGGTCTGTTTGGGGAAGTACCTACCACACTTTTTTCAGTTATTCTACTACAAATCGGTAATGGGCAAGCATCACTGTGTACCGGTTTAAAAGGCAATGTTTCCAGATAAATTATAGGTTACTAGCAGCGCCCCGCGGTGTTACCCGCGAAGTTCCCGTTCCCGTTGTTTTTCCGGGATAAAAAATAGCCTATAGAATAGAATAAAATAATTTTCATCCCACCAGCTCGGAAAGAGTACTTTTGCTCCTCGATATCAGGGCGCAAAAGTCGTTTTTACCCTCTAGAGGTTAAAGTAAATTTGAATTTAGAACATCGTGTGTACTGAGGTTTTGAATTCAAAACATAATTTAACCTATTTATTTCTACCTCCTTGGTGCCGAATTCATCATACATTTATTTTTAATTTGTTAAAAACTCATACTCGGAACCTCTTTGGTGTACTTTTTTTTAAATGCTTTGCGCGCAATTTTCTTTTCACGTATGGAGGATAGAGGTAAAGAATGTTATTTCAAATGGCAAAACATTTTGAAATGCTATGAATGAATAAATTGTGATCGAATTGAAGTATGCCGAGTTGCCGAGTTAAATAATTAAATATTATTGACTACTAAAATAGTAACTAATAGATAATTTAAACTACTTGTGCAGTACAAAATAATGTAGTAAATTTAACATCAAATAAATAATTACTATTTTGAGAAAACATGTAGGTAAAATACATTTTGAAGTCAAAACTTCTTTTGACGCGCCAAAGACAGATTTTTCGTGGGCTGTCAATTTAATTCTAGCGTCACGCTCGGGAATGATAAGAAATCTTCGGGTAAACTCGTGACCATAGCCAATGGCCATCTAGAAATGCCTCAGCCTATCCCATTGGCCATTTAAAAATGTGTCAGCATTTCTAGATGGCCATGCTCATAGCCACGCCCTCTGGTTTCACACGCGTAGTTTCCAAAGTAAAAATCAAATTCTGAGTTATAAGTTACCACTTCTATCGGCAGTGCCTATGACTGCCAATATTTTTCTTTCATGAATTCTGAATAGTACGCTTATTAATTTCCTTTAAAATGTACCTTGATGCAAATTTAGCGCTACTATAATTTAATGCATTTGGGCGGACACTTTTTCATGTACACATGAAACTCTTTACCTCAATCGGTCAACTCTCCATATTTTCACGTCATATTGTTATTGTTAAAACCATGGCTAAATAAACTTAAGTTTAAAACTTATAAAATTGAATACATGTGAAAAACCGAAATACCATAATAATAAGTGATTCTATCGACCAAGAAGTTTATTTAACGCCAATAGAATCGACTGAAACTGAAAATGCGCAAAGCGTTTAGTAATTTCCTCGCTAGGGGGGGATGAAAATTTACGTGTTACACTCGAGTGCAAAGATTTTTCACCTTGTGCCCTATTGATTCCCTCGCTACGCTCGTGATTCAACTTTAGAATCCTTCGCTTGCTCGGTCATCAAAATTGAGCACGCGGTTAAAAAGCGACTTTGCACTCTTGTATAACAAATAACTATTATTTGTCAGATTAAAAATCCATATACAGGGTACCTATTAAATAAATTTACAGAATTGAGAAAACAACATCACATTAAATAAAATTAAAATCAAATCAAACTAAATGACGTCAAAATTCAATCAAATGAAAACAAATGTGTTCTTCCAGACTATAATCTATCTGTGTTCCAAATTTCAGCCCGATCCGTTCATACGTTAGGCCGTGATTGAGCAAAAAACATCCAAACATCCATACATTCACATTTATAATATTAGTAGGATAGGGCACAGAGATAAATCATCTTATAAGATATCTAGGTAACGAGTGCAGTGCTAGGTATTGAACTATTGACAGTGCAGTGATTTCAACTATTGACGTTCTAATAGCTACGTGACGCTACGCTGTCATGGCCAGGCGTGTTGCATGCCATCAGGTACAAGTCCTGCTCCTCTCGTTACTCTATACTATAAAAAAAAATTGGCAGTCATAGGAACTGCCGATAGAAGTGAAAACTTGATAGCTCACTTTGGAAACTACGCGGGTGAAACCAGAGAACGTGGCCATGAGCATGGTCATCTAGAAATACTGACGCATCTCTAGAAAGCCAATGGGAAATGCTAGCGCGTTTTTATGTAGATGGCCAATGGCCATGATCCCGAGTTCACCTGAATATTTATTTTATTCATTATCGTGACGCCTGCACTCAATTCACACAGCCCACGGAAAATCTGTATCAGACGCGTCAAAATAAGTTTTCACTTCTAAAAATACATTAACATGAACCTAAAACCTTGTCATACAGTAGTGTCGACACTTGACTACTTTTTATCTTCGGTATTGCGTCGCGTCGTTTCTTTATCAATATATCAGGGAATCGATAGCTAATAAAAATATGACACATGTTCGATTTTAAAACGAGGGGCGGGGCATGTATATTTAAAGTGAAAACTAATTTAGTTCAACAACTTTATGGTAGAGGAATATCTTATAGGTTCGCGATTTTTGTTTTAACTTCGAGATCATCATCCACCGCCAGGGATGTTACGGAGCTTCGACTCCGACTCCGATGAGTCGGAACTTCCGATTGTTCTTACACCTTCAGTTCCGAGTTCGGCTCCGAAACTTTTAAAACGGAGGTTTTAATTGAAGGTAAGGTGTATATAAATATTTGAGATAATCCCTTATTGTGGTGGAAAGTAAATGGAAATACAAAATCCCAACCCCTGAGATCAGTTACTCGTCAATGTTTAGTGTCCAGGTGTTTGGCAAAAAACAAAATATCCCCAATAAAAATGTCTCTCCTGCCACCACTTCTGATCCTGCCTATGCCTCCGATTTCGGTTCCGACTCCAACAAATCCAATTTAAAAAGTCCGACTCCGCCCTCGGTTCCGAAAAAATGACCTCCGTTACATCCCTGATCCGCCCGCACTGGGCCTGCGTTGCGTGGTGGTTTTCGGCATTGACTCTCGCCTTGCGAGAGAAGGCCCCGAGTCCCAGTAGTGGGCACATTTAGTGGGCTGTATACGCTTACTTCGCTGTTATGTGCAGGTTTGCTGCTATAATTAGCTCGTGCTCGTCTCTCTAGTTTTGAAGTGAAAACTTCTTTTGACGCACCGCAGACTGATTTTTGGGGGGCTATGAATTGAATTGTAGCGTCACGCTCGGGAATGAAAATTCAACTTTCGGGTGAACTCGGGACCATGTCCATTGGCCATCTAGAAATGCGCCACAACTTCCCATTGGCCATCTAGAAATGCGTCAGCATTTTTCATGCTCACGCCCTCCGGTTTCACCCGCGCGTCACCCGGTTTCAGTCTTAGGAACTGCCGATAGAAGTGAAAACTTATAACTCAGAATTTGATAGCTTACTTTGGAAACTACACGGGTGAAACTGGAGGGCGTAGCCATGAGCCACTGGGAAATGCTGACGCATTTCTAGATGGCCAATGGCTATGGTTCCGAGTTTACCCGAAGATCATTCCCGAGCGTGGCGCTAGAATTCAATTCACAGTCCACGAAAAATCTGTATGTGGCGCGCCAAAAGTTTTCACTTCAATAAAATCTTTAAGCTCAATAGTCTTCCACATTTCCAAGTATGAATGAGCATTCATTTGTTTATATTGCATTTTGTTTGCACAACAATAGTAGGAATTTTACTACGTTATGACTAACAGAGTGAGTGTGTAATCAGTACAAAGTCCAATACATCTTTTTTGTCAATGACTTTACCAGAGTGAAACGGGACAATAAAATAACGGAATATTTCTAAAGTATGACGAAAATAACAGGTGTTATTAGTTAGACGTGGATGACGTCGCTCAATTTTTTAATCAATATTAGGTTTGCTGTTGAACGTCATCTAAATTAATGTTAAGTGATGATACGGTCTGAAGTAGCTTAAGTTACAGCTGGTCTAGTCGGGAGAACGGTGACTGCCAATCCGAAGCCCTGGGTTCAAATTCCACGCGCACCACTATCTGTTCGAAGTGATGTCCGTAATAGCGCTAACTAAAAAACGGTGAAGGAAAACATCGTGGGGAAACCGACACTGTCATCCACCAACCCGCACATTACCAGCGCGATGGATTACGGCCTTGATTTGCGAGAGAAGGCCCCGAGTCCAAGCTGTGGGAACATTTAGTGGGCTGATTAAACAGTCTACGATGAACCGCGACTATCTAGAAGGAAACTATTCACTTTCGACTTGAAGACATCCAGATATTAAGAGGGCGCCTAGTGCCAGAAAACGAAAAAAGGACATTTTCGACGCCGCTCACTGAAGTAAAGAAACTAAAAACTATGACAAAAAAAATATTGACGTGTGGGTACAATCAAGAAGAATCACAATAACCGAATAGAATTTTAAAAATAGATCAGAGTTTTTTACAATAAAAAAATAAAAATGACACCGAAAAAACCCGTTTTAATTCAAGTACTCGAAATTATCAGCGATGACCCCACATTATTTTTTGGTAATAAAATTCCTAATTGTACGTTCTAGTAAAGTAACCGAACATTTTTTTTAAATTTATGTTTAATTATTGAGTAATTTAATAAAACTTGGTCAAAAATGGACTCAAAAATGGATATTGGTTTTTCCTCCAAACTGTGTCATGCTATTCTCGACTTTATGTATATCGCATTAAGAAACGCGTCGCGCGGGTGAAAACTGATTTTTCCCTGGCTTTAGGCGCACTCTTAATCTGGTCCGGCTTAGTATTCCGTTCAGTATTATTCAGTTTAGATGTTTTAGTACGAAAGTGGAGTCAAACCTCTTCCTTATAGTATTTGGAACGTCCACCAAAAAATAATATCATTTTTCGAGTTACGTGCAGTTCGATAGAAGAAAGAATATAGGAAGGATAAAAGAAGCAGAACCTTAAACTTAACTAAATTATACTAAGTACGTAAATAGAATATTTTTATAAGCATGCCATACCCTTACTATGGTAATCATCTCAGTCATCGTACTATACATGTTATATAGTAATGTTACTTGTGTCGTCATAGTCGCTAGTAATCATTCCAATGATGAAGGAAGCTTAATGTATCAATGATGACATACACAAAAACACACCTCCCATGACTCATAACTGACGTATGAAATCGCAGTGGATTCTAAGTAATCAGTGCTGCACAGGAATCAGGCATATTTATTATGCATAAAATAATATACTTAAAACGAAATATTTTTATTTTAAAAAACAAATCACTGTACTTACGTGATTTGCCCTAAGCCCCATAAAAAAACAAGTTTACCTCCATAGACGCAGGCTTGTTTATGGAAGTATCTTATGGGGGAATATGTACTGTTTAAAGACAGTAGGTTATCATTTACACGTGACATTAAGCGACGATACGGTCTACGTACTTACGTAGACGTACATCCCTTTCGACTTGGAAGACACCAAGATTGCATGCATCAGGGAAGAACAAGAAACGTAATTCGTTGTTTGACATTCTTAATAACGAAAGTCTAGTCTAGTCATACCGCCTCGTTAGTCTTTGGAACGAAACCATTAAAATATGTCGCTTTTTTGAGATACTAGCAAACCGATAGAAAAAGGGTAGGTTCGTGCAGATAAGCTGTAGATTTTCTGAAATATAGATAGATAGATTAACTCTTTATTGCACTTAATTTAAAAATAAAACAAAAGTTACTTATAATAGAATATAGTATGTAGTATATAGAATATTAATATAGTATGCGATAACAACGAAACTTTACACTACTACATCTTGGTTACAATCTTTGTGTCTTTAAATCGAGAGTGAATCGGTTTTTTTTCTAGGTAAACACGCTCCATCGTAGACCGCATCGTCGCTTAACATCAGGCGAGATGGCGGTCAAGTGTAAACCTATAAAAGTAAAAAAAATTTACTAAAACTACTATTCTACTGTGCCGCTGTATGAATGCATGAATGGATAAATATAAAAATAGGCCATAAAACTGTATTCACAATTCTCTTAGGTAGATGCTACCAAAGGTCAACGTACACAAAAGATTCAATGACCAAGCAATATCATTAGCTTTGTCACAATTTCAAAGTTTTACACAACGAATTGTGGAGTTTCAATATCATACAAAGCATTAGTCACTTTCTTTCTGATTCAAATAACTTTGTGGGAAAGCCGTTGTTGGTAAATTCGAAAACATATTTGGATATATTTGTGTGCCTCTATAGAAGCACGCTTGCTTATGGGCTTATTTTATGGGGGAATAGTTACTTCTATAAATGATCTTCTAAATTATCTTAGGTGGGTACTATCAAAGGTTTACAAAACATTTAATGATGAAACAACATTATTGACTTAGTCACAATTTCAAAGTTTTACTACACAACGAACTGCGAAGTTTCAGGATCACACAAAGCATTAGTCACTTTCTTTCTGATTCAGAGAACTTTGTGGGAAAGCTATTGTGTGGGTAATTGCGTGTTAATCAAGTTATTGTCTTTTGTTAAAGCAACACAAAGATTGAAGATTCCATTATACCCCGTTTACATTATTCCAGTCCAGCGACCGAATCCAGCGCTGGATTGCTTACTGGGATAATGGAAACCGACACTGGAATGCATCAATCCAGTGCCAATGCATTCCAGTGCCGGTTTACATTTTTCCAGTAAGCAATCCAGCGCTGGATTCGGTCGCTGGACTGGAATTATGTAAACGGGGTATTACAGACGTATTCCAGCTAAAGTCTAGGCTTACGCAATTCGATATTTTTTTGAGTATTAATCAAATACTAAGTCTCATTACAACTTTTTTGCCAATAGGGTCCAGGGAAGAACGAGACTGATTTGGAGGGCTGGGGCAGTGGCGACCAGGTCTAACTAGAACTGTCTTAGCTGTCGATACTGCTCCCTCTTTTCTTTCTGCTTGAAATAATAGAGACCGCAATAGCAAAGCCAAAAGCAGATTCAGTTAGGCGGTAAAAGGGCCGATATGAAACAGGAAACGCAACCGACACTGAATATTTTGATTTTAGGAACTCTTTTAATATCTCGACATTGTACGATTTGACTGTTATTACTTTTTAACTGACTTCCAAAAAGGTGGAGGTTATCAATTCGTTTGCAATGCAGTGGTTTAATGATAGGAGTGTTTGCAGAGTTCGACTGGAGAAGTATCACACCTTTGCCAGTTATTCTACCGCCAAGCTGTAATGTGCAATGTACAAACATCACTGCGTTCCGGTTTTAAGGGCAACGTATCCAGAGAAATTACAGGACATAGATATAGGTACTTGTTCTAATCAAACTATCTCAACAACATTACAAATTGTAGAATGTAGTACTATGAACATGTTTCGCAATTAATTTACCACACCTTACTTTCTAGGGCGTAGCTTAGACTTACTGCATAGACCCAGTGACTTGTAAGTACTCTACTAGATTAAGACTAGTTACTGCACTTACGAATAAGATATACTCGTTCAATTATGCATTATTTATGACGAAACCAGCCGGCATTTTACTAAGTATAACTCCCCTATTGGAAAGCTATGATGTTGAATTTGATTGTCTACAAGTATACATTTTAACTAGCAGCGCCCCGCGGTGTTACCCGCGAAGTTCCCGTTCCCGTTGTTTTTCCGGGATAAAAAGCCTATATGTTCTTCCAGACTATAATTTATCTGTGTTCCAAATTTCAGCCCGATCCGTTCATACGTTAGGACGTGATTGAGCAACAAACATCCAAACATCCATACATTAAGATTTATATTAATATTAGTAGAATATATTATCGGCGCTAAAACAACATGCTACGACACATGTACTAATGAAATATGTGTGAAATGTCCACCAATTTATTTATAGAATGTGGATGTGGATTATAATAGAACACATTTTGAGATGATGTAAACAAATGAAATAAATCTCATTTACAAATATATATTTGTATATCATAAATGCGAAAGTTTCGATGTTTGTTGCTCAATCACGTCGGAAAAGCTGAGCCGATCGAGTTGAAATTTTGAACCGATAGTTTTATAGTCTGGAATAGTGTACACTATACATACGGGCTATTTTTAGTCACGGGAAAATTGGGGATACGCGAGTTACGAGGGTGAAACCGCGAGGCACGGGGGTAGTTTATTAATTGTGTTTAGTTTGTTGTTCAGTAATAATGATATCATTATTACTATCTATTTAATTGTTTAGCTTAAGAACCCCCAACACAGCACAGCACAGCCCATGTCCAAATTATTTATTATGTATAGACGAAGACCCCCCCCCCCCGTTCTTGACTTGGTATGTTCTTTTATAAGAATGACCGGCTGGCTGTGCGCAATGGAATGCGCTGTAGACGATTTTTGTGACAAATGTGTCCTCACTTTAAAGCCCCTACTTCGTCAAAATCACCCCAAAACGGCAAAATAAGTAGTACCTGCAACAGAGAAATCGACATTCCCTAGCCGACCCTTTTTTTTCCCACACAACACCATCCATCCCGAAAGTATGCAAAGCCAAATAGCTGATATAATATATATATATAACACCGTGGGTAAAAAAAAACGCAAGGCGGTTATTACATAAAAAAATATCAAATTTAAAAAATATGTAATACATATGAATAGAATAATGTAAAGGGGCCTCGTCAACAAGATGCATCTGCAAAAAGGCCTTGTCAAAAGGTTCAATATTTCCGACGTGATTGAGCAACAAACATTTAATATACACTTAGCAATAAACTTTCAGATTTTTATAATATTAACAGGATTTCGAATCAAGTAGGTATCTGTTTTATCACGCTAACCTATCGTGTTTATGTTGTTGACCGTGACATTTTAACAGGACAGAAATAAGGTTCGTTTTATATATATATAATTTTTAAATATCATGCAGGTAATATCTACTATCTCTATGTATAAATACCTCAGACCAACTATTATTAGGGGGACGAGCCTAGTCCTAACAAGGGGTATCCCTTTCGTGCCCATATGATAGTCAAATGAGCTTCATTGTCCAAGATGGTCAACCGCGTTTTTATAAAGCGTTTCGTAGATGTGTGCATGTTTTGTTTAGGTGTGTAGCGTTTGTCTGTATCTCTTTTAGGGGGCGTCCAAAATTAAATTTTCTGTCCCTCCCTCCCCCTCTGGTGAGATGTCGTGAGATTTTATTCGTACGTCATAACTACGCTATTATTAAAACTTCGATCAAAGTTACAACGAACTACAAGAACTATGTGTACTATGTTACTTGCTGGAACGGAACCCTTCATGGGCGAGTCCAACTCGCACTTGGCTACTTTATTTGTTTCTCAACCCACAAAATGGGTTTCAAAGTCTGAACATATGAAACAAATAAAAATACTCAATAATTCGTTTATTTTGATTTTTTAATTTACAATCTGGATTAAATGGACCAAAATAGTTTTTTTCTTTCAAGGAAAATAAATTGCGTGATATTTGCCGAGACCCCCCCCCCCCTCTCCAACGTAAGATTAGATGAGATTTGACTCGACCCCCTCCCCCCCCTTAAACACCTCACGTAATTTATGGACGCCCCCTTAACTGTAAAGATACAAGTTCGCGCTGAGACCGCGACAGGCACTTGACATTATGGAATACGGCATTTGACTAAATTTGTAAAACCGTTTAAATGATTATTTTTGATTACACTACATACCTTACTACATGAATATTTCCGCAAGATTCACTGTTTTACCATTAAAAATAAATGTTTTAAAGTTAAAAGTTCAAAAACCCCGCCAAAACCGCTGTTTCTGGTCATGTGACGCGCGTGACGTCACACGCCAGTAAACAAATCAGTGCTCTTAAAGAAACCGTTTGCTGCTGTAGATTGAATATTTACTGGCATGTGACGTCACGCGCGTCACATGACCAGAAACAGTGTTCCCGTCGCAGATAAAAATTTTGTACTTTTTAAATTTTCATTGGCGTATTATACAAAAAATACACACTATATTGCTATATTCCAAAATAGAGTGAAATATGTTTAATTAATGATTTATCTGATAGGATGATCATAATTTATGCTATTTTTCAACATTGTCAAATACCGTATTGTATGGGCGCCAGTCCGCGCCGCGACCGCGACAGGAGACCGAGACACGTGTCGCGGTCTCGGCGCGAACTGTCGCCCATACAATTCCATAATGTCAAGTGCCTGTCGCGTTCTCAGCGCGAACTTGTACCTTAAAATTGTCCCTGTTGTTAAAGCGACATGTGTACCATTGAAAACATGTTATTTATTTTTTATATGTACATAAGTAAATAAGTATCTCTTTTGTAGTGGTAGGACTCTTGGCAGAGTCCACCTGGGGAAGTACCACACCATTGCCAGATATTCTACCGTCAATCAGTAATGTTCAAACATTACTGTGTTCCGGTTTGAAGGGCAATGTTTCCAGAGAAATTACAGGGCTTAGAGATATAATATCTTAGATCTCAGGGTGATGAGCGTAGTGCAGTGCTAGGTAATGATTTGGACTCTTCATGTTCCAATAGCTGCGTGTCATTGTGCTGTTATGTGGCAGGCATGTTGCTTACCATCAGGCACATGACCTGCTCGTCTCGTCACACTGTACCATAAAAAAAAATCTAAGAATTTCATCTATTTCGTTATTAGCAGCGCCGCGCGTAGTTCGCGTTTCCATTATTTTCCCGGGATAAAAAGCAGCCTTTGTGTTATTCCATGTTTCAACTGTATTCCACAGTTCAGACGTACCGACGTTGAGTAACCAACATCAATACTATCACATTTATAATATTAGTAGGATGTACCCACCCAAACTACACAAATTAAAAATACCTAAGTTAAAAAAAATATTGGCAGTCATAGGAACTGCCGATAGAAGTGAAAACTTAAAACTCAGAATTTGATAGCTTACTTTGGAAACTACACAGGTGTAACAGGAGGGCGTGGCCTCGCCATCATGACATGGCCATTTAGAAATGAGTCAGCATTTCCCATTGGCTGATGCGTTTCTAGATGGCCATGCCATGATGGCCTGTCCACGCCCTTTCAGCATTTCCCATTGGCTGACGTATTTCTAGATGGCCAATAGCCATGGTCCCGAGTTTCCCGAAGCTTTCTTATCATACCCGAGCGTGACGAATGAATTCAATTCACAGCCCACGAAAAATCTGTCTAGGCGCGCCTAAAGAAGTTTTTACTTCAAAAACATTTTAAAATTAGTATTAAAAAGCAATATAATCCTAATAACATAATTTATACTGGAGATAATCAACGACCTTCAATAATAATATAACAAACGTGAATTCATTTTGAACCTTATTCCAAAGGCATAAGACACAACTAAAGCGTAAGATATGACTAGAGAAGACCTTGGCTGACATTTGCGTCTTAATTGCTATACTCGACTTATATCTAATTGACTGAGCTGATCGGATACATTTTAGGGAATGTGTGCAGGAATTGTAAGCAGCCCAAGCCACGACATCAGTATGTTAAAAATTGCGCTTTATATCCATGCATTTCGTATTAAATTTGAATGGAAATTGGAAGCCGCCCCGTACCTTGTCCGACGCCATTTAAATGTGGCCTGCGTCTAACGTAATAAACATGCAAAAAAAAGGGTGTGGATGGGATGGTATCATCGATATATAAACGTTTGGATGTGCCCTCCGAAACTTCAGGCGCACGGAATTATGTCATCGTTGAGAAGAGCTCACTCTTTCCGTTCTAGTCGGTTGCTGGAAGAGGTGAACGGCTAACGTTTCTACCTATCACTATTCGTTGTCAACAACCAACATAAGTAGAACCACAGCATACCTCGCCGCTAGCGATTCTAGGGGTGAAGTAGATTGGTTGTTTGTAAACCACTTACGATACACAAAGAGACGCAGTTTATTACCAATTTCAAGGTACTCAGTGCACATCTAATGGTTTAGTTTTTATTTTATTTTTAATATTATTAAAGAGTGACAAGACGAGCAGGACATGTGCCTGATGGTAAGCAACTTGCCTGCTACATATCAGCACAGTGACACGCAGCTATTGGAACATGAAGAGTCCAAACCATTACCTAGCATTGCACTGCGCTCGTCACCCAGAGATTTAAGTTGTTATATATCTCCAAGCCCTGTAATTTCTCTCGAAACATTGCCCTTCAAACCGGAACACAGTAATGTTTGCACATTACTGCTTGGCGGTAGAATAACTGGCAAAGGTGTGGTACTTCCCCAGGCGGACTCTGCCAAGAGTCCTACCACTACTAAACCTAGCTACTACCTCTTCTCACAAAGAGAGAGAAAAGTCTCCGGAATCCACCACGCTGGCCCAGTGCGGTTTGGTGAATGACACATAACCTCGAAAGATTCTAGATACATGTCGGTTTCATCACAATGTTTTCCTTCACCGTTTTAAGTAAGCGACATTACGCACATGACTTCGAAAATAAATGCAGTGGTGCTTGTTGGACTTGAGCGCGGGGAAGCCAGCCCGGAACAATGTTATTTTGGTTAATTATAGAAGCTACACAACTTGTCACAAGTTACTTTGACTCAAGACAGACAAGACTGGGAGGAAGGAAAAAGGGCAGGAAGGTATTTCCTCGAAATGGGGACACAATGGGCTCTTAATAATAAATAAAATAAAAAAATTGGCAGTCATAGGAACTGCCGATAGAAGTGAAAACTTATAACTCAGAATTTGATCGCTTACTTTGGAAACTACACATGTGTAACCGGAGTGCGTGGCCTGGGCATCATGGCATGGCCATCTAGAAATGCGTCAGCATTTCCTATTAGCTGATGCATTTCTAGATGGCCATGGAATGATGTCGAGGCTACGCTCTTTCAGGATTTGCCATTGGCTGACGCATTTCTAAATGGCCAATAGCCATGGTCCCGAGTTTACCCAAAGATTTCTTATCATACCCGAGCGTGACGCTAGAATCCAATTCACAGCCCCCGAAATATCTGTCTAGACGCGCCTAAGCAAGTTATTAGCTAAAAAGTGGAGGGTAGAGTTAAAGTTGATGATGGTGATGGCACAGTCTTGTAATACTCTATTGTGGTAATTAGGGTTCCGTAAAACGTAAATACGGAACCCTTATAGATTCGTCATGTCTGTCTGTCTGTCCGTCCGTATGTCACAGCCACTTTTTGCCGAAACTATGAGAACTACATTGTTGAAACTTGGTGAGTAGATGTATTCTGTGAACCGCATTAAGATTTAAACAAAAAAATTAAAAAAAAAGAAAAATTAGGGTTGCCCCCCATACTGATAACTGAAACTCAAAAAAAATTTTTTCATCATACCTACACGTGTGGGGTGTCTATCGATAGGTCTTCAAAAATAATGTTGAGGTTTCTAAAATCATTTTCGTATACACTGAATAGTTTGCGCGAGACACACTTCCAAAGTGGTAAAATGTCTAATAAATATTAAAAGATGATTTATCTCAATGCTCCATAATTGTGATGACACAGTGATGGCTGAACATTATTGCTTGGTATATCGTACACAGAACAGAAAAACATCACCTAACCTGTGGAATAACAAGTAAAAGCAGAACAATTATAAAAACTCACCTGTTTAGATGGTTGGTTTTTTCTGAGCAGTTTCTTCTTCGCATCAAGAAGTAGACCAGTGTTCTTTTCACTATCTTCAGGTGTCTTCGTCACGAGAACCTCTGGTGTTTCAAAAGGCTTCACTGTCACATTTGCACCTGGCGATACCATAGCACAGTCCACTTCGTCCTCACCCACGTATAAACTGTCATCAGCTAAGTTACTAACGGTCCGAGTTAATGAATGAGCTAGCTGAAACGTAACATCAAAACCGGAGTCACTCATTTCAGATTCAGAGTCCGAGTCGAATACATCGTTTGATACAAAGCAGTTGTCCGGAGAATCTTCGAAGACGATAAACGAGTCTTCCGAATCGCAGTCTGAGGACTTCCGGAGGCGACCTGTTGGGTATTCGTTGAACACAATTTGGAACGAGTCATCACTGCCCGTTGACGTTGTCCGGAAACGGCCCGAGACTTCGTCAAAGTAATCGCCAAAACTAACAGTGTGTTGCATTGGAGAGTTTTCAACACTCGGTGGAGTGCCAATACTAATTTCATTTGCGAAGATTAAATCATCTTCAATTCGGCTTTTGTTTTTAGATTTAGTGCGTTTAGCACACCTTCGGTTTGGATTTTTGAAGCGTTTGTCAGCTGTTTTTGTTTCCTTAGCTTCAAGTTTTGGGAGTGTCTTATACTCTGGCTCGCATTTTAATGAGGTCCGGCATTTTAAACGCTTTTCTTGGAGTAATGCTTTTAGCCTTGATAATTTGTCCTCGCAAGATGATACAAGCTGGTTTTTGATGCTCGGACTATCAGGAACAGATTTTTCAGTCTCTTCTGTTTTGTTTTCCATTTCTTGGTGCTCCATATTCAAGATAGCTTTGTCTGGCATTTTTTGTTCATGTGTAGGCATGTTATTGTTTTCTTTTGGTACAAAATCTTTTTCAAGTTGCATTTTCTGTTCCAATTCATTGTTATTTTGTTTAGTTGCATCTTTTTTGTCTTCCAATACAGGTTTTGATACGTCCTTGATGATCTCTGACTTTTCAACTGAGGCCATATTGAGCTTAGTCTTTTGGGCTGCCGTCTCACATAGCTCCTCACACTGATACTGCATAGGGCTGTAGTATTCAATGAAAGAGTCATTTTGAAGAGAGCAGAAATCTTCAGGGGAGAATGCATCTTGGAAGTTTTCTTCGACTGAACCAGACTCTACAAATACCTTTTTTGGTCGCTTCCGAACCCAAACGGGACTGGATGTCTGCTTCGGTGTCAACAGGTGTAGAACTTCATTGAGCTTTCGTTCACAGCCTGTCACTGCTTGTCGACTGTCAAGATTCATTTCTGGGCTCGCGTTGGTGTTCGCCGCGGCATCGTTGTTTCTGCGGCCGCTTGTCTGTCCATTTTTATCTTGTACATCTGCCTTGGCTTGCTGCCAAGCCTGGGCCTGACTGTCGACGTCAAAACAATCGTAGTAGTTAGTCTCTCTCGACCGGAACATTACGTTTGTTAGAACATTCATCACTCCGGAAAAGAAACTGCCAATCCCGCCTAGCGTAGTCTGTTTAGGCGCCTTCGGCACGCTCTGCTCCAGATTTTCGCTTTGCTTATACATTTTTTCAGGTGTTTTTCCACTTTCCATGTTGAATAATGAATCGGCAAGGTTTTTCTTCAATGGATCAGGAATCATGTGGATGTTGGTGAGGAAAAGTTCGTCGGTAAAATTGTGTTTCATTTCGCGCTTCTGTAACGCCTCTGTCCAGTAATTGGCGACGGAATGATGCATCGGATGGTACATCTGGTTAGGATGACGCTTTTCGCGTTGAAATACTCCGGAAATATTCATTTTTTTTCCAACTTTCGACACTTATTTATCAATCACAGTAAGAGATGCTAAGACCTAAATAACACTCACACGCACATTTCACAAACAGTTATTGTCTCTAAACAAATCAGGAGGTGGTGAATGGAAGTTTGACCGATGTTGTCTTCTGTTTGTGCAGATTGAGAGGATCGCCTTAGGTGGAGACCAGTCTTCAAGTCTGTGGTCAATAATTCTAGCACACACTTCACGAGAAACAATATCTTCAATTGTTGCAGGAGACAGTGATCCAACCAAAATACTGGAATCGTTGTTTAATTCGAAATAAAATAAGTCGTGGGGCTCCATTGTGACAATAATAGCAGAAATACACGTCTTTACAGTTCAGCCATTTTGTTAAAATACTTTTTTCACGCAATGAACAACACAGATTACACAGATAACGAAGGAGTTTGACGGCATGACGGCAGCTGAACTAGTGATGCATAAGTTGATATTGTCCGAATGAGAGAAAATCGAATATCGACAATCCATGATGAATGAGTAATGAGTATGCCATACTCATTCATCGACTGACCATAAATTTTAATGTAGTTTAGTTAATTCAATCTTCAGTTATCTAGTTATAAAAATGTATAATTTTTTCTTATTTAGTTCAGAAATGCCGTTCACAATTTTTCCTAAAACACAATTTTGATTGCTCGATTCGATTCTTCAATCGAACATTCCCTCGTTCTGAGAATCGCTTTTCATGATAAATGTTTATCAGTAGGTACCTATTACAAACAAAACGCCCTTGTTGGTGGCCTTCGCGCACTTTCTGATGCAATAGTATGTTCTCGATGTCAGTTTTAGATACCCTCACGCTATTGGATGTAAATATCAATAACAAACGATGCCATTGGTCGTATTAGTTTTGTGCCCTATGCTTGAGAAAAAAAGATTTTTTAATATTTTTTATGGGTAGAAAATGTTACTGTTCAATGTTCAACGTTGAAAACCACCTGAAAATTTTCGAGACACAAACGACAACCTTACAAAGATAAAATACAATTTAACCAATGAGGGAGTTTCCGACGAGACAAAAATAGTTCCAACGGACGCACTAGATGGCGGTTGTTCGAGATGCAGATAGATCTGTCTCTACCATAATATAAATATACTCTCAACAGTGTAATCCCTTTAGAGACCCTACCCGTTTTCAGGGAAAAAGTATAGTGTAAAAAGTGTCTTTTTTAATTTTAAAATATTGGGAATAAAAATAGCTAATTAGGTTGATAATGTAATAAAAAACCGTTACTGATCACAATCCCTTTTCAGTAAAAATCTTTAGAACTCCCGAGGCAATAGACACCAACTAAGCCAAAGTAGAAGGAAAATTCAAAGATATAAATAGCAACACTGATACGACAATATTTTATCCACAGACTAAGTAGAGAGATACTCTCTCGGCTGAAGGATTAGTATCCATAGTCAAGAATAAATTTAAAAAATATATATTTTGTCTTTCATCAGGTTTACGAATTTGTTTTGAAATTTTGATGTTTTGACATAGTTTTCATTCGAATAAAATGCGTACATGGATAAAGTAGTTTATTATTTATTACTAGAAGTCGTGCTTTCGCAAATTGAATGAATTGAGTCCCATTTTGCCTACCGCTTTTGACAACAAACCAAAAGACCTACAAGCGCCTCCTATTATCGTTTTATTAAACCATATCTTTTTGTCTCGTCGGAAAACGGCTCATTAAAGGTGCTTTTACACCATCATGGATGTTTGATGACTGTTTACGTATGTATATTATATATACATTAGTAATATACTAATATAAGTATGTACATGAAGTCTTTCCGAGCGCTTTGTCGACGCAACGCGTAACCAAAATGCTGGCGTTTATTTGGTTCAACGCTATTCTGCGTGGTAATGCCGCCAGCATGCTGGGCACGCTTTCAACTGGTAGTGGGCTTGAACATATTAGTTATCTGTAGAACTTCAGTGGGCTATGGGTGATTCAGATGTGCTTAGTAGGTATAAGTAGTTGGTTGGGTGCTTGGGTATGTAGCGTAGTATAGTTCTCATTGTATTAAGTATAGGTTTATTATCCTAGAATCCGGCAAAAACGTGCTGAGATATAAGATCGTCCGTCTCTCTTTTATAAAAAAAATGTGATAAGTGGATTCCGGTATTATGCACAATAGTGCATTAACACTAATGGTTTAGGTATATCTACTGCTTGTTTTCTATTGAACAAAAAAGATTTTAGCTAGTTTAGTGGCTTGCATCTTATGTATAGTATGCGAAACTCTATCATAAGCTTTTGACGTGATAACGTCTTATAATTCGATGAAGCCGGCTGCACGCCCGCAAAACTGTAACGTTCCGCCGTTACCGTTAGTTCGTCTTCCGTGCCCTGCGGACGAAGCTGAGTGCTGAGGGCGCCACCCGCCGAGTCGAGCGGTATCACTACTCGCGCTATCAGCGTACTGATTTCTTAAGACGTTGTCACGTTCTTCGTCTATCATCAGTAAGCCGACTTTACAGACAACCATTTATTTTCCATTTCAAGTATGAGCCCGACTGCATTATGTTCTTGAAGTGAAAACTTCTTTAGGCGCGCCTAGACAGATTTTTCGTGGGCTGTGAATTGAATTCATTCGTCACGCTCGGGTATGATAAGAAAGCTTCGGGTAAAACTCGGGACCATGGCTATTGGCTATCTAGAAATACGTCAGCCAATGGGAAATGCTGAAAGGGCGTGGACAGGCCTTCATGGCATGGCCATCTAGAAACGCATCAGCCAATGGGAAATGCTAACGCATTTCTAGATGGCCATGCCAAGATGGCGAGGCCACGCCCTGCGGTTAGACCCGTGTAGTTTCCAAGGTAAGCTATCAAATTCTGAGTTATAAGTTTTCACTTCTATCGGCAGTTCCTATGACTGCCCATTTTTTCCATTTTTTATTTATTTATTTGAATTTTACAACTCCACAGACTCCGGGGTCCGTGACCTTTGTCATTTGTTTTCTTTTTATTACATGAATCTTGGATTTGAAAAGGAAATAAGGGAGAGTAGGGAACATTTTCCTGCTAATTCTAGGACTATTTTATTTTCTGAGTCGCCTCCTCCCGGCTCAGCGCCTCCACCACGACTGCATTTCTATCCTTGATGGCCATCTGCATATTGAACTCTTGGATGGTCTTCGATGTTGCAGACAACGCTCGCCGCACGTACCGACCGATGGCGTCATCGGTGTCGTCAGCGTAGTACGTGAAGGTCCCCGTGTGCCGTGAGATTGCGACGACCGCGTGGGGCACGCTCTCGTGCAGCTTCATGTTTGCTTTAGTTTTTATTGCGATTACCGACTCGTATGATAGTCCCTGAGCTTCATGGATGGTAAGGATGCGTGACCCGGTGCCTGAACCATAACCCTGGTTTGTCAGGGTCTCCTTTTCCTCTTGAGTGTGAACTAAAAAGAGGATGTTTGGTTGGGTGTTGGGTATTTGCGCTCCCTTATACCTTCTCTGCTCTAGGGACTTTATACGAGGCGCCGAGGAGTACATACCGGAGTATATTTTCCTCAGCGCATATGCGACGTCCATTGGGTTCCGATGTGAGCAGAGCAACGCCTGGCTGATCTTTGTTACCAGGTTCGGGCGGTGATACCTGATTTCAAAGAGATTTTCCCTATCGATATAAGGCAATTGATTGACATCTCCGATGAGGACAATTTCGCCAGCACCAGACAGGCGTGAGACCATTACAATGGCTCCGAAATGGTTCATGAGGGCTTCATCTACCATGAGGCAACTAAAACTCTCTTTTCCGAATCAATTTACCAGAGCAGAAGCCATAGTTCGCACCCTGGTTTTGACCAGGTTTCCAATGCGGTGCGATAGCTTTTCTCTGAGATCTTTTGCTGCCTCAGTTGTTCTGGTGATGATAGCGTCTTTGTCCACGTCGCAGTGTCTAATAACCCATGTTGTTTTTCCACATCCCGGAACACCATGGACCCATTGTATTCTTGGTACCTCCCAATTTTCCCAACCCGCTGTGACACTTGAGTTCCTTTCGATAATTTTGGCCATCTCTAGGATCTTGTCGTCCAACATAAATTTGGTGCATCGGGCGGTAAACTACATAGGGTCGTTTGGTGGTGTCGCATATACAGGCATTCCCGCGCGCTCTGTGCTATGTTTTTCCTTAATAAAATCTAGAATTTTTTGAGTGTATTCGTATACAGCTAGAATGGTGGCAGATGTATGTGTGTTATGTTGTGGTAGGACTCTTGGCAGAGTCCGCCTGGGGAAGTACCACACCTTTGGCAGTTATTCTACCGCCAAGCAGTAATGGGCAAACATTACTGTGTTCCGGTTTGAAGGGTTTCCAGAGAAATTACATGGCAATTACATTAGAGATTTAAC
The DNA here is from genome assembly GCA_963693475.1 of Ectropis crepuscularia. NCBI lineage: Eukaryota > Metazoa > Arthropoda > Insecta > Lepidoptera > Geometridae > Ectropis > Ectropis crepuscularia. The sequence goes on from OY856367.1 coordinate 9,954,171, forward strand.
ATCTTAGATATCTGGGTGACGAGCGCAGTGTAGTGCTAGGTAATGATTTGGACTCTTCATGTTCCATTAGCTGCGTGTCACTGTGCTGTTTTGTGGCAGGCGTGTTGCTTACCATCAGGGACATGACCTGCTCGTCTCGCCACTCTTTATTTAAAAAAAAATAGATGTTTTTCGGAATCCATTTCGATTTTCATCTAATAACTTGTATTTCTCTTCTCAAAGTCTTCGTAACGATTCGTAACAAGAGCGCGCGTGCGCTATGCTCGATAAATAATGATGTGCCAAAGTGAATAAACCGTGCTAGAAAGGACAACAAACACTTTTTTTTTAGATATGTATTGAGTTTTAACAAAAGTTATTTGTTTAAACATACAGAACATGCCCTTAAGGGGGCGCCTAAAGCCAGAAAACGAAAAAAGGGCATTTTCGACGCCGCTCACTGAAGTTAAGAAACTAAAAACTATGACAAAAAAAATATTGACGTGTGGGTACAATCAAGAAAAAGCACAATAACCGAATATAATTTTAAAAATAGATCAGAGTTTTTTACAATAAAAAAATAAAAATGACACCGAAAAAAACCGTTTTAATTCGAGTACTCGAAATTATCAGCGATGACCCCACATTATTTTTTGGTAATAAAATTCCTATTTGTAAGTTCTAGTAAAGTAACCGAACACTTTTTTAAATTTATGTTTAGTTATTGAGTAATTAAATAAAACTTGGTCAAAAATGGACTCCTGATTAAATATTGATTTTTCCTCCAAACTGTGTCATGCTATTCTCGACTTTATGTACATCACATTAAGAAACGCGTCGCGCGGGTGAAATCTGATTTTTTCCTGGCTTTAGGCGCACTCTTAAAAGGATGCAGATTTATTACCAGTTACTCTGTATATATATATCAGGGTAGCGATTCTAAATCCATTCGGTTGAATCAGACACGGAATCTCAACTCTCGGTCTTTGTCTTATCTGTTTAGCATGACAGAGGCAAGGATCGTCATTCCGATTTTGAGCCATTCGGATTGCATTTAGAATCGCTACCCAGTATACTGAGACGGTTAATTGATTGTTTTTCTTCCCATGCAAGTGCCTAATTTATTTCGGTAGCCTTCGACGTCGGAATTAAACGACTTGGTATGGTGCTATAGCGTAGTGGATAGTGTACCTGGGTAGCGATTCGAAATCCATTCGGATGCATCCGACACGTAATCTCCCGGTCATTGTCTTATTTGTTTAGCATGACAGAGACAGGGATTGTCATTCCGATTTTTAACCATTCGGATTGCATTTAGAATCGCTACCCAGGTATGCAAATATAATACCTGTTGAAGATGCGCGTCCATGGCGCCAAATGTGGCGCCAATAACGGCATATTTTATTTCAATAGCCACTAAACAAAACATTGCCTCTTGCTACCATTTCTCCGTGCGCTACCTATGGAGATATTAAGAATTGTCTTTAAGGGGGCGCCTAAAGCCAGAAAACGAAAAAAGGACATTTTCGACGCCGCTCACTGAAGTTAAGAAACTAAAAATTATGACAAAAAAAAATTGACGTGTGGGTACAATCAAGAAGAAGCACAATAACCGAATATAATTTTAAAAATAGATCAGAGTTTTGTACAATAAAAAAATAAAAATGACACCGAAAAACCCCGTTTTAATTCGAGTACTCGAAATGATCAGCGATGACCCCACATTATTTTTTGGTAATAAAATTCCTGATTGTACGTTCTAGTAAAGTAACCGAACACTTTTTTAAATTTATGTTTAATTATTGAGTAATTTAATAAAACTTGGTCAAAAATGGACTCCTGATTTAATATTGATTTTTCCTCCAAACTGTGTCATGCTATTCTCGACTTTATGTGTGTCGAATTAAGAAACGCGTCGCGCGGGTGAAAACTGATTTTTCCCTGGCTTTAGGCGCACTATTAATAGGTAGTAGGTAGATATTTGCATCAAACAAAACTCTCAATAAAGCCTACCAAAATAAAGTATTTCCAAATAGGGTACCGGACTGGGTCAAAAATACACCATCCTAATTAGTCCGTCAGCTAGATCATGGAAAAATATTGAACACGTATTTTTTGTTTTTTCATAATATTAAAAATCGTCAAAGATATCTTAGACCATCAAACTTCGAGAGTGGGGGGTCGCGACGTCACTCGTGAGCAAAAATCGTACTCACAAGTGACGTCACACGAAACTTCGAAGCGCTGTATCTTCGTCATTTTTTGTTTGTGAAATAAAAGAAAAAATACGTGTACAATATTTTTTGGCAATCTAACTAACGGGCTACTTAGTTTTTTGAGGATTGTACCCTATTGTAAATACCTATCAAAATAATTCTCAGTGGCGTCACTTGTGGTGTTACTGTACTATTAGTGAAATTTAATAAGCTAAGGTCAACATAAATAATTTGGCTTTTTTTTTACTCATCTATCACTCATAACAGATTTTCTTAGAACGCCTCCTAGGGCCAAGGGCCCGAGTTTACCCGAACATTGCTTTCCTTTACGCGAGTGACGATGAGCTTCATTCACAGACCACGAAAAATCTTTGTGCGGTGTGCCAAAAGAAGTTTTCACTTCAAAATAGGATATGCATCTTCTATAGTCAATTCATATGGAAAAGTATTTTTTTTTTACCATTTATAGGTTTACACTAGACTACCATCTCGCCTGATGTTAAGTGACGATGCGGTCTAAGATGGAGCGTGCTTACCTAGAAGAAACCGATTCACTCTTGATTTGAAGACACCAAGATAACTCATTCCACAGTCTAGACGTTCTTATCACAAAAGTGAACATCACTGTGTTTCACTTTGAAGGGCATCAATACAAAGAAATTACAGGGCATAGATATAAAGCATCTATTATCTCTGGGTGACAAGCGCAGTGCAAAAGTGCAATGCTAGGTAATGACTTGTCATCTCCATCGTCCCACAGCTGCGCGAAAATATACTGTTATGGACTGTTACCATCCAGTACATGTCCTAGTCGTTTCGTCACTCATTGCTTAAAAAATATAAACATGTATATTGATATGTATTTCCTTATTTCATTTAACGATTCTTTGTGTTACAATATCTCGACACACGGTAGTATGTCAAGCTAATCTGTACTTTATTTTAAAATGAATGTTTGGTTGTCTGTATGTTCTTTGTAGAATCGTATGCGTTTGAGCATGTGATGATCCAAGTAAAGTTGTTCTGCATGAACCAAAGAAGATTTCCGAGCTGGTGCGACCACTTTCCGATAGGTGGCGTAGCAATGCGCGCAGGGTACAGTTAGGTTCCAATAAATTAGCGAGCAGCACTGTCTGTAATATTACAAGAACCATTTGCAGCCATTTTGAAGTGAAAACTTCTTTTGGCGCGCCTAGACAGATTTTTCGTGAGCTGTGAATTGAATTCTACCGTCGCGCTTACGTCGCGGGTATGATAATAAATCTTCGGGTAAACTAGGGACCATGGCTATTGGCCATCTAGAAATACGTCAGCCAATGGGAAATGCCGAAAGGGCGTGGCCAGGCCATCATGGCATGGCCATCTAGAAACGCATCAGCCAATGGGAAATCCTCGCCCTCCATTTACACCCGTGTAGTTTCCAAGGTTTCTGAGTTATAAGTTTTCACTTCTATCGGCAGTTCCTATGACTGCCAATTTTTTGTACCTTCTATGGGTATTTTACATAATCCTCTCCATTCATTAGGACATCCAACGTTAACACAGTCAAAGAAAAATACAATACATTATTTACTCACTTTTTATTAAGTTTAAATAGTTACCTATTATTTATTACTTACAAATAATCGACTTGTAGACATTTTCATTTATTTGACTAAGCAATAAAAATTTACCTTTTAGACATATCAAACATATTTCAAATACCAGCTATTACTTATCTTCACCTCAAAATCACTCTATACATTTGCAAGTACAAAAGTAAAAAAAAAGTATTTTCAATCGGATTTGGGAAAATCTTTTAGCATCTGTGCCCTGATTCGCAACGCATTCGGATTGATCTCGACACGGAATCATCTCGGTCTTTAATTTATGCATCTAGAGCAGGGGTCGGCAAGTAGTTTTAGGTGCGATCCGGATGCTGCGCGAAAATTTTAACGAGGTCCAGAAAAAAAAATACTGGTTGTAGGTTGAAGTTAGATTCTACGTGACACAAGAATATTGTAAAAATTAACAAAGGTACTGTGTACCTTATCTACATTTTAAAATGTATACTTGGTATACAATACAATATTTGGCGGTCGGAGGCTCAACCACAGAATAAATATTAGGCTCAACCTTTCGCGGTCCGGATACCGACCGCGTTCCGCCTGTTGCTGACCCTTGATCTAGAGTGACAGAGACAAGCATTGTCATTCTGAATTCGATAGATCTCTGATTTATCTATCTAGAGTGACAGAGATAAGGATTGTCATTCCTAATTCAAATCGATCAGATTGCGTTGACCATCAATACCCTCATAACATAATTAAAGGGAAGTGTGTCTCCTAGTGTGATGTTGAACATAATTAAAGGGTTATTTAAGTATTACGTCAAACAATTTTCAAAGATTACAAACCCTGTTTACCCTCCCTCTCCTTTGTAATAATTTTGCACCCATCCCCTCACTCTTCCCTCTTCACTCTTCCGTCGTTGCGTAACATCCAAGTGAACATTTTAGCTTTAAAGTTACCACGAAAGTTCCCACTTTAGGATTTAAATATAAATATAATATTGGTGGACAATGCACACACAACACCATCTGACCTCAAACTAAGCAAAGCGTGTACTATGGCAGTCAGATATCTGATATAATACTTATATAGTTATAAATACATACTTATTATACATAGAAACACCCAGACCCAGTACAAATATTTGGATTCATCAAAAAAATATATGCATTGAATCGAACCCACGACCCTCGGCTTCGCATTTAAATCTCTATTTTTTTTAATTAACAAATTTCCTACATGACGCACCGTACCGTTTTGCAAGACATTCCTTCCTTCTAAATTGCTTTACGTAATACTTGAACGGCCCCCATTATTGTATCTGATAGCCTAATTAACAAAATAGGCTATAAAAAGGTTCGAAAAAAACATGGGCCTCAGCTAGTTATTATAATAAGTTAGTTTATATATTTAAGACATTGGCAACATCAGCATCATTGTCGGCGTTCACTTGGCTTAAGATAGGTAAGCTTTTGAGGGTGCTGTCCAACAGCTCGATGGATGATGAGAAGATATTACGGTTGGAGTAGAGGTACCAAGCGAGGAAAGCGAAAAACAAGAATTTCGTTATTTTGTCGACGAAGTAGCGGCTGTAAAGAAGAAGATTTGAAATAAGAAATTATATAACAATTTTAACGAAACAGTTAATAGTAAAGTTTTTTTAATTCCCTCTACGCCGACTTTATGCGCGGGTGCCGCGCCAACGTACTAAAATCGTCGGCCACCTTTGCCTGTTTAGGATTCAACGGGATTTCCAAAGAGGTTATTCAATGCTTCGGTTCCTTATTTTTAGACAATTTTACTTTTGCTTCAAAGTGTTTATTGGCAGCGGTCTCAGACAAAACTTAATGATTAAATGCTTTAAGGCAGCAGAAGAACCGTTTTTGTGTATCAAAAACAGCATTATTCAACGATTTATAATAGTTTTCATCTTTGATATCGATGACATTTTAATTTACTTCGAAACCACATTGTTCCACTGGATCACTGCGTTTAATTACTTAATAATGACTTACCCCATTTCGTAAACATACGTCATTGTAATAGTTAGACTTATCTACCTAGATGCTTAATTACTAAATAATAGCTTAATCGCTTATTACACTTAGCTAAATTTAAACATTGACATTTGCTTGCGCTTACTAGAATACGAGCTTAGAAGCGCGTCAAAGCTAATACGAGTTACGCGTGTTGTAAAAGGCGCGTATACATGCGTTTCCAAAAAACGAGCTTATACGCGCGTTTAAAATGCTAGCTTGAAACCTATCTAAGCGATAATATTATTACCTCGTCATTAGAAAGTTATATACGTACATTCTGTGTAGTTTCCTTGCCCTCGGTAACGTAGACTTATCCTCTTTACAGCAAAATTCTCTCGTTCCAAGTACGTAGTCCTTCAAGTAGTCATCAGGTTTGATTCCAGAAAGATCGATAAAGAATTTTTCGTCGTCTTCTTTAGTCAGCCGGTTTCGAAGAGATAGGAAATTGTTATTTGTAAAGTGCCATTCTTTGGTTGTATAGTATTGGAGGATTTCGAGACCGTGGCTGATACGTTTTTGGATGTTTACCATGCTGTAAAACACAAATATTAAGTTGAGTTAAATGAAATAGATGCAAACTGATTACAAGTAACCCTGTGTGCATGCGCGGTCCGAAGGGGGGGGGGGGGGGTCACATGAGACATGACCCCCCCCCCCAAATCGTGTAAGTTAAATTAAAAACATACAAAAATTCAAAATATCTAATAGTAAATAGACTATTTTTTAACTCGGGAAAACAACTGGAACGGCAAATACGCGGGTAAAATCGTGGGGCGCTAATAGCAGTCTTTTTTACTCATGACCCCTTCCAAAATCGGAGGCTGGGTACTGGTGACCCCCTCCTAAATCCAAGGCTGGGACCGCGCCTGCCTGTGTGTTACACATGGCCAACCCTAGCACATCGCCGCATCAGCATCGCCCTCAATACACTGCACGCGGCTCCAGCGACACGAGGCCAAAGGCCAAAGCTCAGCAGAACCAGTGCATCCTCACTCGCTCGGTTTTAGCCTACCGCTAGACCGTTCCTTCCAGGAAACAAGTGACAGTCGGTTGTCAGACGCACGGCTGAGCGCTCGCGCAAAACGTTTCCCGCGCTTATTGTTATTAGATATGTCGTAAACCCTCTGCGCTAGACAGGGACAGAGTTACGCGTTAGAAGAGAGAGAGTTGAAAATCGCAACAGATATTGAGCGCTAATGCGAGCTGAATTGAACTTTGTTGTGTCCCAGCAAGAGTCGCCATTTAAATAATTGTTTTTGGTTAGTGAGGCTTCTGTACTAATATTTCAAGACGTCAAGCCAAGGTTACCTGCGACGGCGGCCACGAGGCATGTATTCTTTGTATTCTCGGTAGCGATTTTAAATCTATTCGGTTGCATCCGACACGGAATCTCATCTCTCTGTCTTTGTCATATATAGTATCATATATTGTCGATACGCTGGAGCTTAGGCGGAAGTGTGCGTTAATGATGCACTACTACCGGCTATTGAATGGCCAGATTGACAACCCTGGAGCGCTGGCTTGCTGTTCGCTGGCGGTTCCGGACCGCCTGCGCCCGGCGCGCGCCTGCGCGGTGCGCCCGCTGTTCCAGGCTGCGCGCGCGCACCGACACCGCCCTGTACGCGCCCACGGCCCGAGCACTCAATCTACTCAACGCTCTGCTTGCTCATAAGCCAGAACTGGATATATTTGCCGACAAATACCATTGTGCATTACGCATTTGTATTAGTTACTTTAGTAATCAATTATGAAATTAGTGTCCTGAGTAAAATTATGTATATTTGTGGAAAGTTATATGTGTGTGTTGTAAATAGTTTTATGTGTAGCCAGTGTAGCGCTTGGAATTATTTAATAATATTATTTTTTGTAATGTATTATATTATTAGCATCAGTTTGTCAATTCATGTACCAGATTGTTGTGTTTTGGCTGTATGTGCGTGTTGGCTGTAAGCACATCTCAGCAATTGAAATAAATAAATAAATAAATAATAAATATCTATTTAGCATTACAGAGACAGGGATTGTCATTCCGATTCCGAACCATTCGGAATCGCATTTAGAATCGCTACCCTGATCATTCATCAATCAATACATACTTTTAGTACATATAAATTAATTGTAACTTTTAATTTAATAAATTAGTTTCATTGAAACAATTTGCATTTTTTTTAAACCTCCGGCTACAGCCTACGTAATTTGTAGGTATACAAATAAATCATTACTTACAATGTTTTCTTTCCTAGTAAATATAGCAAAGCGTCGACTAGATATGCTGGCAGTATGTGGAATAGAATTACACACATCTGATGAGTAATCCAGTAGGATTTTATTGTTCCACCGGGGTACCACAAAGCAATTGTGTAGGGAAATTCGTTGACCCATTTTTCACCTGGAATTCAACACAACACAATTAAAAAAAACAGTGGCCGACAAAAGCTGTGACGAATTTACAATTCTCAAACGAGGATTTATTCAAAAAAATTGAATTGTGACGAATTTACACACATTTTTTTTGTGACGAATCGCCTATAACCCGTATAAAATGGTTGTGTGGTTTTACGAAACCATGTTAAAAGTGAGACTTTTTTTCGAGTTGTAGACATTTAACTAACTTTTTTGGCAAAAAACATTCGATTCAAATAAGTAAGTTAAGGAACTTCTGTAAAAAAAAAAGTAACAGTGAAAGTCTTGAAAACTCGGTGCTGAATTTAGTCGCTAATGAATTCAGTGAAGTGTAATAAATATAATTAATAACATTCAGTAAGCCAAGCGCGGATCTAGGGCCCTGGGCTAGGTCTAGTACCTAAGTGGAATTAGATACCATGCATGTACTTATTGCACAGTTTCGTGTCGTGGCTTGACCACGACCTGACGAAATGAGGCCAAGATGTAAATAGACTTGTCAAAAATATTTCAAAATGTTCATATAGGTGGCGCAAATGTTTCAATTTCTTAAGGTGCGCTTATACGAGCGACTAAAATTGCTCAATTCCAGTCAATACTCGTCAACTATGACGTCACGACTACATCAAGCAATTTACGGCAACGGCAACAAGCATCAATACTGCGCAATACAATATTGAGCGATATCGCGCAACTTCATCAACTAGGCAATACTGTCCTACACGAGCATTTCAGTTTTCGCTCGCTATGGACGACATTGTTCTTGCTGCGGCGGCTTGTAGCGCCACCCGACCTCTCGCTCTCCCCGCGGAAGCAAGATAGATAGATAGATACTCTTTATTGTACACACCAAAAGATTACGGAATCTCATCTCTCGGTCTTTGTCATGCTAAAAAGATAAGACAAAGACCGAGAGATGAGATTCCGTGTCGGATGCAACCGAATGGTTTCAGAATCGCTACCCAGATTAGCGATTATACCCAGTAGCGATTCTGAAACCATTCGGTTGCATGGTTTCAGAATGTTTCAGAATGGTTTCAGAATCGCTACCCTGGGTAGCGATTCTGAAACCATTCGGTTGCATCCGACACGGAATCTCATCTCTCGGTCTTTATCTTATCTGTTTAGCATGACAAAGACCGAGAGATGAGATTCCGTGTCGGATGCAACCGAATGGTTTCAGAATCACTACCCTGATTTAGTAACTACCGATTCTAAATCGGACACAATTTGTAACTCGGTTAATGATGTCATAGCATATATTTTATATTATAACGTCATTTGTATTCAAAGAAGATATTCTACAAAATAATAAATGCACAAACCTAGTTCAATAATTTGCTTCCAGTTAATTTTGATTACTCCGGAAAGCGTGACATTGAAAACTTGAGTTTCCCGTGGTCTGAAATAAAAGAAGTAGATTAAAAAATTACGAGTGACAAAAAAAAAAAAAAACCTAAACTGCCATCTAACGTGGAGTAGCGGAACTACTAAACGAATTAATTAATATGTTATAGTTAGTTAACTAAACCAGTCATAGATGTCGCTTTCTGTAGTGACTTATGGTGTTGCGTTTTAACTTAACTAGATGGCAGCACTTAAAAATGTTAAATAATTTTCTCATTAGGACGTGGAATGGAAAGAGAAATAGACTAAAATAGAATATCTTAATCACAAAATTATCGTCTTACTTGTCCAAAGCCGTAGCATATGCGATAAGTATACATCCATTGGCGACGACATCAACGGAAACTGCATCAGCTGTATACGATGGTTCACAGTGCATTGTACGGATGACACCTGAAATAGGTATTATAAGTAATTTAATCGCTTTTAGTCATAGTTCTTTATTCATAACGGTGTTGTTACATGTCATTATATCATAATTATATCTACATCAGGCCTCATTATATGTATATGTTTCCATACCACAGTTGCCTGGAAGCTTTAGCTTTAGCGATATATATATGATATATATGATATATATGATATAGTTTATCGCTTTTAGCGATAAGGTCGCCAGTTATTTCTAAATTGTTAGGTTATGTTTTCTGTTTCATTTTAAATTTAGTGCAATATAGAGTTTATCTATCTATCTATCTATGGATAATAATACCCGGATTACTTTATTCCAGTCCAGTGATCGAATCCAGCGCTGGATACTGGAAAAATGGAAACCGGCACTGGAAAGCATCAATCCAGTGCCAATGCTTTCCAGTGCCTATTTACTTTATTCCAGTAAGCAATCCAGCGCTGGATTTGGTCGCTGGACTGGAATAATGTAAACCGGGCATAATACCATAATACTTACATTCTTAAATAACCACACAGCCTCTTTGCCCCCTGGATTTTGTTAAGTTTATCAAACAAAAGGCGCCATCTAAAGGTTATCTATTCGACTACATAATTATTTTATACGTTTTTTAAGTGAAAACTTCTTTCGGCGTGCCACAGACAGATGTTTCATGGGCTGTGAATTGAATTCTGACGTCACGCTTGGGAATGATAAGAAAGCTTCCAGGAACCTCGGGACCATGGCCACGCCCTCTGGTTTCACCCGCGTAGTTTCCAAACTAAGCTATCAAATTGTGAGTCTTCACGTTTCATCGTTTTCACTTCTATTGGCAGTCCCTATGACTGTCAATTTTTTAGGGTTCCGTAAAACGTAAAAACGGAACCCTTATAGATTCGTCATGTCTGCCTACAAAAAAAAAAAAAAAAAAATTAGGGTTGCCCCATACTGAGAAATGAAACTCAACAAAAACTTTTCATCTAACCTACACGTGTGGGGTGTTTGAGGTTTCTAATATAATTTTTGTCTACACTGAATAATTTGCGCGAGAGACAATTCCAAAGTGGTAAAATGTGTCCCCCCCCTTTAACTTCTAAAGTAAGATAATGAAAAAACTAAAAATATATATATGATGTACATTACCATGCAAACTACCAACGAAAATTGGTTTGAACTCGATCTGATGAGTAGTTTTTTTTTAGTACGTCATAAATACACTATTATTAAAACTTCGATCAAAGTTACAACGAACTACAAGAATTATGTGTATTATGTATATTTATTATGTTACTTGCTGCAACGGAACCCTTCATGGGCGAGTCCAACTCGCACTTGGCCACTTTATTTATGTTTGTTACCTCTTAAATCTTAATTTTGACAGAGTGGGCCCAGCGAATGCTCCCATTTATTTTTATTTAATAAATTATTTTTTTCGAAACCAGTGCAGCGGTTTTTTTATAGTATTGAGTAACGAGACTACCAGGACATGTGCTTAAGGGCGTACCCCGAGCAAATGACCTTGAGTATTTCTTACCTTATCGCACACCGCAAGAAAGAGCAAGAGAGAAACAGTAGGATTTGCCGCTGTTTTACACTCAATTTTTAGAATACACTCTTTAAAAATCAGATTTTGGTCTTTTGAAAAAAAAATTTCAACCAAAATGTTCGTAATGGAATTGTCTATCCGTTGGTGTAAGTACAAAATCAAAATAATGGAGGTTTTCCGAGGAGATGCATGATTACTACAATTATTTAATTTAAAAAAATAAAACTACCATTTTGAAGCCAAGAAGTTGTAGAAATTTAATGTATTTTTTACCAGTTGATAATTGTTTTGACTAATGATTAAATAGCTCTGAAAACTGGACAAAAACTCGTTTTGCTGGGGGACGCACCTTAATAAGCAACATGCCTGCCACATACCAGCAGATACACGCAGCTATTGGAACGTGAAGAGTCCAAATCATTACCTAGCACTGCACTGCGCTCGTAGCCCGGAGATCTAAGATATTGTATCTCTAAGCCCTGTAGTTTCTCTGTAAGCATTGCCCTTAAAACTTCGTCATTATCAAAGTTTTCAAATGTATCTAGACCACAGAAATCTAAATAATAAGGTAATATTTAGATTTCTGTGATCTAGACACTTGACACGAAGCAATCAAATGTTTGTTCTATCAGTTTTGTAATTTCTAACTGCATGGGGATGAAATTGGAGTTGAAATGGGTGCCGAATGTCTCTTAGGTACGCTTTCAGATCTAAACAAGTAAACCAATTTTGATGAAATTGTATACAATTGTTTTATAATTGTATACAGCTGTTATAGTAACCTAACCGTAAATGTGTCTGGGTGTACAAATAGGTACTGCCTGAGTTATGTTAGTATTTATTTCGCGCGGACAAAGTCGCGGGTAACAGCTAGTGTAACATAATGTCAAGTGTCTGTCTCGGTCTCCGGTCGCGGTCTCGTGTCGTGGTCTCCACGCGAACCGCCAACTGAAGGTATAATAGGTAGTCATCAACAATCATCAACAGCCCACTAAACGTTCCCACTGCTGGGACTCGGGCCTTCTCTCGCAAGGAGAGAGTTAAGGCCATAATCCACCACGCTGCGCTGGCCCAGTGCGGGTTGGCGGATGACACATGACTTCGAAAGATTCTCTAGGTACATGTCGGTTTCCTCACGATGTTTTCCTTCACCGTTTTAAGTTAGCGGCATTACGCACATGACTTCGAAAAGACAGTGGTGCGTGTGGGGTTTGAACACGGGGTCTCCGGATCGGCAGCCGCCGTTCTCCCGACTAGACCAGCCGTAACTTTAGGTAGTAGGTAGGTATAACTACAATAATTTTACCTTTCCCGCTGCCAATGATGACACCGGTGGGTCCGTTTAAGTTGTCCACCCATCCGGGTATCGGCTCTTTCCATGAAGCTGTAACTGTAACATAAAAAGCTTATTATAACGCACTTTAGAAACAAAAAAGTGCTTGCGATGCATTCGTGCGAATTCGGAGACATTTCCGATGCGACGCGAATTTGTAGTTTTGTGCAGCAGCCCTTAAGCACACATGTTTTGTTTCGTAAAAAAAATAACAAAATGTACTTTTGAATTGCACCTTTTTTTTTAATTCGGTTAATAAACCAGTGATTAAAAACATAATTGAGTCTTCACTACAAAACATGACGTAGATAACAATAAATATGTAACTTCATTCAACCATCCAAACAATGGCTGATCTATAAATTTGAATCTTGCTAAACGCTGGCAGCATACTAAATACAACATACATACTCTGACTCTTACTGCATAATAAACGTTTTTTTAGCGAGTGTACTCAGAACAAAGTTTTTTTAAATGTTCGTTTTTTTTAGATGATACGAGAAGGACACATGCCTGATGGTAAGCAACCAGTAAGTAGGAAAAATGTGATTTCGGAATATATGTTCAGTATTTATGCCAGAAATACCGTCTCGGGGCCCATAAGCGAGAATAAAAACAATTATATATGCCGTTATACCGATTTTAACATTTACTTCCCTGATTGCAAACCGAGTAGTGCAAAGAAATGACTTACCTGGGGTTCCCGGCGTCGTCCAAAGGTCCAGTTTGGTCGTCAAGGAATAAGGAACGGGAGCAAGGGGAATTTGGAATACCAAACCAGACAAGATTCCGTAGCGATCCCTCGCTCCAGCACAAGCAACGGTCCCGCGTTGGATAAGGGGCCAATCCAGCAGCCCGCTTTCGCACACAAATAGTCCAGCACTAATCCCGTAGCGATAAATAATGTATTCCCGCACAATATTACACTTTTAACCAGAAAAGCAAACCAGATTATATAGATAACAGTAAAACGCGTCTTTTTCGTTCCAGCGAAAAACAGACAACGGTAAAAGTGACAGCCGGCGACCACAGACACACGCTAGATTCTGATGGCCGATATAATGTTGCCCGATTATACGGAACAAAACCCCCGACCAATTGAACTCCTGTTCAATTTTAGAAAACCAGTATTTAGCAACTAGTATTTAGCAGTATCCGGACCCCAAACAAAAACGAAATTCCCAACTTTGACCCGAAAGTGGAAATCAAACCAAAAAAAAACTTTTACCAAAAATAGTAATAAAATTAAATTAAATTTTAACCATGAAAAACACGTATATCTAATAAAGAGGCAGGCGTGCCAGAGAGGACACCGCGCGCTGAAGTCTGGAACCAGAAACCAGAATCTCCGCCACGCGGGGTGTGCCATCAGTACCAGATATCAATTTTAAAATACGTCCCCTACGCCAGAGTAGGGGGGCCAAATTTGCCTCTTTTAATAATACTAAGTCCCCTTCCCGAGGGGCCTCCGTCCTATCTGTCCATTTTACCCGTTGTTGCAACAGATGCAAGTACTCGGCCGACCAGCGCCTCCAGAAGTCTTGACTTATTTGCTGCAATAACTGAAAACGGGACAGGCGTCCGGGCCGCTCATCCTTCCAGGGATACTCCGGCAACGCGGTTAAGGGCTGACCGATCAAGAAGTGACCCGGCGTCAAGACTTCTAGATCGTTAGGGTCAGGCGAGATTGGACAGAGAGGACGGGAATTAAGCACTGCCTCCACGCGGCATAGTACCGTGACTAACTCTTCCCAAGTTAACACGGTCTCCCCGATGACACGGCGGAGATGAGTTTTAGCAGACTTCACCGCAGCCTCAAAAATTCCTCCCCAGTGAGGACAGGCTGGCACACTAAATTGCCAGCTGATTCCCCGCTGGGCGAGAGCCAGACTTAAACTATTATTACCAGAATTTAAAAAATTATTAACTTCACGTAAATAATTCGCCGCCCCTCGATAATTTGTGCCATTGTCCGAACGTATTAAAGAGGGTACTCCTCTTCGCGCTACAAAGCGATCCAGCGCCGCGACAAAGGCCTCCGTAGACAGCGCAGAGACCAGCTCCAGGTGGACTGCTTTGGTGGCCAAACACACAAAGACGCACAGGTAGGCTTTAACGACCTTGGCGTTACGCAACGTCGATGACTTGACCGAGAAGGGCCCAGCGAAGTCCGTTCCGACTCCGTCGAACGGCCTCGAGGGAGAAATCCTATCCGGAGGAAGATCTCCCATCATGGGCTGCATGGTAGACGCCTTGAGCCTATAACAAGGGACACATCTAAACAGCACCTTTCGGACCGCCCTGCGAGCCGACAAGATCCAGAATTCACGCTGCAACACAGCGAGAAGCGCGCCACATCCAGCGTGCGCGTTACCGATATGCCGATCGGTGATCAGCAGGTCCACCAGAGGACCTCCTTTCGGTAGCAACAGGGGGTGCCTGCTGCCGTACGGCAGGTTGGCTTTCCGGAGCCGACCTCCTACGCGCAGAAGACCATCCTGATCTGTGAAAGGGTTCAACTTGGCGACCGCACCCTTCAAGCGAGCGCGTCCGCAGCGCAGCGCCTCAAGTTCCGTCGGAAACCTCTCCCCCTGCACCAGCCGAATGAGGTGCAGCAAGGAACTCCGACGCTCCTCCACAGTGGCGATCTGGTCACTCCTCCTCTGACGAGGGTGACGACAGTTGTGGATGAAGCGTTTAATCCAGCTAGTTACCCCCAACAACTTATCCAGCTTGCTGTAACGACCCGTCAACCAGTCAGGGTCTGGGGGCACTTCCGCCACAATCGCATGCACGCGGACTCCGGGCAGCTCCGCTCGCTCCGAGTCCGCGCCGAGAGCTGGCCAGGAAGCTTCTGGCTCCCGCAGCCAGTCCGGACCCCACCATAAGGGGTGATCAACTAGCTCCGGCGCGGAACAGCCGCGCGAAGCACAGTCAGCGGGGTTCAACTCACCCGGGACATGTCTCCAAACCATGTCCAGTCCAATGTTTTGGATTTGGGAAACCCGATTTCCCACAAAGGTCTCCAAAGTGTGAGGGGCTGCTCTCAACCAGGCAAGCACGACCTGACTGTCTGACCACGCATAGACATTCCGGATGTCTATCGAGGTGGACAGTTCCTGATATACATGCTTGAGCAGCCGAGCAAGTAATGTGGCTCCGCTCAATTCCAGTTTCGGAATGGTGAGTCGTGTCCTGATAGGAGCTACCTTGCTCTTCCCCAATAAGAGCGTGACATTGACGTGGCCTCCAGCGTCAACTGTACGCAAGTACACAGATGCGGCATAGCCCAGCTCGGACGCATCACAGAACCCGTGCAGGCTGATCCGGCTACAGCCTGGTGGCAGAATGCGACGGGGCAACGCCACTCGATTGACCGTTTCGAGGTCAGATATTAAACGAAGCCAAATGTTAAGCGAGTCTCCGACCAGGGGGTCGTCCCATGAGACCTTCAGAGTCCAAAGTCGCTGTAACAGACACTTGGCTGCGAACAGAACCGGACTGATCCAACCGTTTGGATCAAACATCCTGGCGATGGTGGACAAAACCGTCCGTTTTGTCCACGCGCGTGTGGCCTCCAGCGCCACCCGAAAGGTGAAGATGTCAGCAACCGGTTGATACTGCATGCCCAGAACCGCAATCCCGTGCGGATCGTCACCTTCCTCGAAGAGCCCCGGATCCTGCTGGTGATCGTCCGGGATACCAGCCAGGACGTTGGGGTCGTTAGAGAGCCATTTCCGAAGCTCATAGCCTCCAGATGCGAGAAGCTCTGTAAGCTCATCCCGGAGCAACAGAGCTTCCTCCACCGTCTGCGCGCCAGTGCAAACGTCGTCCACGTACAGGTCGCGCTCCAGAACTGCGGCTGCACGTGGGTACCGAGCCCGTTCTTGCTCCACCAACTCCAGCAGTGAGCGGATCGCAATGAAGGGGCTTGATCTCAACCCATAGGTGTTGGTGTTCAACTCATACACCATCATAGGGTCCTGAGGACTTTCCCGCCAGAGGATCAACTGGAACCTCCTGTCCTCGGGGTGTATGACCGTTTGTCGGAACATCATACGGATGTCCGCTCCCAACACCACCTGATGCCTACGGAAATTCAGGATGATGTCTACAATATCCCGATGTAGCTTCGGTCCAGCGTGGAGGCACTGGTTCAGTGACACTCCTGTCGAAGTCGGAGCGGATCCATCGAACACCGTCCTGAGTTTGCCCGTCGACGCCTTCAAAACGGCGTGATGAGGCAAAAAGTAGTGGTCCATGGTCGACCAGTCGTCGCGAGCCGGAGACATGTGGCCCAGTGCCTCATACTCCCTCATGAACTCGATGTACTTTTCCCGAAGTACAGGATCTCGAGCCATGCGTCGCTCCATGGACCTGAGCCTTTTCTCGGCCAATGATCGAGACTGGCCCAGACGCGGGGGGTTATCCCGGAAAGGCAGCCTAGTCTCCAATCGCCCAGAAACCATTCTCCGAGTGTGAGCCTGATAAAAGTTCTCACACTCCACGTGCTCGGGATCCAGCCGAGACACGGTAGGCGGCTCTTCGATCTCCCAGAACCTCTGCATGATCTGAGCGAGGGCCGTTCCCGTAAAGGAAGCCTGATTCGACTGCTGCCACTCATCCACCATTCCCAAAATGGCGTTCCCGTAGATGGTGGGCAGCGCCATCAGCGAAGACTGGTCCAACAGTCTAGGCTTCCCGTTCATGATGTAACCCAGTACATCAGAACCCAACAAAAGATCTACCGGACCCGCCATCCCGAAGCGGGGATCCGCCAACCTGAGACCCTTAGTACAGGACAAAAGATCCGGATCTATGTCCGCCTGAGGAAGCCAACCGACAACCGAATCCATGACGGTAGCCCTGACCGCAATCCTTTCCGAATAGGAATGTACGGACGAGAAGGAGAGGCGGGTCTGTCCAGCCGACCGCACCTCTGTGTTCCCGACTCCCCGCAACGGAGTCGGTGACGGAAACCTAGCCAGGCCCAGGCGATGAGCAACCCGGGTTGTCAAAATGCACCCCTGGGACCCTGTGTCCAAGAGCGCTCGTATCCGGACGTAGTCGCCTCTTGGACCCCAAACCCTTAACCAGAGGGTGGGCAGCAGGACCACCGGTTGATCCTGTGCCAAGGGAACGGAGGCTAGTCATTCCCTCCGAGGCTCGTCCGAACCCGTCGGACTACAGGGCCCAGCCCAATATGGCTGCCGAGTGCAAAGGGCCATCGGAGGGGGGGCATATCCAGCTGCCCTGCCGTACCTAAAGTAGGGCGGGTGATAATCCAGCCTCGGATGTTCATGGAGGGGAGGCGTGTACGCCCTCCATTCCATCGGTCGTGGATCCAGCGGCGGAGAAGGATAACGCTGGGGAGGTGGCCCCCGTGGTGACTCCTGTATCACCCTTCCACCTCTCCAGTTCGCCCGCGTCCGCGCGGGCTGTGAGGTCGGTGACCGAGCCGCGTGTAGGACGCCCCTTGTTGGGCTGCCCGGTGCTGCCGTGAGTTGGGGTGGAGGGGGTGTGCTCCACGCTGTAGCCACTTCATTGTTATACAATGCGTGGCTCTGCGTGGGAGCGCCCCCGCCCGTGGAGGGCCCCCTCCCTGAGGGCTGTCGACCAGCACCATCGCTCCTGACGCACAAGAGCTGATGGTGTGGTCCCCCACACCCAGGACACGGCCGTGCCGTGGGGCAGTCATTGTACAAATGACCCCCCAGGCACCCGTAGCACCGACGCAACCGCCGAACGATCCCTCGTCGTTCGGAAGTCGTCCGCGAAAGCAGGGCCGGACACTGCACCAGCGCGTGAAGCTGGCCACAGTTCGGGCACTCCTGCTCCGACGCACTCGTCACCGTCGCCGTCCGCTTCACCGCACCCTGAGTGCGGGGATTGGTAGGTCGCGGTCCTGTTCCGGCAGGGCCACGAGCTGACGCGGCGGGCTGCGCCTCCTGAGGCGCCGACTCTGCCATCCTCGCCTCCCACTCCAGGACCCGAAGTAGCTCCTCAAACGTGGGGAAGACCTTCGGGTCGGCGTGAAGGCCCCTTTCCCGCTCGAACCGGGCGCGCAACTCCAGCGGCACCTTGCCCAGCAGGATGTGGACCAGCAGAAACGACCAGTGTTCTACTGGCAGTCCCAAGCTGCGCAAGGCGTTGTACGCCACCTTCACGGGCGTGAGGATTAGTGGCCGCAACTGAGACCTCTCAGTCACCTTCGGCAGCCCCAGTATTTGTGACACGTGAGCGTCGGCGAGGAGCCGAGGATTTTGAAACCTCGTCTCCAGCAACTCCATCGCCGTGCCGAAGTTGTCGTCGTCCAGCTCCAGGTGCTGGACCAGGGAGAGTGCCTCACCCTCCAGTGACGTGCGGAGATAGGCCAGCTTCTCCGCCCTCGTCAAGTCCGTGCGTGAATCCACGAGAGAGGCGAACATACTCCGGAAGCCGCTCCACTCTCGCAGGTTACCTGTGAACCTGGGCAAGTCCAGGGTGGGAAGGCGTCCCACTACACCCGAACCCGCATTCCTGATGACGGGTCCCGAGTTCGCCCTTCCCTGACGAGACCTCTCCAGCTGGCGAACCCTTTCGGAGACCTCGTCGTACACATCCAGGATGCGCCGCATGTCCGCGTCAATCCTCTCCATCTGGTCCTCAGGTGGAGGCGGCCTTGCATCTCGCAGCAATCCTGTGCTCCTCTCAGCGACCTCCAGGCGCCTGTCGAGCTGTTCTGCCCTGTTTAGCAGCGCCTCCTACCGGTCTCTCCGGCCGACCAATCCTTGTAAGGATTCGAACCATCGGAGCTGGTTGGCCAAATCCGAAGCCATTTTAAATTTAAATTTAAATTGTAAATTAGCCTAAAGTTCGGACAATGTCACAACAAATGTATCCGCAACCTAAAAAACCGGATACCACTTAATACTAATTTCCCGACAGTTTGGGGAGAAATTATAAACTGGGAACCCCCAAATATTCAGCCTACCCGGTATATTTTGCCAGAAAAATAAAACAAAAAGGGAGTATTTACGGCTAACTACGCTCTGCTACCAAAAAATGTTCAGTATTTATGCCAGAAATACCGTCTCGGGGCCCATAAGCGAGAATAAAAACAATTATATATGCCGTTATACCGATTTTAACATTTACTTCCCTGATTGCAAACCGAGTAGTGCAAAGAAATGACTTACCTGGGGTTCCCGGCGTCGTCCAAAGGTCCAGTTTGGTCGTCAAGGAATAAGGAACGGGAGCAAGGGGAATTTGGAATACCAAACCAGACAAGATTCCGTAGCGATCCCTCGCTCCAGCACAAGCAACGGTCCCGCGTTGGATAAGGGGCCAATCCAGCAGCCCGCTTTCGCACACAAATAGTCCAGCACTAATCCCGTAGCGATAAATAATGTATTCCCGCACAATATTACACTTTTAACCAGAAAAGCAAACCAGATTATATAGATAACAGTAAAACGCGTCTTTTTCGTTCCAGCGAAAAACAGACAACGGTAAAAGTGACAGCCGGCGACCACAGACACACGCTAGATTCTGATGGCCGATATAATGTTGCCCGATTATACGGAACATTGAGGCGTTTTGAAAATGTAAACCTAGTCTTCAATTTCGCCAAAGGTGGACTCTTCATGTTCCGATAGCTGCGTGAACCTGTGCTTTTATGGACAGGCGTGTTAGTTACCATTAGTCACATTTCCTGCTCGTCCTGTCATTCTTTAACATAAAAAAATGTGTTATACGCTTTATTTTTCGAGCTAAGAACTTCAACCATAGAGGTAGAATCCTACTATCCTAATAAGTACTATTAGTTAATAATATTATAAATGTCAAAGTATGGATGTTTGGATGTCTGTTGCTCAATCACGTCCTAACGTATGAACGGGTCGGGCTGAAATTTGGAACGCATATAAATTATAGTCTGGAAGAACACATAGGCTACTTTTTATCCCGGGAAAACAACGGGAACTACGCGGGTAACACCGCGGGGCGCGGCTATTAAATAATATCTTCAACGCAAGAAGCATTACTAGCAACAATATTTAGATCTCTGTGTGTGTCTGTTGCCTCGTAGAGCTCAAACGGATCGACCGATTTCAATGTGCTATTTTTTATTCGAAAGTTCCGTTCCGTTCTTCGCTATGTTTGGTTAATCAAGATGGCGGCCTCCACAAAATGGCGAATTACATTTTTTTATTCACTACTACCACAATATGGGTATCAAATGAAAGGACTTGACTAGTAGAATACTATACACTATGATGAATTTCAAATCCAAGATTGCCGCCACCACAAAATGGGGAATTACACTTCTTTTTTCACTACTCCCTAAATATGGGTATCAAATAAAAGGGATTGACTAGTAGAATGTTTGATAGAATATTGAGGGGGTAGATTCAAATTTTGAATTTTGTTCTTGTTCTTCATTCTTACTCCGGCCCTGTACTCACCTATAGACGGCCTTGCAATGGCGATAGGAAACTTGCTACCATACTCCGCCACAAGGTCTTCTGTGATCGCCTTTGTGTACGAATAGGTATTTGGCTCCGACTTTATTACTCTGAAACAAAATAATAAACATTTTTGAAGGTAAATCTTCCTTTTAGTACTTTTGAAGTGAACACTTCTGTTAGAATTTTCGTGGGCTGTGAATTGAATTCTAGCGTCCCTCGGGAATGATAAGAAATGTTCGTTTAAACTCGTGACTATAACCATTAGCACACCCCGGACACTCGACCAAAACTTCATACAAACAGCTCTGTTCAGAAACCTATTACCACACAACTACGCAAATGTTATTCTATATTATCTATTCTATGCCATTAGTCATCTAGAAATGCATCAGCATTTCCCATTGGCAATCTAGAAATGAGTGAGCGTTTCCCATTGGTCAACTAGAAATGCTGACGCATTTGTGATGGCCATGCTCATGCCCACGCCCTCCAGATTCACCCGCGTAGTTTCCAAAGTAAGCTATGAAATTCTGAGTTATAAGTTTTCACTTCTATCGGCAGTTCCTACGACTCATTCATGATATAGCATTTTTTGTAGTGGTTAGGACTCTTAGCAGAGTCCGCCTGGGGAAGTACCACACCTTTGCCAATTATTCTACCGCCAAGCAGTAATGCGCAAACATTACTGTGTTCCGGTTTGAAGGGCAATGATTCCAGAGAAATTACAGGGCTTAGAGATATAACAACTTAGATCTCTGGGTGACGAGCGCAGTGCAGTGCTAGGTAATGATTTGGACTCTTCATGATCCAATAGCTGTGTGTCACTGTGCTGTTATGTGGCAGGCATGTTGCTTACCATCAGGCACATGTCCTGCTCGTCTCGTCACACTTTAATTTAAAAAAAAATATGTCCCGTTATTTTCTCGGAATATTTATTGTTTTTTTATTGTGATGTGTGTTATTGCAGACTATTATCAGCAGATCTATATCTGAGTATTAAATTTCATCCAAATTCCTTCGGAAGACAATGCATGAAACATCCATACATCCTTACAAACTTTAACGCTCATGATATTAATATTAATAAGATGTGAAAGTTTTTATGTGTCTTACTAAATCACTTCAGAACGCCTTAACGGATCAGATTTAATTTAAACAAAAGTAGTTGGAAGCTTTTAAAAACATTTGCTACAGACTGAAAGCTGAACTTATCAAAATTCAAGCCCCAAGGGGGTGAAACAGGGGATAAAAGTTTGTGATCAATGTGTCGTATTTATCAAATCGGCATAAAACTTTGTATTTTTTAATTGAGTACAGCAAAAATACAGCGTTTTCCAAACTTCAACACCTTATATCGCTGGGTGACGACGCAGTGCGGTGTTAGGTAATCATTTGGACTTTTCAAGTTCTAATAGCTGCATGCCACTGCGCTGTTATGTGACAGGCATATTGCGTACCATCAGGCACATGTCCTGCTCGTCTTGTCAACCTATAGTTTAGATTCTATAGAGAGACGAACTTCTTAGCATTCCATGGATTCACCGTGCGGGTGCCGGGTCCATCGTGTGGCAGAGAGAGAAATCCCGAACAGATTCCGAGACTTGTGACACGGGTGTAGGTTTAAGGGGCCCCTTTCCGACGTACATCAACACTCACCTTCACTACTCGTATTTCTCTCCCTGCCCAGCCAAATCTGATATGATCCTACTAGTGTAGCTTTAGATACTCGTTCTAGTATAGAACTTACTGCACTTCTGGACAAGTCAAGGTTTTTCAGCAGGTTATAGAAAAGGTATAAAAAGGATTTTAATACGTACTGAGGTTCAACATGTGCCAGAAGGTCGTCATCCATCCAGTCTGTCATCTGAATGATACGTCGCGGGCTGTGCACCGCTGGGTACAGTTTTTCCTCCAGAACTGGGATCTCGCAGCGGCAATATGCCGTAGACAGGTGCACGAATACCTGGAAACATGCGACGATGCGATGAAAGCAAAGACGAAATGGAAATCAATAAATTGGCAGTCATAGGAACTGCTGACAGAAGTGAAAACTTATTACTCAGAATTTGATAGCTTACTTTGGAAACTACGCGGGTGAAACCGGAGGGCGTGGCCTTGAGTATGGCACTCTAAAAATGCTGACGTATGTCAGGATGGCCAATAGAAAATGCTGACCCATTTCTAGATAGCCAATGTCTCGAGTTAATCCGAAGATTTCTTATCATTCCCGAGCGTAACGCTAGATTTCAATTCACAGCCCACGAAAAATCTGTCTGTGGCGCGCCAAAAGAAGTTTTCACTTCAAAACTTGCTTTCTCTTAAAAAATGTCGCAAATTTCGAATTTTTAAGAGAACGTTTTTTTGGTAGTCAAGATTGATGAGACGAGAATGTGCATGGTAAGCAGCATGTCTGGTTGTCTGGTCATAACATCACAGTGACACACAGCTGTCCAAATTATTTCTTAGCACCGCACTGGGCTCATCATTCGTCGTAGTAAGTATAGCATAAGCAACCCACTAAATATTCCCACTGCTGGGACTCGAGGCCTTCTCTCGCAAGGAAGGGGGTCAAGGCCATAATTCACCACGCTGGCCCAGTGCGGGTTGGTAGATAGCACAAACATGACCTCGAAAGATCCTAGGTACGTATCGGTTTCTTCACGATGTTTTCCTTCATCGTTTTAAGTGATGCGTGTGAGATTCGAACTCGGGGTTCTAGATCGGCATTCGCCGTTCTCCCGACTAGACCAGCCGTAACTATATCAATTTATTTCTATGCCCTGTAATTTGTCTGGAAATATTGCTCTTCAAATCGGAACACAGAAATGTTTGCTCACCACTACTTCCAGGTAGAATAATGGCGAAGGTCAACCAAAACAACCCCATGTGGACTCTGTAATGAGACTATCACTACAACAAAGAGTCCTTCCACTTTACACTCACACTTTCACACTTTACCAAAACTCTAATGTGAAAAACATTAAAATAAACTTCATACTTATATTGGGGTGAGGGTAATCAATTGTAGTTCCAAAACTTATCTATTGAGATGGATGAATTTATTTGAATTTTATTGAAAGCAAAGCAAAATAGAACATTTTTACTTAAAAACGGTCGTTTCTCCCCTCTAGGTCTCCGACACCCACAAGGGGATGCTATCGTCCACTTTGAGAAAGACAGGTACCTACACTAAGACAGTATGTACTCCATACTAATACCACAGTCTATTAAATCATACAGTCGTTCGACGAAGCCGTCTAGACCTAGATTGCCCCGTGGCAATCGTGCGGGGCGTGCGGGGTGAGACGTGGGAAGCGCGCTCCTGCATTGCCTACATCTCAATGTTAGTATTGCAGGAGCGCGGCTCAGGGCTGACGTCATCCGTATATTTCAATTTTATTTTGGTGGTTGTATTTGGTGTTTGCGACAACCCTACCCGTGTCTAGACATTATCGGCGTTTCTTGAAAGGCGATAAACTACTGGTAGGTAGTATTTGTTTGATACTTACTGTGTTAATACCTAATAACTCAAAATGTACTTACTTGCAGCTTCTTCATAGTCTCGGCTAGTGTGAGCATCCGAAGCGTCCCCTTGGTGTTCATATTCACAGCATCTTTCAACTTTTGGTCGAATCTGTGATCAAATTAACACATTTCGTAAAAGGGGGAGTTTTTAGAATGACAACTATTTGTATTTAATTACCTAAGGCCAATTGTCCACGTAGCTGCACGACATCCGCACGATTTCGACAATTGTCGGATGCAAGACGAATGCTTGCATCTTGCGTACAAATAATGAAGTCTGTGTCCACGAAACGACAACGACACGACAGCCGCACGTCTTGCGTTTGTTCGTAGGATGCATGCATTCGACAAAAGACGCGTGCGTTAACAGTAGGCCTAAGTGAACGGGTTAGTAGCGGTAGGACTCTTAGCAGAGTCCGCCTGGGGAAGTACCACACCTTTGCCAGTTATTCTACCGTCAAGCAGTAAAGTGCAAACATTACTGTGTTTCGGTTTCGAATGGAAATGTTTCCAGAGAAATTAGGCTTAGAGATAAAACACCTTAAATCTCTGGGTGACGAGCGGAGTGTAGGTAGTGCTAGGTAATGATTTGAACTCTTTATGTTCCAATAATGATTTGAACTCTGCGTGTCACTGTGCTGTTATGCGGGAAGGATGTTGCTTACCATCAGGCACATGTCCTGCTCGTCTCGTCACTCTTTACTATAAAAAAAACACAAGTCCTTTCATTTGATACCCACATTGAGGGAATTGTGTAAACATATGTAATCTGCGGATTTTGTAGCGGTGGCCATCATCAAACACTCCACTCATACACCAACCACACCCTCCACCCCACACTTTCCCACACCTTCACCCTCACTACTCTTTTAACATGGGTATCAAATGAAAGTGCTTGACTAGTAGAATACTGTACAAATTTTTAATCCCAAGTAGTCGGGGGTTAATCTTTTTTTGAAGTGAAAACTTCTTTAAGCGCGCTATAGACATAATTTTCGTGGGCTGTGAAATGGATTCATCAATCGTCACGCTTGGATATGATAATGGATCGGATCGGATATGAAATCTTCGGGTAAACTCGGTAAAAACGGCCAGGTAGGTACCAGGGCAACAGAAACAGTAAAAAGTTTCGATTACCTACTTCCAACAGCCCAGCGTTTCTCTCCAGATACCAGGACAACAGAAATATAAAAGAGTTGCGTTTGCCCCTAGGTACCAGTACCAGGGCAACAGCAAGTTTTCACTTCTATCGGCAGTTCCTATGACTGCCAATTTTTTTTGTTCTTGTTATTGTCAAAATTCAGAGTAAGTAGTCTTGGGGCGGCATAATGGGTATTGCACGCGGGCGATAAAACAGCTAGCGGTGCCTCTGACACCAACACTCTTACTCACACACTAACACTCTCACTCGCACACTTCCTGTCACCCACACCCTTACACTTTCACTCACACACACCTTAGAGTAAAGTGTACCACAGCGTAGAGTGTTAAAAACAACTAACCTGACACAAGCGGCGCTATGGAAGACAATATCGCAGTTCTCCTGAAGTTCACTTCTATCAGCATCAGACATAGCCAGTCCATCCTCAGTGATGTCTCCGGCTATGAAGCGAAGCTTCTTGGAGAAATCTGGGTTCTCTGCACGAAGCGGCTCGAATACCTTCAAATGGTTATTTAAAGATTTTAGTTTTAAAGTGAAATCTTTTTGAAGTGAAAACTTTTTTCGTGGAGAAAGATTTTTCGTGGGCTTTGAACTGAATTCTAGCGTCACGGTCGGGAATAATAAGAAATCTTCGGGTAAACTCGGGACCATGGCCATTGGCCATCTAGAAATGTGTCAGCATTTTTAAGACCATGCCTCTGGCCACACCCTCCGGTTTCACCCGGGCGTAGTTTCCAAAGTAAGCCATCAAATTCTGAGTATAAGTCAGAGTTGTCACTTCTATCGGCAGTTTCTATGACTGCAAATTTTTTAGTTGGGCATTTTTGAAGTGAAACCTTCTTTAGGCGCGCTATAGATAGAATTTTCGTGGGCCGTGAAATGGATTCATCAATCGTCACGCTTGGATATGATAATGGATCGGATCGGATATGAAATCTTCTGAAATCTCGGTAAAAACGCCCAGGTAGGTACCAGGGCAACAGAAACAGTAAAGAGTTTCGATTACCTACCTCCAACAGCCCAGCGTTTATCTCCAGATACCAGGACAACAGAAATATAAAAGAGTTGCGTTTGCCCCTAGGTACCAGTACCAGGGCAACAGAAACAGTAAAGAGTTGCAATATTTTGTACAACTTCGTTCCATCAGAATGTCCCTTGACACCTCCCAAGTATTTCGAAGTGAAAACTTCTTTTGGCGCGCAGGCGCGCTTTTAGACAGATTTTTCGTGGGATGTGAATTGAATTCTAGCGTCACTGGCGTCACGCTCGGGTATGATAAGAAATCTTCGGATAAACTCGGGGCCACGCCCATTGGCCATCTAGAAATGCGTCAGCCAATGGGAAATGCTGAAAGGGCGTGGCCTAACCATCACGGCATGACCATCTAGAAATGCGTGAGCCAATGTAAAATGCTAACGCATTTCTAGATGGCCATGCCATGATGGTCAGGGCACACCATCCGGTACACCCGTGTAGTTTCCAAAGTAGGCTTCAAATTCTGAGTTATAAGTTTTCACTTCTATCGGCAGTTCCTATTACTGCCAATTTTTTTTGATAGGGGAAAAACTCGTATTGTTAATATTACACAGGACTTGGCAGAGGCAGCCCATTAAATGTTCCCACTGCTGGGACTCGGGGCCTTCTCTCGCAAGGAGAGAGTCAAGCCTATAATCCATTACACTGACACAATATAAATAAATAAATATAAATATTGGTGGACAATTCACACACAACACCATCTGGACCCAAACTAAGCAAAGCTTGTATGATGGCGGCCAGATAGCTGATATAATACTTATATAGTTTTAAATACATACTTATTATACATATAAACACCCAGAAACAGTGCAAACATTTGAATTCATCACACAAATTTTTGCACTGGGTGGGAATCGAACCCACGACCCTCGGCTTCGCAGGCAGAGCTACTACCAACTAAGCCACGAGGCCAGATGTTGAAGCAATACAATGTAGAGTGACGAGACGAGCAGGACATGTGCCTGATGGTAAGCAACACGACTGCCTATAACAGTCTAGTAACCGCAGCTATTGGAACATAAACAATCCAAATAACCTAGCATTGCACTGCGCTCATCATCCAGATATATAAGATGTTTCATCTCTTAGCCCAGTAATTTATCTCGAATCATTGACCTTCGAAATGATACACAGTAATATTTTCACACTACAGTTCGGCGGTAGTATAACTGGCAAAGGTGTGGTACTTCCCCAGGCGGACTTTGCAAAGAGTCCTACCATTATCAAAAAGTAATTAAGAAGTTTGACTCTACATTTGGGTTTTTACGGATGGTTACAATCTAGGTGTCTTTAACTCCGGTTTGAAGGGCAATGTTTCCAGTGAAATTACAGGGCATAGTGATAAAACATCGTATATCTCTGGGTGACGAGCGCAGTGCAGTGCTGCAGGTAATGATTTGGACTCTTCATGTTCCAATAGCTGCGTGTCACTGTGCTGTTATGTGGCAGGCATGTTGCTTACCATCAGGACCTTCAAAAGCAACCATCTACCGCTAGCATAGCGAGTTCAAACGCGGTCGTTTTACTTTGGGGGATGAACAAAGGAGTGGTCGTCCTACGACGGCTGTCACCGAAGAAAGTGTGCTGGCAGTAAAAAAAAAAACAAGAAAACAGACGCATTACGTACGAAGAGATTCAGCATACTCTGCAGATTGGTTCAGGAAGTGTACACAAGATTTTCCATGAGCACCTTCGCGTAAGGAGGATAGTTTCCCGCTGGGTGCACAACCTCACCGAAGCTCAGAAGCAGGCCAGTGTGGATTGGTACCGTGATATGACATAAAAATTTGATGCAGGCTCGCCACGGCGCGTTTACGACATTGTGACAGGTGACGAATCCTGGATTTATCAATACCATCCAGAAACAAAGCGTCAGTCGACAGTTTGGCTGTTTCAAAATGAACCAACACCTACGAAAGTGAAGCGATCGAGGAGCGCAAAGAAAATTTTGATCGCTAGTATCTTCACTATGACGGGGTACCTAATTTCAATTCTACTTCGAGACCAAAGCAGTATCAACGCCGAACGGCACAGCATAAAATGCTTGCCAGAAGTTTTTTCTGCAATGAGAAACAAGCGACCGAACACCGGGCTCCGCGGGGTCCTTCTTCACCACGAAAACGCGCCCGCGCACTCTGCGATCAAAACGAGGGACTTCCTGGACTCCACACCGGTCAGAGTCTTGGGGCACCCTCCTTGCAGTCCTGATTTGGCTCCGTGTGACTTCTTTTTATTCCCTAAAATTAAAAATGAGCTCAACGGGATACAGCTTTCATCGCCGGAAGACGCACTGACAGCGTTTGAGAAGCCCGTGGAAGAGGTGTCTGCGGAGGACTGGAAAAAATGTTTTGGAAATTGGTTCAGACGCATGAAACTTTGTATAGATGCTGGTGGAGAGTTCTTTGAAAAGATTTAGTAAAAATATTTTTTTCATACAAGTTAGTTTTTTAGTTTCTCAAAACTTTCTGGGAGTCCCCCACGTACATATAAGATGCTGAAGCAATGCAAGAAATAAATAATATGAAAAATCAGATGACATAAATAACACAACTGAATAAGAGCTAGAAATGAAAAGATCAGCTGACTATTATTTTATTTACTGATTCATTTTTCATTGTATAAAATAAGACTAAAACGAATTGTTTTGCCAGACATATAGCATGTCTCTTGAAGAAGAGGCCAGTTTGTATGGGTCAACTTTCAAAATGTTTTGTCTCATCTTATGTTGTCTGCAAAATTTTACTATTTGTGTTTCAATTATACCAATTTAAAAAAATGCATAAATGATTTCCAAAATATTATTGTGTTCACGGATTATGTAAACCCAAAACAAAATTTTATGTTGAGTGAAACTTATTTTAAGTTTTAACTTATTTTGAGATGTAAGCAAATCACTGATGTTTAGTACACAGTTAGGAATATGGTTTGGATCGAAATTGTACCATTTTTTTTTATTTTTTTTAGTAAGGAGTGACGAGGCGAGGAGGAAATGTGCCTGATGGTAAAGCAACATGCCTGCCACATAACAGCACAGTGACACGCAGCTATTGGAACATGAAGAGTCCAAATCATTACCTAGCACTGCACTGCGCTCGTCACCCAGAGATCTAAGTTGTTATATCTCTTAGCCCTGTAATTTCTCTGGAAACATTGCCTTTTAAACCGGAACACAGTAATGTTTGCACATTACTGCTTGGCGGTAGAATAACTGGCGAAGGTGTGGTACTTCCTCAGGCGGACTCTGCTAAGAGTCCTACCTATCCTATCCTGTATTCCGTCTTGTATACCTGAATAAATAAATAGATACCCTATTAGCGCAGAGTTCCTTCAGCCTTTCGTCCCCGGCGACTCCCTTCTTTTGCCTCATCAGGAGGTATATCACCTTCACATCGGGACAGCTCCTCAGTAATTTCTCCACCAAAGCCTGGAAAAACCAACATTTAAATTGGTAGACATTTTCAATACAATATCAGGTTTATTTGTATGTTAAAGTTTTGAAGTGAAAACTTCTTTAGGCGCTCCTAGACAGGTTTTTCGTGGGGTGTAAATTGATTTCTAGCGTCACGCTCGGGTATGACAAGACATCTTCGGGTAAACTCGGGATCTTGGTGATTGCTGATTGGGCATCTAGAAATGCGTCAGCCAATGGGAAATGCTGAAAGGGCGTGGACTCGAGATCATGGCATGGCCATCTAGAAATGCGTGAGCCAATGGGAAATACTGACGCATTTCTAGATGGCCTTGCCATGATGGCGAGGCCACGCCCTCCAACCAACCTCGGTGTAACCACACCCGCGTAGTTTCCAAGGTAAGCTATCAAATTCTGAGTTACAAGTTTTCACTTCTATCGGCAGTTCCTATGACTGCCAATTTTTTTTGTAATAAAGTAGGTAGGTGTTACGCGGTAACTCCGTCAATTTTGAATCAATTTTGATAGTTCTTTTGGAAGTGAAAACTACTTTGGCGCGCCACCGACAGATTTTTGTGGGTTCGTGAATTGACTCCAATTAACTTTTTCACGGAATGATAACAAATCTTCGGGTAAACTCGGCGGGACATCATATATATTTTTTAGTCTTTTCATTCTTTTAGTTTAGAAGTTACAAGCCCCCCCCCCCCTCACAGGGGACACACACACATCTTACCACTTTGAAAGTGTCTCTCGTGCAAATTATCTCGTATAGAAAAAAATATAATAGAATCCTCAACATCATTTCTAAAGACCTATCCATACATATCCCCACACGCTCCTATACCTAGAATCTTTCGAAGTCATGTGACATCCACCGACTCGCACTGGGCCAGCGCTAGCGTGGTGGATTAAGGCCCTGACTCTCTCCTTGCGAGAGAAGATCCCGAGTCCCAGCAGTGGGAACATTTAGTGGGCTGCTTGTGCTTCTGTTGTTTATTCATATCCCACTAATATTATAAATGTAATTGTATGGATGTTTGTATATTTGGATGTCTGGATGTTTGTTGCTCAACCACGCCCTAACGTCTGAACGGATCGGGCTGAAATTTGGAAAACAGATAGATAATAAGCTGGAAGAACACATAGGCTACTTTTTATCCCGGGAAAATGACGGGTACGGGAACTACGCGGGTAAAACCGCGAGGTACTGCTATTGTATAATATTATGTTACCCTAAAATAGTAATTACTGGTAACTTAAAGTTAAACGAGGTCAGACTATTTTACAATGTTACTGTGACCCAAATATGTATAATTAATTACACATTTTACATTTCCAAGTGGCAAATTCCATGTTTAATTATTTAAAAATACATGCGCCATCGTAACCTATAATTAATTCATCAAATAACTAATTACTAAATAATCATTGTATAACTGATACATGGACTACATTATGTATATATACCAGAGGCTCCCAATCTTTTTCAACTAGCGGCGCGACTATTCGAAACTTTCAACTATTTGAAATACACAGATCAGGCGAAAACAACTGCCATAACCAACGTTAGGTAGATAGAAAAAAATAATCATCTATGCAGTTTGAAATTTAGCCACTAAGTCAAATAACTTACATATATATATATAATATTAAATAATAACTCGCTCTTCGATACGGCCTTGTCGAGGCCGAGGTGCCGTACTATAAATTTTCTATAACGCACCTTTACCAGTTTTCGAAAATGGTCGTGCGTTGCTTTATTGGGACCGAACTATCATCATGGATAAGACTATTGGCACCAATAAGCCTAATATCATGCTGTTAGATCGATCTCAGCACCGGGTTGTGATTGTCGATATCACCAGATCACATAACGAGAACCTCGTGAAAGCCGATAACGACAAGCTTTTTTTATAGTATAGATTATAGAGTGACGAGATGAGCAGGACGTGTACCTGATGGTAAGCAAAATGCCTGCCACATAACAGCTCAGTAACATGCAGCTATTGGGACTTGAAGAGTCCAAATCATTACCTAGAACTACATTGCGCTCGTCACCCAGAGATATGAGATGTTTTATCTCTATGCCCTGTAATTTCACTGGAAACATTGCCTTTCAAACCCAAATCTAATAATGTTTGCACATTACTGCGGCGATTGAATAACTAGCAAAGGTGTGGTACTTCCCCAGGCGAACTCTGCAGAGAGATCTACCATTACTAAACTTAGAACTTAATAATTGACTAATAATACAAAAATGTTTATTTGTGCGAATGCTTAAGATATAATAAAAATGTATAAAAAATACTGCGTTACATTTCGAAACGATGTTTGAGATATCGAGATGTGGATCGACTGATGGCGCCCTTTTTTCCTTTCTATACGGGCCGCCGTGCACAGTTTGAGAACCTCTGCTATTGACAAAAACGATAATTAATTCACCGAATTACTTGGCCTTGATGTACAATTAATCAATAATTAATTAATTAATTAATAATCGGTAGCTTACATTGTTTTAATCTAATTACATGTTGGTAATTACGTGATTTAGTTGCATAATGAGTTCCAGAAATCTGTTCCAGAAATTTCGACGTGTTTTTGTATATTGATGGAATGAGCAGGCTGTATTAATTATTTATATCTCTGGGTAACGAGATATAAGGGCCAGGTAGTGGTAGGGCTCTTGGCAGAGTCATAGAATTATTTAGACATAGAAATACTGCATTGTCCACTAAACGAAATGAAATAAACAAAAGGCCATAATTTCAACGCTAATGAATCAAATGGGAACCTTATCGCTAAAAGGAACTGTAAAGGTCTGCGCCCACTTATGCGACTCCGCTCTCACCCAATAAATAAGAGACCCTCAAATTTGGGCTTAATATCATGCCTGTTAAGATATAGATTACATTGGCAACATAAATTAGCAGACGGTTGTCAGCGCGCGGTCTGCTAATTTGTGTTGCCAATGTTATCTGTATCTTAACGTGCATGGCATAAAGCACATATTTGAGTGTATTTTACTTGTCGGGTAGTAAGACTTACCTTCCCGACGAACCCAGTACCACCGGAGATGAAAACTGATTTTCCCGCGTAAAACTCAGTTACGGAAGGAGCCATGATTCAGACTCTGTGGACAAGAGATAAATTAAATAATTAGAAACTTATTGCTGTAAATTTTTACAAAAACTAAAAGATAAGTGTGTGATTATGTATGCAAGAAGTTAAAATACTTCTTATCTTTATACTCGTGCTAAGAAATCTAACTTCAGCTATAATACAGATAAAACCTTCAACATTAATCATCGATAAAAACCAACAGATGTGCCCTGAGCACCTTGAAATTGGTAATAAACTCCGTCTCTGTGTGGATCGTAAGTAGTTTACAAACATCGTTTTACATCGATCCGTCGTTTTGTCCGTTTATATATTACTAGCTGTTACCCGCGACTTCGTCCGCGCGAAATAAATACTAAGGTACCTAACTCAGGCAGTACCTATTTGTATACCCAGACACATTTACGGTTACTAAAACCAGCTTATAATAAAACAATTTCATACAATTTAATCAAATTCGGTTCAGTTGTTTAGGTGTGAGAGCGTAAGAGGCATTAAACGGGGATGCATTTCAACTCCAATTTCATCCCCATACAGTTCGAAATTATAAAATTGCTAGAACAAATATTGATTGGCTTCGTGCCAAGTGCCTTGATAAAGAATATATCATACAAAGAGTGACATAGTTTTATCTGCAACAATTGGGAACTTCCATATTGACATTCATCCCCCATTTCAACCTCAATTTCATCCACGTACAGTTTGAAATTACAAAATTGATAGAACAAACATTTATTTGCTTTGTGTCAAGTGTCTATATTCAGAGTTTCATGGTTTTATCGTCAACGATTGGGATATTCCATGTTGTCATTCATCCTCCATTTCAACCCCAATTTCAAACCCGTACAGTTCGAAATTACAAAATTTCTAGAACCAACATTCGTTTGCTTTGTGTCGAGTGTCTATATACAGAGTTTCATGGTTTTATCTTCAACGGTAGGGAACTTTCATATTGATATTCATCCCCCATTTCAACCCCAATTTCACCCCGTACAGTTTGAAATTACAAAATTGATAGAACAAACATTTAATTGCTTCGTGTCATGTGTCTAGATACAAAATTTGATAACCTTGAAAATCACGAATTTTCATACAACCGTTCCCTTGTTTCACCCTCTTAGGGGTTGAATTTCGTAAAACCCCGTCTTAGCGAGCGTCTACGTGCTAAAAGGAACCTCCATGCAAAATTTCAGATTCCTAGCATTTGTAGTTTCTGAGATTCCTTGATGAGTGACCTTTCGCTTTTATATATATAGACTAGCTGAACGCGCGCGCGTTGCTACGCCATCTATCGAAAATTGGTCATACCAATTCAAATTTTGTTCAAATTCGGTTACTTTAGGTTCTAATGACGCAACCTTTAACATATTTCATTCATACATTTTTCATTCATGCTCGACTCCTGTTGATAGTAGCGTAATGTTAAACACCCTATAGCCTTCCTCGATAAATGGACTATCCTACAAAGAAAGAATCTTTCAATTCGGACCAGTAGTTCCAGAGATCCTTGCGTTCAAACAAACAAACAAACAAACATACAAACAAACAAACAAACTCTTCAGCTTTATAATATTAGTATAGATGTTTTAAGCATACTTTATTTAGAGTATGCTTAGAGCATATAAACGTCAAACAATGGTGTATCGGACGAAACGAAGTAGAACGAGAGTAGGAAAGTCGGGAGTTTTTTTCGAAATTACGTTTTCGTAGAAATAGAGTAGACGTCCTGGTTGTTAACAACGAATAGTGATAGGTGAAAACGTCCTGCGTCCACCGCTTCCTGCAACCGACTAGAACGGAAAGAGAGACAGGCGCGGTCCTAGCGTCGAATTTTGGAGGGGGTCACCAGTAAAGAAACTCCGATTTTGCCGCCCCCCCCCCCCCCCCCCGGTCACGAGTAGAAATATAATTTTAATGTAACGTATACGATTTGGGGAGGGGGGGGGGGGGGTCATGTCCTCTGTGAACCCCCTTCGGATCGCGCATGAGAGAGAGCTCAGTCTTCCCATCGATAACATGATTCCGTGCGCCCTGGAGTTTGGGAGGGGCACATCTGTGTATTGAGATCGTTAGTTAGGGACAATACCTATGAAATTAAATAAAAAGTTTACTAGTTAACTTCACGGTGTCGGGTTTTCGTGACGATGTGCGAGCATTTTTCCTTGAAGCTATTATTACAGTTGGCTAAATTCAGAGATTGAATTCAGAATCATATGTAGAAGCAAGGTTAGTGGACCGAATTTAAATAAATAAATAAATATTGGTGGACAATTCACACACAACACCATCTGACCCCAAACCCAAACTAAGCAAAGCTTGTACTATGGCGGCCAGACAGCTGATATAATACTTACGTATACAGGGTTCTTGGTAATTAATTTGTAGTGGTAGGACTCTTAGCAGAGTCCGCCTGGGGAAGTACCACACCTTTGCCAGTTATTCTACCGCCAAGCAGTAATGGGCAAACATTACTGTGTTCCGGTTTGAAGGGTAATGTTTACAGAGAAATTACAGGGCTTGGGGATATAACAACTTAGACCTCTGGGTGACGAGCGCAGTGCAGTGCTAGGTGATGATTTGGACTCTTCATGTTCTAATAGCTGCGTGTTACTGTTCTGTTATGTGGCAGGCATGTTGCTTACCATCAGGCACATGTCCTGTTCGTCTCGTCACTCATGCCTGTATCTTGGAAGAGAATCTTAAGGACTTACATTAAATAAGATAACGTTTGTTCTACAGTTTTAAAAAAATCATATATATTTTTTTCCATATAAAATAAAAAAAAGTGTGTTTGCCTCGAAAGCATAGAACTCTTCGTAACAAGGGCGCACGAGCTCTTTAACACTCGATAAATGATGTGCCGAAGTGAATAAACACTAAAAAGCCGCTAAACAGTGTTAGAAATGACAAGAAACACTATTTTTTTTGGGATAAGTATAGAGTTTTAACAAAAGTTGTTTGTTTATATATACAGAATATGCCCTTAAATGGATGCAGGCTCATTACCAATAACCCTGTATAGTTTTATATAAACGAAAATAAAAACGAATTTTTAAAAACTGTAGAACAAAAGTTGTCTTATTTAATCTCCTCAACATCCCCTTACATTCATGCTGATAACCAATAACCGTGTATAAGTAAGTATTATATTAGCTATCTGGCCGCCATCGTACTTATTACGAACATTAGTTTGGGATCAGGACGTCTACTCTCTTTCTAAGAAAACGTAATTTCGAAATAAACTCGTGACTTTCCAACTCCGGTTCTACTTCGATCCGTCGTTTTGTCCGTTTAAATGTTCTAAGTCTACTCTAATTAGAGTATGCTTAGAACATTTAAACGCCAAACAATGTTCTATCGGACGAAACGAAGTAGAACGAGAGTGGGAAAGTCACGACTTTTTTTTCGAAATTACGTTTTCGTAGACGTCCAGATGGTGTTGTGTGTGAATTGTCCCCCAATATTTAAATACATATTTATTATACTTAGAAGCAAGACAGAAGCAAGCAGTCCACGCTTCTAAATTTAGTATGCTAGCTATTAGCTATTTATTACACGTCACTGAATTCAGAAGCGACTAAATTCAGTCGTCTAATTCACCCAAGAACAAGCCTTTGACGCTATAAAAGAAGTCGAGCTACAAACATTGGCAGTCAGCAGCAGTCAGCTAAGTTTTATTTTTAAATAAAGAATGACGAGACGAGCAGGACATTTACCTGATGGTAAGCAACATGCCTGCTACATAACAGCACAGTGACATGGAGCTATTGGAACATGAATAGTCCAAATCATTACCTAGCAATGCACTGCGTTCGTCACCCAGAGATCTAAGATGTTATATCTCTAAGCCCTGTAATTTCACTGGAAACATTGTACTCGTTTGTAGCGTAGTGTAGTTATCATATTAATTTAATTTTGTTAAAATAGGCTTTGCCCGGTTAAAAAACATTGTTAAACAATCCGTAATGTGTAAACGGTGTTTTTTTTAACTTTTATAAATAAGTAAATAAATAAATATTGGCAGGACAATACACACACAACACCATCTGACCCCAAACTAAGCAAAGCTTGTATGATGGCGGCCAGATAGCTGATATAATACTTATATAGTTTTAAATACATATTTATTACACATAGAAACACTTATAGGTTTCCACTTGAACGCCGTGTTGTTTTATTTTAAGCGACGATGCGGTCTACGATGGCGCGTGCTAGGACAAACCGATTCACTCCCGATTTGAGGGAAAACCCACTCAGGCAACGCATACCACAGCTTAGACGTTCTTATCACTATAGTAGAGTCAAACCTCTTCGTTCGTGTCTTTGGAACATCAACCGCGCAACTTTTTTTTTTTAACTTTTCTAATTTTACACTTGACCGCCATCTCGCCTGATGTTAAGCGACGATGCGGTCTACGATGGAGCGTGATTACCTTGAAGAAACCGATTCGCTCTCGATTTGAAGACACAAAGATTGTAACCTACAGGGAAAACCCACGCAGGCAACGCATTCCAAAGCCTAGACGTTCTTGTCACAAAAGTAGAGTCAAACCTCTTCGTTCGT
Source organism: Ectropis crepuscularia (assembly GCA_963693475.1). Taxonomy (NCBI): domain Eukaryota; kingdom Metazoa; phylum Arthropoda; class Insecta; order Lepidoptera; family Geometridae; genus Ectropis; species Ectropis crepuscularia. The sequence continues at coordinate 9,992,294 of OY856367.1, forward strand.
GTCTTTGGAACATCAACCATGAAACGATGCCACTTCTTCGAGCTACGAGAAGGATAGAAAAAAGGGCTAGGTGGTATTAGATCATGCATATCAGATGCACACTCTCCGAAGTGTATCCGATAATAGACCGATAAGCTAGCAATTTTTCGGCGATGTTCAAGACTTTGCAGTCTTTTTCGCACAAGAGTGTTATTGCCTATGAGCCTTTTAGCACGCCTCTCGATCGATTCCAGAGCCATTCAAGCTTAGACTTAGCCGACCCATCCCATCACTGATTCACATGATCTAATACCACCTTGCCCTTTTTATATCGGAATGCTCGTAGCTCGAAAAAGCGACATCGTTTCATGGTTGATGTTCCAAAGACACGAACGAAGAGATTTGACTCTACTTTTGTGACAAGAACGTCTAGGCTTTGGAATGCGTTGCCTGCGTGGGTTTTCCCTGTAGGTTACAATCTTTGTGTCTTCAAATCGAGATCGAATCGGTTTCTTCAAGGTAATCACGCTCCATCGTAGACCGCATCGTCGCTTAACATCAGGCGAGATGGCAGTCTAGGGTAAACCTATAAAAGTTTAAAAAAAAAAAGTTGCGCGTGATCGATTCACCTTGGAACCATTGGGAGAGTCCCGAGGGTCTAACGTCCAACTAAAACTGTCCTAGCTTTGATATTGCTATCTCTTTTCTTTTCGTTTGAAATGATAGAGATAGCAATAGATAGATAGATAGATACTCTTTATTGTACACACCAAAAGAAAACAGATATACAGACAAAGAAAAACAATAATAGCTAGTGCCACAACAGGCGGCCTTATCGCTGAAAGCGATTTCTTCCAGGCAACCTTTGGGTGGAAATGGTTTTTGAATTTTTTAATAGTAGGGTGTGCCATTCTAGACTACATAAGTAAATACAAATTATGTAGATATATACGCTAATACTAGAATAAAAATAAATAAACATACGTACTAATAACAATACATGCTAACACTTACATACTTCTATGATATACTAATATATATACACTGTATATATAATTACTCATGATACTTACTAAAGACAAATACCTAAGGATAAAAAAAAAAATAGATGGTAAATAATGACATATTATAGGTAAAACAGGAAACGAATAGGGTACAATCCTCAAAAAAACTAATTAGTCCGTCAGTTAAATTGCAAAAAAATATTGTACATGTATTTTTTCTTTTGTTTCACAAACAAAAAATTACGAAGATACAGCGCTTAGAAGTTTCGCGTGACGTCACTCGTGCCTACGATTTTTACTCAAGAGTGACGTCGCGACCCCCCACTCTCGAAGTTTGATGTTCTATATGTTTGTCGATTTTTAATATTTTGAAAAAACAAAAAATACGTGTTCCATATTTTTCCATGATCTAGCTGACGGACTAATTAGAATAGTGTATTTTTGACCCCGTCCGGTACCCTATTGTAATAATGACATTCTTATGATTGCTGTTTCGATAGAAAATTTTATTTGACGTCACCTTTAAAAGACTCCAATGAGGGAGATTTTCTAATAGAAATAGGTAATTAATTCCACAATTGAGCTGCTTGAAAGGCAAAGACTTACAATAGCAAAACCATAGCCGATTTAGTTAACCAGTAGAAGGGCCGCTCAGACAACGCATTCCAAAACCTGACCTTCTAACTAAATCGGCTTTAGCGTAGCTATCGCTATCTCAACTAGTGCTAGTGCTATATATTATACTCGCTGACCCCTCAAACGTTGTTTTGCCTTAGTGAACAACCCTTGTCACTTAGGGGTATGAAAAATAGCTAGTAGCCGATTCTCATACCTACAGAATATGCATATAAAATTTGGTTAAAATCAGTAAAGCCGTTTCGGAGGAGTAAGGAAACAAACACTGTGACACGAGAATTTTATATATAAGATTTATAAGTATGTTTTTTTTGTACTTCTTATTTACGCACCCCATTTTCTGACTTGTCCACATGTTGTTTTCCATTCTAAGGTAGCCTGGAAGAGATCGCTTTCAGCGATAAGGCCGGCCACTGTAGCACTAATTTACTATGTTTTGTTTATTTTTGCTTTGTATTTTTTTTGAAGTGAAAACTTCTTTAGGCGTGCCTTGACAATTTTTTCGTGGGATGTAAATTGAATTCTACGAGACCAGCAGGTCATGTGCCTGATGGTAAGCAACATGCCTGCCACATAACAGCATAGTAACACACAGCTATTGGAACATGATAGTCCAAATCATTACCTAACACTGCACTGCGCTCGTCACCCAGAGATCTAAGATATTACGTCTCTAAGCCCTGTAATTTCTCTGGAATCATTGCCCTTCAAACCGGAACACAGTAATGTTTGCACATTACTGCTTGGCGGTAAAATATTTGGCAAAGGTGTGGTACTTCCCCAGGCGGACTCTGCTAAGAGTCCTACCACTACTAAACACTAGGCTAGTTAGGCGGTACAAGGGCAGAGTTCTAATGAAAACGTTTCAGAACCTTTGCAATTTTAATTTAATGTAAAACATAGCTGAGGTGATCGAGTTTATACAATAAAGGTCCTGAATAATTAATAAATTTACTCATGTCATTGTGCCCAGTGAATGACTTGGTGAATGAAACGCTGGGATTGAATATTATAGGACTCTTGGCAGAGTCCGCCTGGGGAAGTACCACACCATTGCCTAATATTCTACCGCCAAGCAGTAATGTGCAAACGTTACTGTGTTCCAGTTTGAAGGGCAATGTTTCCAGAGAAATTACAGGGCTTAGAGATATAACATCTTAGATCTCTGGGTGACGAGCGCAGTGCAGTGCTAGGTAATGATTTGGACTCTTCATGTTCTAATAGCTGTATGTCACTGTGCTGTTATGTGGCAGGCATGTTACTTACCATCAGGTACATGACCTGCTCGTCTCGTCGCTTTTAATAAAATAAAATAAAAATTCAATTAACGCAATTTTGCGAATGTTGACTACAATTCGGAAAGTGTTCGCGGAAGCTGCATTGATTTAACATCGCGCTCGTATTTTCGTTTTTGAAATTCAAAGATCAGCAGCCCACTAACTCCTAGTAATAATATTTTAAACGCGAAAGTATGTAAGTATGGATGGTTAGATGTTTTTTTTTTTTTTTTAATCATTCATAGGTTTACACTTGACCACCATCTCGCCTGATGTTAAGCGACGATGCGGTCTAAGATGGAGCGTGCTTACCTAGAAGAAACCGATTCACTCTCGATTTGAAGATACCAAGATTATAACCATCGGGAAAAACCCACTCAGGCAACTCATTCCACAGTCTAGACTATACCCTTTTACCCTGCCTGCCTTTTGCCCTGTTACCCTTTAAAGAAAAAACGACTGAAGGGATTTGGATGAAATTTGGTACATAGATAGATAATGATCTGGTATTATAAATAGGCCACTTTTTATCCCGGGATTGCGACGGGATCGGGAACCACGCGGGTGAAACCTCGGGCCGCTGCTAGTGTCCCCGTAAAAGGATCGGTGTCTTCTCTCGCAACGAGAGAGTCAAGGCCATTATCCACCACGCTGACCCAGTGCGGGTTGGTAGATGACCTCGAAAGATTCTAGGAACATGTCGGTTTCCTCACGATGTTTTACTTCACCGTTTTTAAGTGGGAAAAAGACTTCAAAGTCTTGAACATCGCCGAAAATTGCTAGCCTATCGGTTTTTTATCGGATACACTTCGGAGAGTGTGCGACTGATTTACATAATCTGATACCACCTTGTCCTTTTTTCTATCGGAATGCTCGTAGATCGAAAAAGCGACATCGTTTCATGGTTGATGTTCCAAAGACACAAACGAAGAGATTTGACTCTACTTTTGTGACAAGAACGTCTAGGCTGTGGAATACGTTGCCTGAATGGGTTTTCCCCGATGGTTACAATCTTTGTGTCTTCAAATCGAGAGTGAATCGTATTTTTTTTCTAGGTAAACACGCTCCATCGTAGACCGCGTAATGCCGACGCACATGACTTTGAAAAGACACGACGCGAGGAAAAAACCACTTGGCTTAAGCTTTTCATGTCGGGAAAATGATGGGAATGGCAACCACTACTACGTACGCGGGTAAAACCTCGGGACGTTGATAGTGTTTTTTTTCTTCTAACTTTTATAGGTTTACATTTGAACACCATCTCGCCTGATGTTAAGCGACGATGCGGTCTACGATGGAGCGTGTTTACCTAGAAAAATACCGATTCACTCTCGATTTGAACACACAAAGATTGTAACCATCGGGGAAAACCCACTCAGGCAACGTATTCCACAGCCTAGACGTTCTTGTCACAAAAGTAGAGTCAAATCTCTTGGTTCGTGTCTTAGGAACATCAACCATGAAACGATATCGCTTTTCCGAGCTACGAGCATTCCGATAGAAAAACGGACAAGGTGGTATTAGATCATGTAAATCAGTCGCACACTCTCCGAAGTGTATCCGATAAAAAACGGATAGACTAGCAATTTTACGGCGATGTTCAAGACTTTGAAGTCTTTTTCGCACAAGAGTAACGTTGCCTGTGAGCTTTTTGGCACGTTTCTCGATCGATTCTAGAGCCTCCAGCTGATACTTAGCCGAACCATCCCAAAGGTGCGAACAGTACTCCATACAGGAGCGAATCTGTGCTTGATATAATGTAAGCAACTGTTCAGACTTGAAGTACCTTCGCACCTTTGATTGTGATTACTATTATTATGTATACCTATTCAGGTAACGCATTCCACAGATGTATAACAGGGAAACGCCTAACAATAAGTAAACTGGAAATCATTTCGTAACTGGTATTAAACCACTCGACTTGAAACAGACTAGTTACTTCATAATCAATACCAGGTAATTATACATTTAACGTTCAGTCTTGTTTGAGTCTTTTTAACTATTACATATCGTAAATGTTTTTTTTAAATATTGGTGGACAATTCACACGTAACACCATCTGACCCCAAACTAAGCAAAGCTTGTACTATGGCGGCCAGATAGCGGATATAATACTTATTTAGTTTTAAATACATACTTACTATACATAGAAACACTCAGACACAGTGCAAACATTTTAATAGGGTACCGGACTGGGTCAAAAATACACCATCCTAATTAGTCCGTCAGCTAGATCATGGAAAAATATTGGACACGTATTTTTATGTTTTTTCATAATATTAAAAATCGTCAAAGATATAGACCATCAAACTTCGAGAGTGGGGGGTCGCGACGTCACTCGTGAGTAAAAATCGTACTCACAAGTGACGTCACACGAAACTTCGAACCTCTGTATCTTCGGCGTTTTTTGTTTGTGAAACAAAAGAAAAAATACGTGTACAATATTTTTTGGCAATCTAACTAACGGGCTACTTAGTTTTTTTGAGGATTGTACCCTATTCATCACACAGTTATTTGCACTGGGTGGGAATCGAACCCTCGCGCCTTGGCTTCGCAGGTAGAGCTACCACCCACTAAGCCACGAGGCCAGTCTAAACTTGTCTAACGATGTAGTTATTGAGCTGGGAGCTAGGTTCATTTAGCCAGGCAAGCTGAAAGCATGTCACATAGCTCTCCTACACAGACACAGAGGTGTATGGTGTAGACCTGGCTGGTGAGTAGCGTCATGCTTAGTGTCGGATTTTGATAACGTCTTATAATTCGATGGAGCCGGATGAACGCCCGCAAAACATGACGTCATGTAACGTTACCGCCATAGATTAGATAATAACTTACCGCCGTTACCTCGCCTTATTACTTTTCGCACCATCTAGTGAGTGAAATGTGTATAACATTCAAGGAGTCTGTCCATGTTTTAGAAAAGCGACGATATGAAGTTAAGAACTTGTGCTAGTACAATGATGTACCCAGAGATATCGCTTTGAACAGCTTTTCAAAAAGCTTCAGAATGTTTTACCTAGATGGCGCTTAACACAATCAGTATTTTCTTAAGACGTTGTCACGTTTAGCTATCGTCAGTAAACCGACTTTACAGACAACCATTTTTTGATGTGATAACGTCTTATAATTCGGTGAAGCCGGCTGCACGCCCGCAAAACATGACGTCATGTATCGTTACCGTTAGTTTGTAGTCAGTGCCATGCGGACGAAGCTGAGCGCTGAGGGCGCCACCCGCCGAGTCGAGCGGTATCACTACTCGCGCTATCAGCGTACTGATTTCTTAAGACGTTGTCACGTTTAACTATCGTCAGTAAACCAACTTTACAGACAACCATTTTTTTTTACCACATGGCTCGATGCAGTTATTCCAAGAGCTGGGAGCTAGGTTCATTTTGGGCAGGTATATGAGGCAAGTTCAAAAGTTGTCACATAACTCGCCTATTATACCCCAACACGGAGGTGTATGGTGTAGACTTGGCCGGTGAGTAGCCTTGGTGCTTTGTATCTAATTTCTACCACTTGGCTATGGAGAGTAAAGCAGAGAGTATCATGTGTATTAGCAAAAGTGTCCGTCCAAATGCACAGGGTGGTGCCACATTCATCGTCAGCCGCAAGACTTCCACAATGACCGGTCCTGCGTAACATTCAACCAGCGGTTTCCAGCGACCTTTTTGAGGTCATCTGTCCATCTAGTGGGAGGCCGTCCAAAACTGCGTCTTCCGGTTCGTGGTCGCCACTCGAGAACCTTTCTTCTCCAGCGGTTGTCAGTTCTGCGAGCGGTCTGGCCAGCCCATTGCCACTTCAGCTTGCTTACTCTTTGAGCTATGTCGGCCACTTTCGTTATTTTGCGAATATCCTCATTACGGATTCTGTCGCGCAAAGAGACTCCGAGCATAGTTCTCGACTTTGAGCATTTAAAATACAGGTATATATTTGTGATATATGTATATCACAAAGTTTAACCCAGTCTTGACCGTTGGCCCCACACTAATAGACTACAGGCCCGTGAACAAAATTTCCGGGTCAAATGAACCACCAGGAGACCTATGTAGGATGATAGAAGGGTGTAAAGTATTAAGATTCAGCACTATGCCGTCACTTGTAAGCTGTCCAACTGAGTGTAATTGAAGAGGGGGGGTTGCAACCCTCTACCATTTCTCCTTGTCGCATGATTTTTGTACGGCATTGCGAAATAATGGATTAGAAGAGGTATTGAAACTGTATGGAACCAATACCGTACTTAATCAAATGACCAAATTTACTCTGTAAATTTTTTTTTTTTTTTTTTTTTTTTTTAAATATTGGTGGACAATTACAATTACTCGTACTCTGTAAATTTTTTCCGACAAACTAATAACTAAAAATTTAAAATTTAATTTTTATAGTTTCAATACCTCTTCTAATCCATTATTTCGCAAAGCCGTACAAAAATCATCTGACAAGGAGAAATGATCGATGATTGCAACCCCCCCTCTTCAATTGCACTCAGTTGGACAGCTTACAAGTGACGGCATAGTGCTGAATCTTATTACTTTATACTTGACCCGTAAATTTTGTTCACGGGCCTGTAGTCTATAAGCACTGGACCTAGATAAAAAACTTAAGTACTTCACGTAAATTCAAAACTGATGTTAACATATATTATAGGTAAAACTTATCCTTAAAAATAAGGCGACAATACTCCCAGACACATTCCGTGTGCCGTTTTGCTTTGCATACTAACGCTAATCAATCGTCCACATTTCGTTTTGTCAGAAAATACGTGACGTCTGGCGGAACTGGGATCTTACTTTTTTTTTTTTTTATAGCGTAGAGTGACGAGACGAGCAGGTCATGTGCCTGATGGTAAGCAACATGCCTGCCACATAACATCACAGTAACACGCAGCTATTGGAACATGATAGTCCAAATCATTACCTAGCACTGAACTGCGCTCGTCACCCAGAGATCTAAGATATTATGTCTCTAAGCCCTGTAATTTCTCTGGAATCATTGCCCTTCAAACCGGAACACAGTAATGTTTGCACATTACTGCTTGGCGGTAGAATATTTGGCAAAGGTGTGGTACTTCCCCAGACGGACTCTGCTAAGAGTCCTACCACTACTAAATCTACTTACTATAACTATCATTACTTTAACATGACAAGACTTATGTAGCGAGTTTAATAGACTACAGGCCCGTGAACAAAATTTATGGGTCACATGAACCACCAGGATACTTATGTAGGATCATAGAAGGGTTTAAATTAACAAGATTCGGGACCACGTCGTCACTTGTTAACTGTCCAACTGAGTGCATGTGACGATTGATGAAGATAGGGATTTGCAACCCTCGATAATTTCTCCTTGTCGCATGAGTTTTGTGCGGCGTTGAAATAATGGGTTAGAAGAGGTATTGAAACTATAAAGATTGTAAATTTAAATTTTTTAATCATTATTTTTGTCGGAAAATATCATGATTTTCCGACGACTTTCAGAGTAAATTTGGTAATTTGATCATTTGATTATATACGGCATTGGTACCATACAGTTTCAATACCTCTTCTAACCCATTATTCCGCAACGCCGTACAAAAATAATGCGACAAGGAGAAAAGATCGAGTGTTGCAACCCCCATCTTCAACTGCACTCAGTTGGACAGCTTACAAGTGACGGCATAGTGCTGAATATTATTATTTTATACCCTTCTATCATCCTATATAGGTCTTCTGGTGGTTCATATGACCCACAAGTTCACAGGCCTGTAGTCTATAACTATTTTAGTGTGCAGTATGCAATAATACACCAAAACAAAGTTTCAGTTTTAGGAATGTCACACGTCAAAATAAAGGGCAATTAGCAACACAATGTCAAGACATTGGCAGAATTACGACAAAGTCGTATAGCCCAGAAAACAAAGAACTGAACTGAACACAATGTCAAAACACGAGTATTGGAGAACAAACGCTCAATTCTGTTAGATGTCAGATGAACCAAATCCTACAAAAACATTATATAGACCAGTGCAGAAGCGTTTGAAATTGGCAAAAAACAAAAATATTTTATAGTAGGATGAAATCCATTGTAAATGGAAGAGAATATGACAAAAGTGAAAGGAAAAATAATTTACGGGCGATCTGAGGTCGGGAAGTGGAAGGGGGGGGGGGGGGTCCGTTTTAAACGTAAAAACGGTTTATCTCGATTTCCGGCAAAACTACAAATCCTATGGAAATAAGTTGTACGGCAAAGTTGTAGGGTCTAAAACCCGTACAGCCCCCGTTACTTTCCCGTCATCAAAAGTAGCTTATTTGCTGTTCCCTATCTACTATAATAATATGTGTTCCATTTTTCTATGTGCTCCGAAGTTCCATCGTGATTGAGCAACAAACGTCTGAACATCTAAACTTTTTTATTTCTAATTTTAGTAGGATACCAAGGTTTGGATTTGGATATTTGTTACTCGATCGAGTTGTAAGAACTGAAGCGATCAGTCTGAAATTTGTGGGAAACAATACTACACGTATATACTACAAGCTGTTACCCGCGACTTCGTCCGCGCCAAATAAATACTAAGGTAACTCAAGCAGTACTTATTTGTATGCCCAGACACATTTACGATGACTAAAAATAGCTGATAATAAAACAATTATAAATAATTTCATCAAAATTGGTTCAGTTGTTTAGGTTTGAAAGACATTCGTCCCTCATTTCAACTCCCAATTTCATCCCCATAAAGTTCGAAATTACAAAATTGCTAGAACAGACATTTATTTGCTTCGTGTCAAGTGCCTATATATGTATATATACAGAGTTTCATGGTTTTATCTTCAACGATTGGGAGCTTCCATATACATAAATATATACTTTCATTCCCCATTTCAATCCCAATTTCATCCATGTGCAGTTCGCAATTATAAAATTGCCTGAACAAACATTCGTTTGCTTCATGTCAAGTATCTATACCTATACAAAGTTTCATGGTTTTATCTTCTACGGTTGGGAACTTCCGTATTGACATTCATCTCCCATTTCAACCCCAATTTCATCCCCGTAAAGTTCGAAGTTACAACATTGCTAGAACAAACATTCGTTTGCTTCATGTCAAGTGTCTATATAGGTACAGAGTTTCATGGTTTTATCTTCAACGATTGGGAACTTCCATTTTGACATTCATCCCCTATTTCATGCCCTGTAAGGGCATGAAATATCAGCAGTATGAAACATCAACCATGAAACGATGTCGCTTTTTTGAGATACAAGAAGGCCGATAGAAGAAAGTGCAAGGTGGTATTAGATCATGCAGATCAGATGCACACTCTCCGAAGTGTTTCCGATAAAAAACCGATAAGCTAGCAATTTTGCGGCGCTGTTCAAGACTTTGAAGTCATTTACGCACAAGCGTGTCATTACCTATGAGCCTTTTGGCACGCCTCTCAATCGATGGTATCCGTTCTTTTAATATATTTTTCTTCAGAAATCGACATGTGATAACCAACGGTGTGTAAATGCTTATTATACAAAATAATATTTAACAAATTTGTTATAGCTCAAAGTAATTTTTTTACATATATTTATTCTATAACGTATTATTTGACAAATTATTCTTTTAATATTTTTGTTAACTACCAAATTTAAAAACAAAACGAACACTTGACAAATTTTCATTTTATAATGTGTTGTTTGGCAAACTATTCAATTTATAAAACAAACATTTATTAAATTACTTAAAAACTTTGTTGTTTTTTTTTTATTATTAATTAGGTAATTATATTATTTTTTTGAAGAACATCGGAACGATTATGTTACTTAGGACCCAAATCCGACTCGGAGCACCCCGACTCCACCTAGTCTTGTCACTACTACCCCTAGAGTGTATATAAAAAGCGGGAGCTTCTGGCATTCTGGCATTGTGGCATTGGCATGGCCCACCCGGAGTCAAATCTCAGTAATAGACCCCAATCGGAGCCGTGGTCAAAAGTAAATGATAGTACCAAATCACAGTTAATAGTTGACATAGACAATTTATCAGGTACTTTTAAAATATTTCTTAAATATTCTATTTAGGTAAATGATATATTTGTAAAAAGAATAATTTATGAAATGAAAAATGTAGAAAAAACAAAATATCATTCGATATATTGTCTAAGTGAAACGTTTGCCACGTAATTGGTTATATAATGATGGTTTGTAAAATGAAACATTTGTTGATGTAAGATATTTTTGAAATAAATATCATGCAAAACGTTGTTTGTCAAATGAAACATTTTTATATTGTAGTGTTTTTGCAATTAATATTATACGATTAGTTGGTTTTAAAGTGATGTTTTGTCAAAAAATGTTTGTGAAACATTAGTGAACCCTCAATCGATTCTAGAGTCTCCAGCTGATACTTAGCCGATCCATCCCAAAGGTGCGAACAGTACTCCATACAGGAGCGAATCAGTGCTTGGTATAACGTGAGCTACGCCAGTTCCCTCGCCAGTTTAAAGTTGTCGTTATTAGCACAAACTTTAAAAATACAGTTAGTCTAGTCAACAAGTTCAAAAACGTGCTAAATATAAATAAACCTCCTAGAAACATGTGTGAAAAAGGTTATAAATAATAATGATAGAGTTCTAGGAGTCAAAACTTTTTATTGCAAATTTTCTGCTCTTTCAGGATCTTTTTTCAAAATTTCTTCAGTATCATTAATCAAGAAATTATTAAGGAATAACTAAATAGGTACTTTCTTTTTGTAATCTTATTTTGTTTGTATTTTTTTATGTGCTAAAAACCCTTAAATCATTCCAAATCGAATGAGGTATTACACATGTTTCTACGAGCTTTATCTCTATTTAGCAGGTTTTTGAAGTTGTAGACTAGACTTAATTGGTGCGCATAGGATTAGAACCAGGGGGTTCGGATCGGCATCGGAAGAACGGCGACCCGTTCTTCCGACTAAAACAGCCGTAATTAAATCTTCTTATATATAAAATTCTCGTGTCACAGCGTTTGTTTCCTTACTCCTCCGAAACGGCTTTACTGATTTTTACCAAATTTTATATGCATATTCAGTAGGTCTGAGAATCGGCTACTAGCTATTTTTCATACCCCTAAGTGTTAGGGGTTGTTCACCCCAAAAATTTTTTTTTAAATTTTAGGTCATTTTTTTTTGTTTTTATTTTTTTATAATGTGGCGTTAAAAATACATACAACCCTAAATTTTTACTCTTTTATCACCAACCCCTGTTTTTTTATAGCCATTTTAGTAATTTAATCATTTGACAGTGAACTCTTAAAAGACGGGACCGATTTGAATGTTTTTTTTTATGTGTGTATTTGAAGATGGTTTAAATTCACAAATAAGCCCGGCAGATGGCGCTGCAGACAGTGTCTAGGCTATGTCCGAGCGAAGCCGGAACGGGCCGCTAGTATATCTATATATATAAAAATCAATGCCACTTTACGTTGTTAATGAACTCCTCCTAAACGGCTAGGCCGATTTGAATGATTTTTTTTGTACACGTTTAGGTAGGGCCCTGAATGGTTTAGATTCACAAATCAGCCCGGCAGATGGCGCTTTAGTTGGTATCTAGGTTATTATAAGAGTGAAGCCGGCACGGGCCGCTAGTATTTTATATGAGAAAGTGCAACTACATGTTACATCCGTTTCAAGCTTCCAGGATACTGTATAATAGCTCAGTTTAAAGTTTAATAGACTGTGATATTAGCATTGTCGATTGCATTATGGACGTGTCATAACAGGACATACTTTATTATCTACGTTGCAACCGATATTTGTTATTCTAATTGGAGTTTACTAGACTTGTTCGAATGCAACGCGTGACCAAAATGCTGGCGTTTATTTGGCCTATCAGTATTGGCCTTCAGGTGGCAATGCTGCCATTGTGCTGGGCCCGCTTCCGATTGGTAACGGGCTAAAATCATGTTTTTTTTTGACGTTACAACGTCTTATTTCGATGAAGCCGGCTGCACGCACGAAAAAACCTGACGTCATGCGGCGTTACCTCGCTCTGAGGCGTTCCATTTAAGGCTTGGAGTTGAAGTTGTCACGTTCAACTATCGTCAGGAACTTTACAGACAACCGATTTTTTTTTTATAGCATAGGGTGACGAGACGAGCATGTCATGTGCCTGATGGTAAGCAACATGCCTGCCACATAACAGCACAGTAACACGCAGCTATTGGAACATGATAGTCCAAATCATTACCTAGCACTGCACTGCGCTCGTCACCCAGAGATCTAAGATATTATGTCTCTAAGCCCTGTAATTTCTCTGGAATCATTGCCCTTCAAACCGGAACACAGTAATGTTTGCACATTACTGCTTGGCGGTAGAATATTTGGCAAAGGTGTGGTACTTCCCCAGGCGGACTCTGCTAAGAGTCCTACCACTACCACACCCCGGACACTCGGCCTAAAATCTATACAGACGGTGCAGTTGACATACCTACACTCACACAACTACGCATATGTCGTTCGAACGCATTTACGCATGTGTGCGTGTCATCTAGGGTTACGTTCGTTCCTTCGTTGAGTGCTTCTCGCGTTCTTGCGGGGTAGGAAGCTTGAAACTGGCGGGGGGTGGGGAGTGTCCGTTCTATCTGTATTATCTATTCTATGCCACTACTAAATTACTACTAATGTGGATTATTTTAAGCCTTTCATTAGTAACCTAAGTTGTAAGTAGCTTTGAGTCCCAAACTAACTAAAGTATGCTAAAGTCTAAACCTAAGTCTGGTCTAAATTCAATACCCCCGCACCACTGTCTTTTCGAAGTCATGTGCGTAATGGCTGTAACTTAAAAACGGTAAAGGAAAACATCGTGAGGAAACCGACACGTACCTAGACGAGTTCGAAGTCATGTGACATCCACCAACCCGCACTGGGCCAGCGTGGTGGATTATGGCATTGACTCTCTCATTTCGAGAGAAGACTCTACTCGGTAGTCCCAGCAGTGGGAACATTATTATTGCATAAGCATAAAAAGCCCACTAAAAAAAAATTTGCAGTCATAGGAACTGCCGATAGAAGTGAAAACTTGCTGTTGCCCTGGTACTGGTACCTAGGGGCAAACGCAACTCTTTTATATTTCTGTTGTCCTGGTATCTGGAGATAAACGCTGGGCTGTTGGAGGTAGGTAATCGAAACTCTTTACTGTTTCTGTTGCCCTGGTACTTACCTGGCCGTTTGTACCGAGTTTACCCGAAGATTTCATATCCGATCCGATCCATTATCACATCCAAGCGTGACGATTGATGAAACCATTTCACAGCCCACGAAAATTCTGTCTATAGCGCGCCTAAAGAAGTTTTCACTTCAAAAAGACTTGTCCTTTAGTTCGACAAATGAGATTCCTACAACTGTCATTTTATTTTGATGTGTTGTTGCGTCATCATACTTAAAGGCTTATTACCTACATATGGCTAAAGGAGACGGCCCATTTTCCATGGGCATTTGCCCCACAGAAAAAGTGCAAGAGACTTGACCAAAATTGGATCATTGTATAGGATTTTTAATATATATTGAGGAACCGTTTATGTTTTTATCCTGCATAGCGGGGTTTAAAAGATATCAACTAAAACATTGAAAAAAAATAACGCCGCAAGTAGGTAATCAAGAACGTGATTATGTACTTACTACTAAAAGAAGGTAGTAAATTCATTACTTTGCGACGTACTGTGCTCAGAATAATGTCGACTCAACAAAGAGAAGGACCGCAGATTCGGCCAAATCACAAAAAAATACCAATCCTTTGGAAAAATAAAGAAATTCCATGTGTTGTGTGAGTTTCGAACTTCGAAGGAATTTTTACTGTACGTAAACTTCAACTGAACTTAAATGAGAAAAACATGGCTGACTTTGACTATAATCTGTAAACATAGGTACAAATGAAAGGATTGTTCACCGTATTACCTATCAATTACCTATTTATTGGGTACTGACCTGAAGACATACCACTAACTAAACCTTAACAGGCTTATTTAAATTCACATAAACTTCGATAGCGTGTTTTAACGCCGTACAACGCCATCTAGTTTGGTTTTATGGAACTACAGTACCTTAATACAAAATTACTTATACATAGTCAATAAGGTACTTTTTAATCACCAATTTGCAATCCCCGCTTGGCAGGTTAGTATTGAATGTACAGTTTGAATTATTTAATTATATGTTATTTTAATTAAATAACTTGTTTAGGTCTCCGAGGCTAATGAAGTACCTAAACTTGAAACGACGTGGGGCAGAAATGAGCCGTCTCCTTTACCAAACTGAATTTAGTCACTACTGAACGTAATGAAGAGGACCCTTAGATAATGAATAAGTTAGTAGAACAGGTTTATCCGCACGGTTCCTTTGTAGCAATCGTAAGCAGATGAGGCGTATGCTAGCTATGGCGACATAGTGATGTGCCGCGACAAAAGTATGACACTTCCACAAGAGCGACAAGAGAAGAGCGATCAGACCCGTGCGCCCGGTGTGGTTTAGTCTGACTCTATACGTAGTAAATGTAAAGTCTTTGAGTGTACCTTTAGAGTTATAGTGGTAGGACTCTTAGCAGAGTTCGCCTGGGGAAGTACCATATCTTTGCCAGTTATTCTACCGCCTAGCAGTAATAGGCAAACATTACTGTATTCCGGTTTGAAGGGCAATGTTTCCAGAGAAATTACAGGGCTTAGAGATATAACATCTTAGATCTCTGGGTGACGAGCGCAGTGCAGTGCTAGGTAATGATTTGACCTTTTCATGTTCTAATAGCTGCGTGTCACTGTGCTGTTATGTGGCAGGCATGTTGCTTACCATCAGGCACATGTTCTGCTCGTCTAGTTACTCTTTATTAAAAAAAAAAAGAAACTATGACACGATGTCGTTTTTTCGAGCTATAAGAATTGCGAGAGAAAAAAGGGTAAGGTCAGATCATGCAGACCAGGACGTCTTCAACGAAAACGTAATTGCGAAACAAACTCGCGATTTTCCAACTCCGATTCTACTTCGATCCGTCGTTTTGTCCGTTTAAATGTTCTAAGCACAGATTACAGAAATAAAACGCAGATGGAGATACTGACCACCGATACTGAAGCAGACAAAGCAAATACAAAACGCCGGAGATAAATACAAACTCCAGTTAGTATGAAACGGACTTCCGTGTTGTACGGGAGTCCCGTGTGATTTTAAGTTTTGTTTTAAAATATGGCGTCTTGTCTTCAAACATTGCAAACAATGTTCCCAAAAATATAATAAGCAAAAAGGAATATCATTTCATAGGAAAATTTGAATGTTTTTACTGCTATTTATATAATTTAGTCGATTTCATTTTGGTGATGAATGGAACACAACACTTCAACGAAAATAGGTTAGTGTGGCGATAAGAAATTGAAATTATTTTCCCTGAAGTTAAGGTAAAATATTAGATTATAATATTTTTTAAAGATACTCGTACACCAAATTATTCACATTATATTATTACATTTTAAGCCCTATTTTTTTAATTCCTTTTTTAATTTAATATGAACTGACGTCTCGCACTGATCCACGCCGTTCCTTGTGTTAATACTAATAGTGTTGATGAAAACTATAGTTATGAAGCGAGTTTTTAATTCTTGTATGTACTGTAGAGATTAAGAAGGTAGGCGAGTTCTTTTGAAAGATCTAATCGTTTTAGTTAACCTCATGTTATCCGATCGAGTCAGCAGTGACATTGTTGAAGTTTTATACGGCGCTAATTTGTGCGTATATACTAACCCAAAAAAATATGTTGTGATCAGGCCAATCATTTTTGTCACCACAAATACTGCCTTGCTGCCAAGGTTGCTTGTAGGTAAAACGTTGCTCTTTTGAGCTCCTTGTCCCAACCATGGATATATCTAATATCTTGTTTTTCTATATTGAATAATTTGCGCAAGAGACGCTTCCAAAGTGGTAAGAAGTGTGTAACCATGTAACTTCTAAAGTAAGAAAATGATAAATCTATAAAAATATATGATGTGAATTATTATGAAAACTTCCACCGAAAATTAGTTTTTAACTCGATCTGGTAAGTAGTTTTTTTTTGGGACGTCATAAATACACTATTATTAAAACTTCGATCAAAGTTACAACGAACTACAAGAACTATGTGTACTATATGTATTATGTTACTTGCTGCAACGGAACCTTTCATGGGCAAGTCCGACTTGCACTTTGCTACGGAATTTTTGTTTGATGTTTGGACCTATAACAGGTAGTCCATTTTCCATATGCATTTTATCAAAATTAGTTTGGTGGTAAATATAATTGTTTTAGTTTTTGTTTAACCTATCTAAGCGAGTAAATTATACCTACTTATTTTATTATTTGCGATTCAAGTTGATTTCTAGTTGCATGCAAAACCAAAATTCCTAACTTCATAACTAATTCATTAATTCTTAATTAAGAATAGAATATAAATGGAAATATAATGGAAATGGAATGGAAATAGCAGTGACAAAAAATCCTTGCATAATATATAATCGGTGTATTTTATCGGTGGTTATTCTATTAAAGTATTAATTGTTGTGTTTATTATACTTGAAGATTTCCGAAGCTCAGACAACAATAGTGGGACTTTTTTCTTAAGGCTGACAACATTACACAAGTAATTTGACAATGTTGATTTGACAATTTGATGTACTAAATAAGGGCTTCACAATGTTGTTCACGAAGGTTCCATCTGCGTTTTATTTCTGTAATCTGTGGTTCTAAGCCTACTCTACTTAGAGTATGCTTAGAACATTTTAACGTCAAACAATGTTGTATCGGACGAAACGAAGTAGAACGAGAGTAGGAAAGTCGCGAGTTTTTTTTCGAAAGATCGTTTTCGTAGAAACAGAGTAGACGTCCTGTTGAGCACTCTCCTAAGCGTAAGTATCAGATAATTAAAAACCGGCCAAGTGCGAGTGGGACTCGCGCACGAAGGGTTCCGTTCCATTAGCAAATAAACGGCGAAAACCTCTTTGACGTTATTCCGAATTCCGTATAGACTATCGAGATATACAGACAGGCTAACCTTCATCCAAAAAGTTTCACTAAGAAATCTACCGGAGTTCCACCTGTCGATAGAAAAGTGTTCCGTGCATTCGAGTATCAACGAGGTGGAAGTTACTACCGTGAAGGTTGGCAGTCTAAATGATTCTAACGAAGCAGTAGATAGCGTGTTTTATTCTACTAGTGGCGTCATCTAGTTTGCTTGGGACGGTACTAATCGAGCAAGAAACGGTAAAAAATCAAGTTTGTTGTATGGGAGCCCTTAAATATTTATTGACGTGACAACGTCTTATAATTCGATGAAGCCGGCTGCACGCACGAAAAAACATGACGTCATGCGGCGTTACCTCGCTCTGAGGCGTTCCATTTAAGGCTTGGAGTTGAAGTTGTCACGTTCAACTATCGTCAGTAACTTTACAGACAACCGATTTTTTAAATATTTTTTTTAGTATTTGTTGTTATAGCAGCAATATAAGTACATCGTATGTGAAAATTTCAACTGTCTAGCTATCACCATTCTTGAGACACAGCCTGCGCTACTACCGGCTAACTAAATCGGCTATCGCTTTGCTAATGCTATCTCTATCATTTCAAGCGAAAAGAAAAGAGAGAGAAACATCAAAGCTATGACATTTTTCGTTCGACGGTAGACGCCCTGGCGACAGACGGACGGACGGACACACAGACACAACTACAGTTAGGTTTACTGGAATTCAGCTTGTATTCATTTAAGGGCGTTGTCTGTTTTTTTGCAACAAACAATTCTTGTTCTACAACTTTTGTTGACACTGAAACCATATCACAATCTATATCTATACTAATATTATAAAGCTCAAGAGTTTGTTTGTTTGTTTGTTTGTTTGAACGCTAGGATCTCGGAAACTACTAGACCGATAGGAAAGATTCTTTTTTTGTTGGATACTCCATTTATCGAGGAAGGCTATAGGGTATATAACATTACGCTACTATCAATAGGTACGGAGTATGAGTAAAGAATGTAAAGAAAACGAGGAAAAATATTTCTCTTCGAGAGCTTTAGTTCCGTGAATTTAAATTCTCTTTGGTCGTTGAAGTCTGTGACGGCGGGTGTCTACATTTGAAGTTTGTGTCATTTGAAGTAATCAAATTTGTTCTACAACAATGCATTGTTGCTTATTTACGTATTTTTAGGGTTCCGTAAAACGTAATAAAGTGGCCAGCAATGGATATTTTAGTATGGATTTTCCTCAAATAGACGCGGGTGAAACCGCGGGGCACAGCTAGTTATTAATATTGTTACATAATATATCACAATGTTTTACTATTTGTTGTCCTCTCTAACACTGTTTTAGCTCTATTCACGTCGGCACTTCTTTTATCTAGCTTAAAAGAGTACGCACGCTCTTGTTACGAAGATACGTCTTCAGACCGGTTAAATACTTTTTTTTATTTTGAATAGAAAAAAAATATAAGAATTTTCAAAAACTGTAAAACAAAAGTTAACATAATTATTTAATGTACTGTTGTGTACATTGACTGATGAGTTCTAACTATGATCTAGGTACAACATAGGCGGTTCTAGGTACATCACCACTGTTGTACCTTGGTCAAGATTACAAACTTTTTTTTGTTTATGTAAAACCTGCAAAAATTATGACCTATGCTTTTGTTTAATTTATATTATGAAGCAAATTAATTTGTCTAACAGCTAAAATTTGTTTTATAACCGATTTAGTTATAACAGCGAGGGGGCGGGCCCCGCAAACGTTCGGGCCCCCGTGTGAGCCTGAGACCTTCCCCAGTAAGGAGGTTATACCTCGAGGCCGGTACCTGACTTCCCCCCTAGGGGGAGGAAGAAGAATACGATGATGATGAGCTCACTCTTTCCGTTTTAGTCGATTGTAGGAAGCGGTGAACGCCGGACGTTTATACGTTTATACCTATCGCTATTCATTGTCAACAACCAAAATAAGTAGAACCGCAGCATACCTCGCCGCTAGCGATTCTAGGGGTCAAGTATATCGGTAGTTGTGAACCACTCACGCTACACACAGAGACGGAGTTTGTTAACAATTTCAAGGTGCTCAGGGCACATCTTGTGATTTATATCGATGCAACCAACCCGTCTCCGTTCAACATGTTCTCGTTTCTGTGACTCTCACACTTGCGTTCTTTTACAAATCGTTGAAGGGCAATGTTTCCAGAGAAATTACAGGGCATAGAGATAAATCAGCGTATATTTCTGGGTGACGAGCGCAGTGCAGCGCAAGGTAATAATTTGGACTCTTCGTGTCCCAATAACTGCGTGTCACTGTGCTGTTGCGGGCAGGCATGTTGCTTACCATTAGGCCAATTGTCCACGTAGCTGCACGTTATACGCACGATTTCGACAATTGTCGGACGCAAGACGAATGCTTGCATCTTGCGTAGAAATAATGAAATCTGTGTCCACGAAGCGACAACGACACGATAGCCGTCTTGCGTTCGTCATGCGGGACGCGTGTGTTAGATTAAGGGTTCCTTGGAACCCTTCACCTAACCATAGAATAGATAATATAGATAGAACGGACTCTCCCCACCCCCCGCCAATTTCAAGCTTCCTCCCCCTCGCGGACGCGAGGCGGACTCCACGAAGGGTTATTATATCGGACGATAATTGTCTATGAGAATACGACCATGATGCTGTATTATTTAACAAAATGGTACCAAATTTTTCGTCTATTATACGAAACAAGAATAAGTGATTTTTGATTTCATAAGAATTTCTACAAAGATTGAATAATTTTTTAAACTGTGTTAAGCTATTCTGGTTAGAAGTACGCGCCAACACTGAAGTCCTGTGACGAAATTATTAAACTCGTTGTTTTTAAACTGCGGCTTTCGTTAATCGTTGTGAAATATGTCAGTGGCGCCAATAAGTTATGGTAACGAGTGATGGCGCGGAGTATAGTTCGCAAATTACTAAATCAATAGTGTTGCCAATTTAGTGGATTTTTTACTAAGAATGCTACCGTTCAGATTTATTGGTAAGTGATTATTTCTTAGCGTTCAACCGACTCAAAAAAAAATAAAGAGGTTCTATATTAGACTAACTGTACTTTTATGTGCGTCCATGTATATATGTCGGTCAATAGTGAACAATGAATATAGAATTTCATCTAGTAGTTAAGATTTCGCAACAACCGTTCATTAAAAGGAGTAAAAGGATAGTACGAGTACATTGACTATTGGAATGGATAGTTGCAAAAAAAAATAACGCTATTTTTAAACTAAAACTTATTCAGTAATTAACGGCTTTGACATTGACTTATAAACTTTACCGGTTCTAGTACTACCGGTACTACTACGATTTAGTTTAATTTTTAACCAACTTCAAAAAAGGAGACGGATCTCAATTCGTTTATATGTTTGTTACGTGATAGCTCCATTTATTGTGAAACAAAGGACATAAACCCAAATCACATTGAAAAAACCCAGGTGTGGCGCAAAAATTATGTACCTCGGATTTTAAGTTATTAGTAATAATATTCTAAACTATCATCATCATCCATTTAAGTGGCTAACCTGCGTTTTTGCCTGTAGAAGTTTAGTAGAAGTTCGTGTCAAAAGCTCGTTTTATGGAACAAAATATGTTGTATAATTTGGTGTTAATGATATAAAAATAATATATACCGGCTAAGTCATAAAGATATATATCAAACAATTCACGAATATGCTTAGGTTCTTTTCGCGATGGGTGGCCTTGGAATTCAAATTTAACGAGTGTAAGTAAAATAATTAATGAAAATACGCTCATTTTTGGTAATGTACTTTGGACTTTGTATTCAATTATCCGTATGCTTACATCGCGGGTCAAATCTGGACAAGTACTAGCACAAGCACAGCACTAGCATAGGCCTGGGATATGAGGCGTACTTGAAGAGAGGTATATGCTCAGATGTTATGAAGATGATGATGATGATGATTACATCGGATTGCATTTTTTTATTTTAACTAAACAGTATTGGTGAACTTTAAAAAAAACGCCTACAAAACTACACTGATAAAAAAACATGTTAGCCACTAATTTGGGTTATGGGAGTGGTGTAATTTTTATTCCTAAAATATATTTACATACAATTATTCGATTTTTTTGAGATTAGATACAATTATTTTGTGCCGAGGTCAGGGTACGATATGGGCCATGTCCTTTGATGTTTCTTTTTTTGGTAGATCATAGTTTTGAAATATGAAAACAAAACTAAAATTTACTTTCGTTTATTTTTGTTCAAGTTTTTTATGATTGTCGTTGAAATTTGGTCAAGTATGAAATTTCTGAATTTAATTTTAAATTAAAACTGATTTTTGTTTATTCGGCGCAAATAAATTATTAAGTAATGACTTCAACCTTAAAATGTGATTTGAGTATAAAAGACTCACTTACTATTCTCACAATATTTAAAGTTTTATGCGATCCTTACTATAATGCGAATAAATAAATCACTATTTATCAATATACAAAAGTAATATTTTTTAAGCAATTAGGAATAAATTAAATCCGGAACTAGCAACATTACCTAACCTAACCTATCCCAATTCGTAGTTTGTTTACAAAATTGAATTGGAGTTTTGAGTTGAAAAATCATGTTGTTCTTTACTGTGCAGACATGAGATGTAAATAATTAGTTTGTGCAGTGTATGATACTCTGATATACCTAGTGAAATGTGATAACGCCTTTTAAAATGCAACTTATGAACGTCGTTGTACCTAATCTAATGTTCTGTGACTAGCCTACCTATGTAATGAAATACGCGATATGTGGAGTTGTGGAGTGATTAATTAATATATTATCAGAATAAAGTTCTCTTTGGGTAAGTGTACTTAACTAAAAATCAATTCGTACATGGTACCTTTATTATCTCGTATTTTGTTTTAAATCTTCTCCCTTCTGATTGTTGATGAAAGTTATATTTACCTATATTAAAGATCGAACACTAACTAGGTAAGATTGTAAGCCACTTAACACAGGCAGGTGAACTCACGGGTCAGGGTCACAGCTATTCCATAAAATAATTTAGTAACCCTAGATGACACGCACACATGCGTAAATGTGTTCGAACGACATATGCGTAGTTGTGTGAGTGTAGGTATGTCGACTTCACCGTTTCTTTGGAGTTTAGGCCGAGTGTCCGGGGTGTGACCTAACGTTAAAATTGACTAAATGGGTGGTTTATACGTGTCAAATCCTGAATAATGTGGTATTTTATGGATTGTCGAAATAAAGGGAAAGGAATTGATGTATTTCCGAAATTATATAGTAAGTATAACCATGTTATAAATAATACAGTTAAATATAATAAATAAATAATATGTAAGTATTATTGTATAAAGTATAATAACATATAAATAAGTAAATCAACGTTGTCAAATCCACCACCTATTCCGCTATAACTTGTTATTGTTTGGTTGGAGGGGCGGCGCTATGACTATAGGCGAGTGGGGTTGACAACGACGATTATAAAAGTGATCGTGGCTCTGTTCGGCTCTCTTGTGTTTCCTCTGTTACTCTGTATAATTCTTGTTCCCGAGCGAACGATTGATCAAGCCAAGATAAGTATTATAACTGTTGTCTAAGATTTACTTGTGTACAGATTGTGTATGTGAAAGCGCAGAGTTTTCTTGACCACGATTCTTTCTCTGTAGTCTATAGGTGCACCGAAAGTGGCATAAAAGAATAAATGACATTTAAATACTATCTATTGGGTTTTCTATTTATCCTACCATATTTTAAGTAATTGACAGCACATTCACATCTAAGCTCACAGAATTAAGGCTATCCTGATGTAAATTAGGTTGTAACAGCGCAGAATCCTATCTGATTCTAACACGTGCGTGCTGCAAAAAGTTACTGCTCGACCGATTCGTCAGACGCACGCAGTGTTGCCCTTTTACTACTACATTTTACTAGTTGCTGTGACTTTGTCACTAGATCTAGTAAGTTTTTTGTCATTTTTTAGGGTTCCGTACCCAAAACGGGACTCTTATAGATTCGTCATGTCTGTCTGTCTATCCGTATGTCGCAGCCACATTTTTCCAAAATTATAAGAACCATACTGTTGAAACTTCGTAAGTGTATGTAGTTATTTTGTGAACTGCATTAAGTTTTTTTTTTCTAAACTGAATAGTTTGCGCTAGAGACACTTCCAAAGTGGTAAAATGTGCCTCCCCCCTCCACTGTAGCTTTAAAATGAGAGAATAACAACACTAAAAAAAATTATGATGTATGCAAACGATGTATGCAAACTTCTACCGAAAATTGGTAGTATTGGTTAGTAGTTTTATTGTAATCTATAATATTATAATACTCTGTTAAAACGTCGATCAAAGTTTAAACTAAATACAAGACTTTTTATATTATGCTACTTGCTGCTATAGAATCCTTCAAGGGCGAGTGCAACTCGCACTTGGCCACTTAATTTGTGATTTAGTGACAAAAAATCTGGTGATTTTAGTGACTTTTTCATGACTAACGCATCAGTTACGTAATATCTTATAGCAGTTGAAGTAGAAACTTGCGGTTGTATTAATTTTTGTGGTTGCGGCAAAAAATTCAAGAGAAGAAGCATAAGTTTTGCATGTTTCAGTAAGATGTTACATAAAGGCTGGTTTTCATTTTGATTACTGCGATTGCGAGTGCGAGTGCTATTGGGAATGCGAGTGAGTAATCGCGACTGATTGCTATGCACTCGCAATTATCAATCGGTGTCCACACGTATTTGCTACTAGTCACTCAACACCTGCACTACTCTCTCGCACTCGGACTAATCAAAATGAAAAGAGGCCTTTACTGATGTGTTAGTCATGAAAGAAACACTAGAAATCACCAGATTATTTTTGTCACTAAATCATTTAAAAAAATTCACCAAAGACGCACTAGACCTAGCGACAAAGTCACTAAAACGGCAATACTGAGCGTGGCTGACTATTTGTATCAAAGATTGTTTTACCTCATTTGTATCATTTGCATGCAGCAGCGTGGATATAGCAAAGATGCAAAAATCACCTGTCGTCATTTGTAGGATGCATGCATTCGACAAAAGACGCGTGCGTGGACAGTAGGCCTTAAGCACATATCCTCATGTAATTACTTACATAATATTATAGACTGTATCGTCACTCCGTATCACAGCCACAGTCTAATAAACCAAACAGTCGTCCGACAAAGACGTCTAGACAGGGCAATCGTGCGGGGCGTGCGGGACGAGACGCAAGACGCGCGTTCCGAAGCCAACACGACCATGTTAGCTAGTGGTGTGACTAATATATTAATCCTAATATCCTATTAATATTACAAATATGTCAATTTTATTCCGAAAAAACTACGGGAACAACGGGATCGGGAACTTTGCAGGTAACACCGCGGGGCGCTGCTAGTTATAGACTCATCATATCATTAAGTAAATAAAATTACGTTATTCAGTAATAGTCAAATAATAGGACAAAAAAGCGATTTCGTTTACAGTCCTAAGACGGTCACAGTATTAAGGCAAATTTAAGCACTCCATATTTCAAATATAATGACATACTTAATATTTAAATCGTAGGGTATTATTCATCCAAGCACCTCATATCATTCTATTGATACATAGTATTCCAGTAATAGTTGAACATTGCGTATCTAGGAATATAAACTGTGACTATTATTTGACTATTATTCAGTAATAGGTATGACACTCCATTATTCTCAAAGCGATATTATATTCGATAATAGGAAAATTAATATTTCAATCTACGCATGACGCATGTGTTAATTTTATTCATATTTATTGGTAATAATTGAGTATTGTTTATAGTAATAAAACGTATGTTTCTATCATGTTGCTGATACATAAGAATGTTAATAATAAATAAATTAAAAAGAAATGACAGCCATAGTACTCGTAACTGCCGATAGAAGTAAAAACTTATGAATCAGAATTTGATAGCCTACTTTGGAAACTACGCGGGTGAAACCGGAGGAGGCTGCTAGTATGGAATAAATCTTGCAAAGCATGGTCGTCTAGATAAGTGTTGAGTGTGACCTGAGTTCACCCGAACATTTCTTTCATTCAATTGATTCAATGAGCAGCCCACGAAAATTTGTGTGTGGTGCGCAACGATAAGTTTTCATTTCAAAAATTTTATATTCTAGCTTTTTTTATTTGTCCGAGCTTTGTCAAACAAAATCCCGACTCCGGCATGTCAGGACTTTGCTACTTAAACTTGACTTACTAATCACAGATTTCTAAATCCTTATTTAAATTTATCGTCACATTTACAAAATATGATAATT